>VXAD01004664.1:132990-173668 GCA_013399195.1 Dicrurus megarhynchus | reverse complement strand
AAAAAAAAAGAGAGAGAGGAGAAAACAATTAAACTCTCTCCTATTTCCTGTGAATTAAGAATGTCCCCAGTGACAGAAGAACCTGGCCTGGATGCTGGGGGTGGCACTGGAGATGGGAACCAAATGGACATGCCCAAACTCTTACAAACATCATGCACAGAGGCAGAGGCAAGTGCCAAACAGCTGGAGCTGGAGCCGGAGCTGGGAGAGGCGGTGGAGACACAGCACCCTCTGCCGGGTCCTGTGATCCTGCACAGGGCTGCTGTGCCCCGGGAGCCCCAAACCCCACACCCTGGGCACCTCAAACGCAATACCTGCACCCCCAAACCCGATGCCTGCACTCCAGGAACCCAAACCCGATACCTGCACCCCGGGCACCCCTAGGCAAAGGTCTCTTCCCCCATGTCTCACCACCTCAAAGCTTAGCACAGCCCAAGGGGTTCTGCAAAAGGAGTCCCCAAAGCAGCATTCCCCACTAGCATTTCCATCGACAGAAAAAACAACCCCACAACCACCAGCAGCAGCTTGTTCCATGCTCCCGACTGTGTCAGAGGCAGAGCAGCAGCTGGACACGGCAGAGAGGGAGCAGGATGTCCTCCCCAGCGCTGTTCTGCAGAGCAGCCAGCACAGAGAGCTCAGCAGCAGCACTCGAAGCATTTGTTTGTGCCCTGCCAGAAGCAGCTTCCAGAAGCCAGGGAGGTTTGGGGTGATGCTGCACCCCGTCATTTAACTGGTGTTAAAGACAGCATTCAGATGTGCCAGCAGAGCCTCTGAGACCCTGCACTTTGAACAGCTACTGAACTGCCCAGAGAAGCTGCAGATGCTCCATTCCTGGAAGTGTTCAAGGTCAGGGTGGATGGGGCTCTGAGCAATCTGCTCAAATGCAAGCTGTCCCTGCCCACGGCAGGGGGGTTGGAACTAGATGGTCTTTAAGGTCCCTTCCTACCCAAATCATTCCATGAATTCTGTGGACATGGAACTAAGGGGACACAGGGGAGCTGGCTGTAGCACACGGTGTGAAGGCAGCTTCCTGCCCTGCTTTGGTCCCCTGGCTTCAAAACCTGACTTGAATAATTGCTTACTACTGCTCCAGGCCACCTCTGCTCGCTCAGCACAGCTCCGGGCTTTCCCAGGCCTTATCTCCACGGCTCTGAGCACGGCTGTGGGTGGGTAAGCACTCACTCAGCCTGGCCCTGGGAGGTGGCTGTGTCACAGCAGGAGTGGACTGGCCTCCCTTTTACCTTCCCCAGAGCAGGAGGTTTTCCTCTCTCGCCTGTGCCTGCACAGCCTCAGTGCGCTGAGAAAAGCCAGGCCCCGAGCGCTGCGAGAGAGACGCTGACCAGGAGCGACCCAGAGCACCACCACGCTGCTCCAATCCACCCACAGCTTCAACTCCCCCACTTCCACTCGCAGGGGGAAGCAGGAGCACAGGGAGAGGATAAGATTACCGGGCAGGGCTGTGGCAGTGCCCAGCCAAGAGCTGGGCACACACCAGAGGATGGAGGGTGGGCATCCCGAGCCTCCCGAGCTCCCTGCCAGGCCTGGCTGCAGGGGACGGTTGTCACTGGCATCCCAGCTCTGGTGCCAGCTCCCACCCCCATGTGCTGAGCCCCTGGGCTCACGCCATGACTGATGCCAGCTGCTCTGCACCTTCAGTGAGGTGTAATTAACCCGGCTGCGTTCCCGAAGGATCCATGCAGGAGAATGATGCCCTGCTGCAGAGTCGCTCCCGGGCCGTGTGCGAGTTTAAACATAAAACCTGTCTCATAAAACAAGCCAGACCAATTAAACTGGCCCCTGCAGCAAGGGGTTCTTGCTTACTCACTATTTTACTGCTGCCCTAAAGAGCCCTTTCCACTAGAACTCATCTTGATTTGCCACCATTTTATTAACTCTGCAGATGGAACCCAGAAGAGACTGGGGAATACTGGGACAGCACAGCAAAGCCCTTATTCATTCTGCCAGTGAAGTTTGGATACAGCTGATTCTTCACCTTAGGACACTATGGTAATTGAGAGCTTGAAGCCTTTAACAGGTACTTTTTTTTCAGGCAACAGCTTGTGGAGGCAAAAAGCTGATTTGTGACCGGCTCTGGCTGAAATCAGAGACCCCGACACAGACACAGCCCAAGGAATCTAAGGAATCAGAGCCCCCAGCTCAGTGCAAGAGACTTGGTGGGGTGGTGGGCAGTGCTCTGCCCCAAAGCAAGACCCTGTGCAAGAGCCAGAGGAGGGGGTCCATGCTCTGCACCCTTTGAGGGGGAATATGGAAAAGAGAAGGAGCTCGTGGCCTGACCCATCTCTATTGAAAAGCAACACTCATGGGCAGGCTGCAGGTGGGGGAAAGAAGAAATTGGGGCAGAAGTTTTCCTCCAAGGCCCACATTCACCCACGGCCCCAGGAGTGTTCTGAGATCCCCACACTTTACCGGCAGCGGGGGAAAACCAAAATTCCGCACCTTGAACGGAAAGTGACACCCAGCAGGGACATGCCCAGAGTACTTCCACAGACACCCAGCTCCATGAGGGCTTGTCAGGACCTTGGCTTCACCCCCATTTTCTCAGAGCAAGTTTCACGCTCAGCCTTTTCACTCGCAATCCCGAGGACTAACCAGTCACACTCCCCAGGAACCAGTACGGAGCCGGGACAGAGATATGTGCTCACTTATAATTGTTTTTAAGGAAACGTGATACCTGCCTCTAGGAATGAAGCATGTTTCATGCCTCTTGCCAACTTAAATCACAGCCCCAGCAAGCCCAGGCAGAGCCCTGTGTGCCCCACACTGTGGCATCTCAAGCAGGCACCTCATGCTTCTTTCACCACTTTTTCTCTCACAGCCTCGAGGTTTTGATGAGCTCATCACTCAACTTTGGACCTTTCATCTTTGGGTTCATGCTAAGGCCACGGGGCTGCTTTGACTGGGCTTTTCTCTGGATGACTGTTTCCCTACTGACTCACCTGTCCCTCAGCCTCTGAGAGCCCTCCCAGCTCCTCCCATCAAACTCAGCTTCTCACGGGGAGAGGGAAACAGCGACCTCCATGAATGGCCTGGCACAGAGGAGGAAGTTCTGTCACCTGCTGCTCTGCATTCACATGGGGGAGAGGAACACTTCCCAAAAGCATTGCCAGCATGCTCACTACCCTGACAGTGCTGCCATGAGCTCTACGACAACTTACTGCCTTCATCTCACTCACTGTGCAGCTTAAAAACAGTACCCTCCAAAGATTCCCAAAATTAGTCCTCGTGCCAATACCAGGATGCCAGAGCAGGACTCCCAGTACACTGACATTGCTGCCCTGTGTGGGCAATGCTGCTCCTTGGGACAGAGAACCAAATCTGGATCGTCCCAGTTGCTCACTTGGGAAAAGCCCATCAAGAAAAGCTTATGCAACAACGAAACTATGTCAAAAACTGGATTTTGGCCCTTCCAGCTGAAAAGCGGGCATCACCGATATGGAAGTTATGAGCATATAGTGAAGGCATTAGTTACAAAAACAAACCAGCTGTCAAAAAGAAGAAGGGGTCCCTGCACACAGTAGTGCCTGAAGCTGAAAACAGCTGTTTCGGCTGTCATGAGTCAGCATGTGCAGACAGACTAAATCCACCTGGGAAGAGGCAACCTCACCAGAGGAAGCAGCCCAGTGCTGCTTGGGGAGCATTCACACACCTCGCCGCCAACCCAACTGGATTTGTTGCCATGGAAGGAATCAACAGTGACTAACAACTTCTCGTGAAGCAGCTAAAAGAGCAGAGACAGCAATGGGGTTGAACAGCCAGCTCAAATCTCCTCGAGGCCGCGGGGAGCACGGCCTGACGGCAACACGGGACCGCTCGGGCAGCTTCGGGAAAGGTCCGCCTTGTCTCCAGCCAGGAGAGAAGAAAGCAACGCTCAACCTGCAGAGACTGCACCGACCACGGTGAAAATGGTGTTCCCCAGCACAGCAATGCTGGAAATGGCACAGGAGAGCACAGGAAAAGGAGTGCCATGAGCCAGGCGGGGAAGCGGCGCTGCTGCGCTTGAACCCGTTTGGCTCTGGGCAAGGAGTGCACAGAGCTTTGGCACCTGAGCATCGGCCCCAGCTGTGAAGGAGGCACCAAATAAGGGAAAGATTCTGGAGAAGTGACTCCTGGGGAAAAAGCGTTTCAAGTTAAAAATTGTTACTTCAGGTTTGGAAGTAAATTCCAGGATCTGGTCTTTATCAAGCGAGGCAAACTTTCTTCAACATCAGCAAAGCATCTGTGGAGCAGAAAGCGGTGTCAGAGTCAAAATAGGCTGCAAAAGACAAGTCCATTAATCAAGAGACCAGATGCAAAACTGCCTGTAACAAATGCTCTGTCTCCACCGGAGTGGAAGGGCCTGGAGCACAGCGGGACGTTCTCCTGAGTCTAAGGGTCTCCTCGGTGACAAGGGGTTGGGATACAGACCACAGAGCCCCACAGCTCCGCTCCAAAACACGTACCACACTCATCCCAAATATTTTTAGGGTTTCTTGGGCAGTCAGGCTTTTCCAGGCACAGCTTCCTTGCTGAGAACTGTGTGAAATAACATCCAGGCACCCAAAACGTGCCATATTCTCACTCCCAGCTCAAGGGTTTATTCCTCTTTTTCCACAGGCAGCTCCCTCAGAGCACCCGGTCCAACACTGATACAGAGAATCTGAAAAGCCCAGGATGCTGCAGCAGGCTCGGCTGGCAGGATACCAGGAGGAGGTTTTTACTGCTACAGGTGTAACCCCACTGAAGTGCTGCTGGAAAGGGTTTTGTGCAAATGGCTACCCTACATAAAGGAGACGAGACAAAAGGGCTGTTAAGATTGTCTGGCATTTTTGCAGTGTTTACAAGGTACCCACAGAGCTGTGGGCAAATTCCAGCTGGGCTAATTACCATAATCACTTCTCTTCATATACCACCTGCAACCACAAATGGATACAGGGCTTGCCTTGGCTGCTTCTTGCCACGTGTTTAGTGCAGGTTTCTGCTTAGCAGAGAAATGTCCTGCCCTGAAACGGATTCATTTCTGTAGCAGTAGAAGCAATTCCAGTGAAAATCCTGCTACTTAACACCAGACACCGCACAAACGTAAAATCCAATTTGCTATGGCATGGAAGAAAGAGGGAACCCTGATGCATCATGGCCTTGAGGCATAAAAAAATTAATTTACAGGTAAAGAGACGCTGAGACGCTCCTGCAGCTCCCTCGTCTTTCGCAGTGCAGCAGCTCCAGCTCCAGGACACATCTCATGGCTGTAAGAGTTACAAGCCAGCAACCCAGCAAGAGGAAGAAGAGGCATTTAAGAAGCCCTTTGGCAAAAGCAGTGAGCTTTTGAGTTCTTCCTTCATCCCAGCAGGGAGCAGGTGAGGGAAAAAACGTTAAGGCAGAAAATTATCTGCTTTAGTAACGTAAAGATCAAGCTATGGTAACTTCGCTGGCTCCAAAACAAGTATCTGACTTCTAAATAAATTCAACATAATTTAATAACGAATTTACTAGCAGAACTTTCAACTCAACAAAAGCAGGTCAAATGGAATATTTATATGTGTGTTATTTCCTTTTCAACCAAGCTTGTAGCTAAATTTGGTTTCCATGAATTAGTAATATGCAACACTCTTGAAAAAATATCATCATTTAAACGAATAAACTGATTCAGTAACCTCTTAAAGAGAGGTCTTCAGGGACCCTCACTGAACTGGATGGAAAGAGGATGGTAGAGACTAACTAGGCAAGGTTTTTAATCAACAAAAGGAAACTCTGCTGTCAAACTGCCCGTTTGGAGAGGTAAGTAACGATGGCTGCAGAACATTCACACAGGGTTTATTGTAACAGCTTCAAAATCTGGGGGTTTCCAACATCAAATGTCATGTTATTCATCTGGCATCACATGCAAAATTAAGTCCCCAGGAGATCGTGCCCGAGGCGGCTTCTCCAAAAAGCCTTTAGGGACCACAATGGCTGAATTCCCAACGCAGTGTCCAGCAAAAAGGATTAAACACATCCCTTGGATGTGCAAGCAGAGCAGGCACTGGACAGCACATTCACATCTAAATACTGCACCGTGGGGGATGACACTGAAATACTGCAGCCAGCTCTAGTGCCCTTATTTTTAAAAGGATGCTGAAAAATTGGTAAGGATCCAAAAAACCAGCCATAAAAGCGATTCAAAGGCTAGAAATGATGCCTTGCAGTGAAAAATTTCAACAGCTCAATCTGTTCAGTGTTATCAAAATAAGACTGGGAGGCGATTGGATTGCTGGGTGCAAAGTGCCTCTGTGGTACTTAAGGGCTCTTCACACCTGCAGAAGAGCAAAGCATGGGAACAAACTGGGAACATTCACTCTGTAAATAAGGTAAAAGTGTCTCAAAACCAGTGCAATTATCACTGGAATGAACTCCCCAGGAAAAGGGTGGATTCTCAAGGCTGGATGTCTTTCTGGAAGTACTGCTTTAGCCAAACACAAGTTATTTGGCTTCATATAGGAGTAGCAGGGTGAAATTTAAGGACCTGTGATATACAGGAGATCAGACTAGATGATCTAATGGTCCCTGCTGGCCATAAACTCTCTGAATCTATGCAAACACGCCAGAGAGTCCTCAGCAGAGATATCAAGTTCACTTTCGACACAAGACTTTTCACAAATTGGCTCTGGTGCCGCAGGTCGTTTAGGATACAAGCTCAGCTCTTCAAGGCTGCATCTGGTTAAGCACTGAAAGTCCAGGCAGAGCTCTGTGTGTCCAGCAGGTGAGGGGGAGGCCACATGTGCACTAAAGCAGCCCCAACCAAAAGCAGCTTATACTCAAACACTCACTGTTTGCCAGGAATAAACAGCATTCACCTTCCTGTGACAGAAAACTGACACGAAGAAACGTGTGATGAATTCTGGTTGTGAGAGATCAGCTGTCAAGGCAGCTCAGGGTGTTGTCAGCCCTCTTTACTACTCCAGAGTAGATTATTTGTGGGGTTAAAGCACAAAGGAGGCAGATAATGTGAGAAATTAAGAAGGGTGAAGACTGAAGAGATCGAACCCTGAAAGGCTTAGGATGGAGTTGGGCCAAGAGAAGAGACATTTGGACAACAGGCTGAGCAGAGACAGAGCCTTCCAGAAGGATGACAGCATCATCTCACGCAACCTGCACATTCCCACTCTTCCAGCCACGCTCCCCATCCGGGATAACGGGAGCTGCTCCCAGCCAGGCTGTGCCTCAGGCTCCACAGGTAGTTGTCCACCCTGCTGCATCTCCCTCTCCACTCTCAATTATGCAGCAATGAAATCTGCTGGGGAGGAAGAGTAGAGCCAAGGACAGAGGAAATGACACAGACTCCAGCAGGTTCCACTCCCTGATCCTCCGGAAGGAAGTTTCTTTCCTAGTACCCACCTCCACAGTGGATACGAAGCCTGTCTGGAAATGGCTCATTCAACACTGAAGAGGAATAAACATTCCCCATGGCAGAATTAAGATGTTTGGCTGTGGGATACGAGGTGCCAATCTCAAAAAGTCTACAACAGACAGCAGGAAACGTTGGCCTGGGCCAACTTCAGACAAAGATCAAGGTTAGACTAACAACAAAAAAAAGATCTCAAGAGAAATCAGTGTCTACAGCCTTCACCCTGCTCTGGGAAATCTCCCAACCCTGCTATTAAGGTATTTTACTTCCTTTACCAGTACTGCCAATTCTGGCAGCATTCTCATCTCAAGTGCAAACTCTCCCTCCCGACACCACTGTGCAGCACCAGGATCATCAAACCCACTGCTCCGAGAAAGGCCTCGTGTGCAGCAGCAGGAGGGGGTTTGGTTACACACAAATCCCTGCCTGATCAGCACCAGCAGGAGAGGAAATGAGGAAAGAGTGACTGACAGGGAAAGGCGGTTTCTGGATGACTGTACTCGGTTTTGGGGTATGAGAAGCTTGTTGGAACACAAAGTCTCGTTCCCCTCACCGCAGCCTCTCTGAGCACTGGGATAGAGCAGAGCCCCTCACACAGGCACAACTCAGTGATGTCCTTGTCGTGCTCCCACCTCTGATCCACCACACACATTAGCACCAGATGCCTGTTGCCACAAGGAGAACATGCCAGTGTCTCTCCCATTCAGGCAACATTAGAGCCTGCCTTGTTCTTCACAGTTAAATAAAACCACCGACGTGGTCTAAAAAGAAGAAGGGAGTGGAGGGGGGGAAAAAAGATCAACACCAACTTCTGGAAACTGTTACCAATAGCTCAGCCTTCACTTTCTGGGTAGTGACAAAAAGTCAGGTTGTGCTGGAAAGCAACATTTGGGTTGTGCATGACATGAGTGCACAGGCTGGATCGAGCTGTCGTGGAGCAGCACCAAGCATCCATGGAACATCACAAGCCCAGGCAAAGTGGAACAGCATTTCTGGTTGGATTGCTAACACAGGAACTACAGCCGAGAAGGTTTTTATCAGCAATTTAAAGTGAAAACACAATTTATTAAAAAAATGAAGTGCAAGCAGGGATGGTGCACTACTGGCAGGCAAAAAAAAAAGCCAGCGCTGAGCTGCATGGCTGAAAGTCACGTCTCAAACCCAGTGAGACCAGGAGTGTGGTTTTGGTGTTTAACCAGTTTCAACTGCAGCCTGGCACTCTTTTACTTCCTCTGCAGAGAAGTCTTCTCACTGCTGAGGGAAAGAAACCAACCTCACCATGCAAACCAAAATGGCTCGAGTAAAAATAAAGCCCCAAGGTGGTTTGGTGGCCGAGGTCACATCAGGAAGCAGAGGGCTCGCAGGCAGGGGAAAGCACTCAGAAAATACTCACCCTGCCAACCAAGAAAGAGATTACAGAAAAGGAGGCAGGGCAGAGAATTAATGCAAGTCCAGCAGTAAAGAGGCTGAGAAGCCTCTTTCACACGCCACCAGCTCCCCCGTGCTCAAAACAGTTTGTAAACTGTTTCCTAAACACAAAGGAAAAAAAAAACCCCAGACCTAGTCCTGACCTCCAAGAATGAGTAACCAAACCCAACAGCTTCCTGCAAGCTTGTGGGGGTGAGGAAAATGAGGGCAGGACAGAGGGAACTCCACACTTCTCCCTGTCAAGTCTCGCTTTGGGCACAAAGATTAAGGATGCAACAGCTCTCGCTGTTCTCTCATGTGGGCAGTGGATAAAGGCCAGAAATAAGGGAAGGCAGCCCTTAGCTGACTGCTAGTGCCTGGCATTCCCACCCCAGAGAGCATCTCTGCTTGTTGTTGTGCTGCAGGGGAGGCTCAGCAGGGGCTGGCAGCTCTGCAGATGTGTGGATCAACCACAGCTACGAGCAGGCTGGGGGCAAAGCACAGCAAGGACAGCCCATAACAACAGCAGACCACAGACAGGATCACTCACAACCAATACTAGAGAGCACCTAACCAGGGAGGGGACAAACTTCCTGACCTAACAGAAGCCACCCTCCTGTGACAAGGTGCTGTAAGAGCTCGTGTGTATCCCACCGGCTCCTTCCATGAGAAGAACCCGAGGGGACACTCCCTCCCTTTGGGGACACACCTACACCGCTGCTGTGCTGTGGCTCAGATGTTTAACTGGTGTGGGAACAGCTGCAGCAGCAGCACACGGGGTATGTCCAGGCACTGCGGGGCCCATTCCCTCCACTCTCTGCACCAGCATCTAGTTTTGGGTTAAAAAAAACCCTAAAAGCGTGCAAGAGTCAGCACAGGACATCATGTGCAGCAGCAGGGTTGCCTTTTTGGGGAGCCACGCCCCAGCAGCAGGGGGAAGGCAGCAAGTCTGCGCTTTTCACCCTGCCCATCTAAACCACAGGCACAGCCCCAGCTGCCTGGGTTCATTTTCCAGATCAGAGGCTCCCAAAATGGACCGTTCTGAGGCCTCTGCCCACCTGACACCACGGAGGTATCAAATGAGAGAGCCCTGTACTTCATCCAGCAAAGATTATTCATAAGAGCCTGCAAAGAAAAGATCAATCTTTCAGTGTCCTGAGCGAAACCACCCAACCATGCTGGCAGTGAGGAGAAATGCTCCCACCAGCCTGGCAGGGATGCACCAAAAATAATGAGTTCCCCAAGCAGCCTCTTCTCCGTGCATCTGTATGGAAGAACAACCATCATTACAGCAATACATCATTTCCACTTCTGCCTGTCACTTACCTCCAGTCATGTGTAATGGAACAGACTTACAAGGTGAGGGGAAGAGCTGAGAGAGCAGAGCTCAGAAACAGGGGTGTCTCTGGGGTGTATTTGCATGAGCAAAATTTGGCCATGCTCAGAGACACCCAGCTCACACCACAACAGCCTCTGAACAAACCAGACACTTCCAGGGAGCAGAGGCAGTGACATCCAGGCAAGCCTAACTCTGACACGGGTCACTACTGCTCCCGTGTGTGACTGGTCCAAGTGAAGGACAGGCTAAAGGAGCAGAACAGCCAAGAAACCCCCACCACAACTGCTACCAGACTGAGGTTTTATCCCTCCAGATGCACAGCTCAAGCTCCACCAGATGAAAAACTGCATGGACTCAAACCAGGAAGGAGAAGGAGCCAGCCCAGTCACCCGAGTGGCTGCTGCCCAAGAGGAACAAGTGCACAGAGCAGGAACAACAAACAACACCAAGGAAAAAACGGATGTGAAACGTGCAGGAGCTGTGGGACAGGGACCCTTTTCACTAAGGACACATGGTCTCTGTTGAGGAAGCAGCCTGGGCAGCCCCAAGGTCTTGCCCATGCTCCTGGATGCACAGGCATTCCCAAAATTGCCTCATGGTGGTATTTACTGCTTGCTCATAGAAACCCTGGTGCAGTGTCCACACTCCTTGCTGCTGAGAAGACAGTCTGGGTTGTTGCCTTAGGTTTTGACTTTTATATTTTTCAAATCCTTTACTGCTTAGTGTGTAACTCTGAGGTTTCTTGTAGCCTGGTAATTTCTGCTCTCTCATGTTGGTTAGACATAAAGCCTCTCCAGGCCTGCTCTCCAAGGACACTCAGACCGTCCTAGGCCCAAAATGTGCAAACCAAAGACTCTAAAGGGAGGGGGGCAAGCTTGGGGATATTACATCATTAAACTGAAGCTTTAATTGGAGAATTAATCCTGATATGTAAATGGACCAAACCTACAAAAGTGTGAAGAACCCATGACCTGTTGTCCATCTTGGGGTCCATCTTGGCAGTGGCCTCTGGCTCCCCAGGGTGTACCCTGAAGGCCTTTCAAATAAACACCTACCTTTATTCCCTTATTCTGTCTAGTCTCTGTGTCTAGGAGGCCACTTAAGGCATCAGGGTAAAGAAATGGCAATTAAAATCTCCTCTGAATTCCAGAGCTAATGATTCCACCCCAATTTCTCTGCCACTGCAAAGGGGCTGTTGCTCCATGGGCACCCAGCACCAGTCAAATCCAAAACCTCTATCCCTGACCAGCAGGCTGGAGGAAAATGGGAATGTTCCTGCAGCTGATGCACAGGGCTGTGACAGCAGATCTTGAATCTGGCTTTTGCTTTCCCAAGAGCTTTTTGGGTGGCCCTACCAAACTTTTGATGGTTCTACAAGACTGACCTCTCACAAAGAGGCTAAGAGACTTAATTCTTTAATGATGATGAAGTATTCAGACATCTGGAGAGAAGTATTATTCAATTACTGGCCTGCCAAGGGAAAACCTCTCTTCCCTAATCTTAGCTGCAGCAATCTTTATTAGTGCCTGCATGCTGCGTGGTAACACAAGGAAGTGTCTACTGCAGAGCACAGGCAGCAGGCAGCAGCAATTGTGAGAACCTTAACTCAGCATTTCCTGACAGGAGTGATTAAAATCTCAAACTCAGTGTAATATTAGCACTTTCTCAAGAGACTGACAGCCTGTTTGCCCTGTTTACTTTACCAATTCACAGCCTGCAGAGCAAACTGCTTACGGTACTATCAGATTTAAGATGAATACAGACCCATGGCAAATGAAACCAGTGGCAGAGGCTCAGCTCTTCGGCTCACCAACACAACTGCTCACTTGCTCAGCCTCCTTTTTTAGCGTTTCTCATTGGAATTGCACATGAAGTGACAAGGTGAAGGGTCAGCCTGCCCCTGCACACCCAGAAACGTGCAACGCATGAGAGACCACAGAGAACAGCCGTTCACAGAATGAAACCCCAAAAGGCTGTGGCCAAAACCCTGAGCACAAAACAGCCAGGCTGCAACTCAAACACCTCCTCAGCTTGCTTTGAAGCTGTCCCATGCCCTGTGTGCCAGCAGTGCCAAATCCAGTGACAGGGCAAGGGGTCAAACACAGATTTACGCCCCTCGGTGCGCACAGGTGGTGCGTTCTTCCAGTTCTGCATCTTCCTAGAAAAGGGCATGGAGCAAACTGTGAAACGGGCAGCTCTGCCAAGCCTCCACCTAAAAACACAGTGCAAGGCAAACTGCCAGCCCCACATGCTTCCCTCATCCCAGAAAAGGCTGCAGTTTGAGCTGGCCTTTTCACTCTTGCCATCCCACATTACTAACTCCAGGCTCCTGACCCTGAAATAAAGAAAATTTGGGGCCTTTGTATAGAGCTGCGTAAGGGAAAATGAAGTCAGTGCTGAGCAGAGATGTGTAAGCCTGTGCTGACAGGGACAGCACACACACCAGCAGGTCCTGGGAGAGCAATCGTGCAGCACCTCCCTGCCAAGTGTGTCACGTCACAGGACTGGCACCTCACCACATGCACAGTGAAGACAGCACTACTGAGGACAGAAAACATCCCCAATCGATTTCTTGCCACCTGTAGAACAGCATCCTCACACTCAAACCACCTGTGGCTGGGTTTGAAACAACAGCCTCTGTCTGAAGGGTGCAAGCAGCCTCTCTCCCACACCCTGCCCAGAATGCATCCAGAGCTGTTATACCTCTCCTTGCAGTGTTCTATCTGCTGCTGCCATCTGAACTTACCCATTTTACCCTGTAAAATTCCCTTCTCTGGCCCAGAAACAGCTGCTGTAAGACTGATGCCTCTGCTACCTGCAGAGCACAGCTGTCAGGGCCAGCACAGAACACAGCCTGCCTCTCTCTCTGCCTTTTCAAGGGCTGAAGCTGGCAAGGAAGGGAGCGGGGAGGCAGTGACACATTTAGCCTCATTTCCCCAAAATGACACACAAACGCTGGCACACGTCCCCTGGGAGCAGAGCTGTTCCCTTCCGGCCGGCCGGGGATGTGGGGCAGAGGTGCTGCCAGGACCAGGGCTGCTCCTGCTCCTGTCCCGGCCAGGCAGGGCCCTTCCGAGGGCAAACAGTGCCACACAGTGGCAACTCAGGGCTGGCTCGGCTCCTCTCCAGCCAAGCAGCTCCAAAACACCCGGGGATGCTGCGAGGAGCAGGCTAAGAGGCTACAGCTTCAAGGAGGAAGGAGCCCAGAGCTTCCCGAAGAGCTGCTGTCTTTATCCAGCCCACGGCTTCACAGCTCGGGAGCTTTGGCAGCAACATAGATTTAAGGTTTCTTTTCCACGTGGTTATTTTGGGTGATATGGCCCCACAAGCAGTTGTGCCAACTCAAGTGCTGCCCCACGGCAGGCACAGGCAGCCTGAGAATAAATATCTTGGCTGCCAAAACCAACAGTGCCCAAACGCAGGCCCTCAGCTCCCCACACACTTTTGCCATTTCTATTTCTGATGGTGTGGCTTCTCCACGATCAGAAAGCTCGTACTTTTCAGGAGCCAATGTTTCAAACAGAAGGAAATCAAGACTAATGGTAAATATCAGACAAACGTGTACAGACACTGCCAGCAAGCTGCACTTTGGAGAGCACAGACCCCACTGAACAGACTCAGGGGAAGCTCCAGCACAAAGTGCTGCGCTACAAACACATCACTGCCTCCCACCTTGCCAGCTGCTACACTGCCTCATGTGAGAGCACTGCAAAAGAGAAACCCCCAGTGCCCCAAAAACACTGACAGCATCATATGCCAAGCATCTTCAATCAATGATTGATGGAGAAGCTAAAGCTTGGCACGCTCCTTTCAACGATGCTGAGGAAGCAAAAGTCCCCAGAAGAAAAGCTGAGGAGACGGAAAACAACCAAGGGCAGGAACATCTGAAAAATGCTGCAGCAATGTGCCAGAGCTTTTCTTTCAAAGCTCCAAGACTTCACCCCAGTTCCACCCAGCTGAAGTCACAAATTCGTTACAAAAGCACAAATCTGAGAAGCTTTGGGCCCCACAGTGTGCAGGGAACATCTTCCCAGTTCTCCTAAACTCCCATCCTTAACAGCCATTTTAGGACAGGCAGCCCAGAGCTCCCTGGCAAGTTCTCTTGCAAGTCAAATGTGCCAGAGCAGTGCAAAGATTCCCGGAGGATGAGCTCCCAACCACCACTGCCTTTGCCCGCATTCCTGGGCCTGACGCAGAGTTCACCCAGGCTCCTCCTGCAAGGTACAGCTGGACAGGCTCACAGGAGACACCACCAGTTCATTATATTTTTAATTCTTGCAGAAGAAAGGTGCTGGTCTGGCCTCTCAGCAGAGCAAGTTATGCAAATATAACACCTACACTGGAAATTGAAACCACAGTTTTCACATTCCCAGCGCAAACCTCCAACCATCTGGCAATGGGACAAGTGACACACTTCCAGAACAAGCCTCAGAACTTCCAGGGTCACTATTAACCCTGATCTCCAGCACCTGACCTCATTTCCCACCGGGAACCTCACCCAAGTTAGAGCCCTCAGAGCAGAAGCATTTTACAGCATCTTCTGTTTGTGCCTCTCTCCTGTTCCACATCAGCCACGCCAGCACGCGCTGCCAAGAAAGGGATGGTAACAACATGCCTTAAACACGAGAGGCACGAGGTCACCAGCTCCTCAGCCTGACCCAGGCACAGCTCCCACAGGGAAAGCCAAAACACTGGAAAATTTAGCAACAGGAAAGCATAACAGATCCAGTGTCACTCTACTGCATTCCAAACACATGACACCAAAGCCGACCGCCGCCTCCTGCAGTACTCACGTCGCTGGGGCTGAGGTTCCCAAGCCCGTTGTCCTGCTCGGAATCCCGGCCGGACTCGTGGCCCTGGGAGGAGCGGGGGTGGGAGGGATGGATCCAGATCTCCAGCCTGGTGGCATCATCTCCCACTTGTCGCAGCGTGGATTTCTTGCCCTTGCCCCGGCGGTTGGGGCTCACGTCCAGCACCTGATGTTTCCTGTGCTCCATCTGCTCGGACTGGGCACACAGGACACGTTCAGATCACCCAGGGACCAAGGGTCAGGGGAAGTGTATCATTTCATTAACATGGAAAAATTAGTTCTTTGCCCTGCTTCACAACCCAGAGACAGGTGCAGAATTTGGTTCTGACTCTATAGGACAGTGCAGGTGATAAGTTTTCAACTCCAACTATCCCAGGACAGGAGGAGCTGTGTCCAGTCCCAGGAGCGTGTAGCAGCCCATGTGCTGTATTTGGGGTGACCTCCTGGGGCACAAAGGCACTGCAGCCTCCCTTACCCATCCCCACAGGTGTGGGGCACCTATGGAATAAAGCAATGACTGTGCTACATGCCAAGGCCACGCTGCAAACCACAGCGACCCACAGCTCTCTCTGAGCTCAGCTAAATCAGTTTGTGACCCAGAAACAAGAGATTCAGCTGCCCAAACCACCCCAAAATCATAATTCTGAAGGCTGCCTCTCTCATGAAATTTCTTAGAAGTAGGTAAGGAGTGCCTCCAAGTCCAAAAGCCACCATCCTCTCCACGCTCTCCAGCACAGGACAGGTAGCACAGGCAGGTGCAGCATCCCACAGCCCAGCTCCAAGGCTCACCTTGCGTTTTGTCTCCTCAAACAGACTCATGAGGCTCTCCTTGGCAGTGAGGATGGGGTTGCTGGCAGCCAGGCTGCGCATGTAGTAGTACACAGCATCCAGCTTCCTCCTCTGCAAGAAACACAACCAGCCTCAGAGCTGCCACTCCTGGGGCATCCAGAGCCAGGCTCCCATGAGCTTCCCCTTCCCTCTCCCTCAGTACTGCCTGGGACAGACAGACACAGTCAGAAAGGTCCTTCCCAGCCATGAAGGTGCTTCTGAACTGCTCTACTTTAAACCAGCATGTTCCAGTGCTGTGAACTGGGAGATCCCTACCAGCCTCTGTGCCCCAGCATGATGCTTCCATTACGTGCTGTCCCATCTTCCCTGAAGTCAGTTTTCCTGCGTGGCTGGAGTAGCCAGCACAACTGAAACCCGAGGAAGTCAAGTGTGGATGTTGCTCAGACCAATGCCCACAGGTTCAGCGATAAGACAGCAAACAGATGGCTCTGAGCACAAAAATCTCACGCAAAAAGTGGGCTGTGCTTTCAACTTTAAACAGTTACACTCTCAACAGCCCACAGAACAGTCCCCAGAATCCCTGAGGGAGTAGCGTGTATCTGACAAAGCTGCCTGGAGGCACAGCAGCTGGAATGCACACAGCACATCCTGCCATCAGCTTCTTTTTTTTTCTTCTAAGAAAAAACCCAAACCATCTGAGCACTGCCCTAAACAATGCCTTTCTCCACCAGATGGAATCTCACAGCCATCCCAGAGGCTCTCCCTGTGCCTGCACATCCTTGCAGGAGGAGCATCTTACCGTGTAGATGGCCAGAAGTGCCAGCTGGTTGTACGGGCGGCCGTTTTTGGGAGCAATTTGCTGAGCCTTCAGGTACCAGCTGGGGAAAGGAAAAAACAGAGAGAAAGGGTTACTGAAAGGACATCAGGCTGCCTTCCGTGTCCTCAAGGGTGCAGAACTCCCCTTGGAACTGGCATTTCTGCAGGGAACAGGCCCTTCCCACATGTGCCCTCTGCCTGCAGGAGTGAGCACGGACAGTGAGCTGTGCCCATCCTGGGAAGAGATGGGGCACGGGACAAGAGAGGGCAGATCCAGCTGCAGGAGGAAATACCCCTGACTCACCCCACAGACGAGCAGGAAGCAAGCAACAAGTGCTGTTAAGTTCTGATGGAGTGAGAACATATGCATGCAAAAGCCACCAGAAAATACAAGAGCAATTCTGCCAGGCTCAGTGGCCTAAACCCTCCCTGCTACAGGATCAGCACAGGACAACTTCCACAACCTCCACTTCTAGACAGAGGATGGCTGGATCTGGCAGCTTGCTCTCTGGAACAGCAAAACCCAGCTACATCTTTCAGCTTTACAGGACTGCGACACAACAGAGGAGCGGACAGACTTTAAAAAGGAGGAGGAAGACTTCTTGGGCTAGAGGCAAGTTCAGGGATGAAACGACATCCATCCCTGGTATCCAGAGGCAGAGCTGTGCTGGAAGGACACAGCAGCTGGGTGCCTACCTGCGGGCCTTGCCGTAGTTCGCCGTGTCGTTGGCCTGTTCCCTGTACCGGCAAATGTCCCCCTGGCAGATCATGCACCTCTGGGCACTGATCAGAGCGTACTTCACCTGCAAAGGAGCAGCCATGGACCACCTTGGACACAGCCCTGACTCACCTGCAGACCCAGCGAGCCCGCAGGGGCTGTACAGAGCCAAGGGGAGGTCAGTGACACACTGAAGGTCTCACAAAAGGGCAGCAGAATGAAATGACAAGGCTCCATGGCACTGGTTCAGCATTTGTAGGGCCAAGCCAACCCCCTAAACACCTCCTCTCTGACACAATTATCTCCAGAAGGGAGTTGTTCAGTCCATGACCAATTTGAGGACAGCTGTTAGATAAACACATCTCCCTGGGAATGGAGCTGGACTAAAATATCCTTTCCCAGCTGTCCCTTGCACCTGCACTCACAGCTCAGGGCAACACGTCAGGGAGGCAGCACAACTGCCAGCTTTCCCTCATTATTCTGGATTCCACAGGCAGAAAGAAGACATGTTCAGTATCTAAGGAAAGGTGAGGGTGCCTTTGGACACTTCTTTCCTTTATTAGCTCTGGTCACAGAGCTGGAACAAAACAAGTTCTTTGCAAAGGAAGCTAAGAAATGTTACTGCACCAGAGTGCAGGGTTCTCCAGCAGCTGAGAAAGATTCCCTGCAAACAAACTGGCTCTGCTTGGGGTTCAGCTGCCTGCCCCTTGGTAAAGGCAGCACACTGAGTTCAGCACCTTGCATGGGATCACCAGGATGAGAAGTCTCCAGGAGGAAGCCAACCTACCATTTTCCTGAGAGGTTTACTGCGGATGGCCATCCCATCCATGTAGTCCTCGAGCTTGAACTGGTAGGACACCTGCAGCTTCTGGAGGAGGCTGTCAAAAAAAGAAGAGCCCTGCAAAACACACACACACACACACTTGGATGTTATGATCTTTCTGATGGCAAGCACAAAATAACCACACCATTCCTGCCTCATTGAAGAAAAGAGGTCCCTCTCCCTGAGGTTTGGGCTGTTTCTCTTCAGAGCACAACAAGGAGGTTGGGGAATCTCCAGCCTCAGAGGTTTTTAAGACTGAGCTACACAAAATCAGGACTGACTTGATTTAGCATTTAACAAGTCCTGCTGTGAGCAGGAGGTAGGACTAAAGGCCTCCAGCAGTCCCTTTTCCACCACCCTAATTCTGTAAAACACATCCTCTCAGGTCTGTCTGCCTCCCTGGTACAAAGACTACACTGAGCTGCAGTTTTACAGAATGACTTCCAAGCAAATTCAGTAAAGATGGCACAAACACTTCCAGGAACGCTTCTGTTCAGCTCCACTTGAGGGCATTCATTTCATTTTAGCTTAAATCAATTTCTAATTAACACAAACACACCAAAACAAACCTGGTTGAAATTGTAACAGATGTCTACCTAAATATACACCTGCCACACTAAGCCATAATGTGTCTGAGCACCCTCTTTGCATAAGGATGACCTAAGGAATCTGAAGGTAGGCACAGGATCAAGACAACCAGTTGCCCCACTACACCATCCCTTTCTAAAAACCAGTCAATCCCACCCAAAGGTTTAGTGGAATTCGGGGGTGTTTCTCTTTTCTTACCTCATCTAGAAGCAAGAGCAGTTTGTTCCGAATTTCCTGGGCATTTTCCCCCTGAGGGTCCTTGAGGAGCTGCCGGAATTTCTCAATCACCTGGTAAAAAGCATTTTTCCACAGCAACTGGTCCACATTCTGGGTGTCGGAGAACTCGATATCCATGAGGATGCACCGTTCATAGAGCTGCAGCATCTCCACCCTACAGCCAAACACAGTCAGGGAGTGGTCAGTGCAACAGCTCCTCCTGAGCACAAGGTCTGGGCCAGGAACAAACACACAAAGAACCACGGGGCAACAGAGTTCTTGCCATTAAAATGATGCCCACGCCACCTTCCATCCAACCAAAACACACAGCAGAGCACAGACCCTGCTTCCTCAAAAATCAACGAGTTGGGAACATCACAGCCAATGGAAATAAAGCCTCAGAGTCCCAGAAATCACGTTCCCCTCATCAGCTGCCTACAGCCCTGCCTGGATGCTGGAGCAGAATTCCTCCCCCAAATTTAATAAAATAACTGCAGGCTAGGAACAGCTCTGAAATAGTGGGGCAAGTTAATGGTACAGGGGATCCTCAGCTGTTCCTGCCTTGGCAGCCTTATTCCTTTTAATCTTTCAAGTCCTACAGAAACAATAGGAGAGCGTGGATGGTAAAACCTGGAGCGAAGCCAGATGGCAATGCCTGGGAGAGCCCAACAGGATAAGAGAAGCATGCACAAAGCACAGAGCCAGGATGGGCTGCCTGACCCCACACAGTCCCCACACCCTGCACACACACACCTGGAGAGCACAAACACCAAGGGAACTGGACATTTCTGCAGATGGACGTGGGATGAGAGTCCTCATACAGCTGGCAGCAGGCACTCAGAAACAGGCAGGACACAAGGGACACTGCCAGCAGGGACAGGGTCAACTGTGCCCATGTTCCCAGGGCAGCGTGGGCTTCCACAGGCCACAGCAGCACTCCACAGTGTTTCCTCTCCTTCCACACTACAGCTCTGGGTGACCTCAGCACCTTGAAGAAGACCTGAAACCTCTGGTGCTGCTTCAATCACAGACCTATCCCACCCTATGGTCTAAAGAGCGAGTGCCCAAAACACAGAACAAGCCCTGAAATGAGCTTGTTTTCTAGATTTACTGCCAGTCAGCTCTGAAAATCAGCCTCCAGAGAAGCCCTGCAGACACAGAGGTCACAAACAAACGTGAAAGATGCCAAGCAGAAACTTGTTACAGCCCATGTTAACCACCCTCCAGAGCAACAGTGTTACGTCTCTCTTGCCAGCCTGGCATCACCAGGTCAAAAAAGTGTCACCATGTTGAGTGGCATCAAGAGCAAAACTACACAGCACTGGAAAGACACTGCCACTGTTGCACAGCACCAGGAACACACAAAATGCTTCCTCAGGACAGGTAAGAAAGCAGAAGTCTGACAACAAACACAGAGAGCACTGGAACTGAGAAACATCAGCTCCGGCAAGAGCCAAAAGAACCAAAAAGCTGCAGCAGATGCCTGTCCTGCTCCTCTGTGTCCCTGCAAGGCACTCACCAAGCGCAAGAAGCCACAGCTTAGCTCCCAGCCCAGGGAAATGACACCCATCCTCACCCACAGCTTCCTTCCACCACCCACACACCACTGGCAGACAACGAGCAGACCCAGCGCCCCATCTCCCAGCCTCGAAGACACAGAGATCCCCAAGGAGACACCATTCTCTTGTATTTCACCCTGGAAACGACTCACTCCCCCCTGTACAGCCCTCCCACGAACCTCAGCTGGGCCATCTTCTCCAGCCCCTCCGGGCTGATGCGGTCTCTGGACAGAAGGTTGCTGAGCTGCTGCTCCTGGTTCCCAGCCTCGCGCAGGAGCTTGCTGAGCTCCTGCTGCTGCATGTTCCTCATCTGCTGCTCCATCTCGGGGCTCAGAGGAGTGGGGGGGAGTGGGCCACACAGGTACTGCCCTGCCTGGCCAGGGTAGCCGGGGTAATAGGCTCCTGGGTACACCCCGTTGGTTGGACCCATAGGATACTGCAGGGAATATCCACCGTAGGGATACTGGGGGCCTTGCCCGGAGGCACGAGGGTAATAATAGGGGTTGTCGGAGTTTTGGAATTTATAGTAGGAGGGCTGGGCCTGGCGGGCTTCCCCCCAGGAGGTGGGGCTCACTTCATCATCCGTGTCTAGGAAGTGAAGCTGAGCAGTCTGGCTCTTCAGGGCGGGTTTTTGGTCCGGGTTGTTTGGGTCCCACAGCCGGCGGGCAGTGCCACCTCGGCCCCGGCTCCGGGGACCTTTGCTGCCAGCCCCCCCCAGCAGGAGCCTGGGCCCGGGGTGAGTGGCTTCAGGGACACCCACTGAGCTGGCAGAGAGGTCCGTGTTGGCAGGCAGGAACAGAATCCCACGGCCCCTCCCTTGGGGCTCCCTGCTCTGGCTCCTTGCCTCTGAAAGCTCTAAGGCCTTCAGGGACTTTTTTTTATCTGTATCTGCCAGGCTGACGTCCCTGTTCATGGTCCTGCTGTCAAATGTGACTCGAAAGGGTCCCTTGACTTCCCTGCCATTGCTGCTCCATTCGCTCTCGCTCCTGGAAGCTCGGCCCTGCTCCGAATGCCTTCTCCTGTCCGAATTCCTGCTGGAGACGTACGCTTCTGCCTCATCAATCCTGTCATCATCCAAGGAGTCAGTGGAGGACACGGAGAGCTGCTTCCTAGGACGTATCCTTTCCCTGGCACGCTCCTGCCGCCTCTCCACCCCATCCACGAGCAGGGCTCCGTCTGTGCTGTTGTTGCTTCCAGCTGAGCTCGTGCTGCAGGTGCGGTACCGGCTCCGCCGCTTGTCCGTGCGGGAATAGCGCTTGGTAGAGCTCAGCTTCCCCGGCAGCACCTCATCCCCCGTCCTCCTCACCCTGTCGCTTCGCTCTGCTCGTCTCCCTTTATCTCCCCTGGAGCCTTTCACTGCTTCCCCTGCCTGGCTCCCCTCTCTATCCTCCTTGCTCGATTTAATTCTCCTGTTGCTGTCTTTCCCAGCGCCTTTCTCAGTCTCTTCATCCCCCTCCACTTTCAGCTGCTCCATCCTCCCGATGATTTCCTCGCTCGCCGACCGCAGGGAGGGTTCTTTAGCAGCGGAGTGCAGGCGCTTCCCAGGCTGGTAGATCAGCTGGTCCGGTTTCTTGGTTCTCCTGGGGGTCTTTGGACACCACTCATCCACAATGGGCTGCTTGGATAAGTTTTCCTGGCTTTGCAGGTTGCCTTTGGTCTCTGTTTCTTCCTTGTCCTGTGAAGGACCATTCTGCTTGGGGCCATCGCTTTTGTCCCAGTCCTCCACAGCTGGAGCTCCCACTCCCACAGAGTCCTTGTCCCCAGCACTCTCCTCCTTGTCCTCCTCAGCTCTGCTCCTTTCCTTCTCCGAGGCCTCCTGCTTTGGTGGCACAAGTTTGCTCCTCAGTCTGGAGAGGCCGGGCTTGTAAATCTCCTGGTCTGGGCGCCTGTTGTCTTTGCGATGCCTCGGCTCCTTCACCTCCTTCATGTTTTCTGGGGAAAAACAGACAGAAGAAAGTTATTCCCAGGCACCAAAAAATACCATGTCAAATATTCAAGGAGAAATATTCAAGGCAAAGAGCCTGCCACCCTCAGGGCAGGTCCAGGAGAGATCTGAAAACCTATGTCAATATTTAGAGGAAATCACAGAATAAGAGTAGAAAGTAACACAGCTGACGAAATCCTTGGCCTGATCCATTTATAAATCCTGTCCTGCAACAGGTTTTGCCTCATAGCACCAACAAGGCACAGACAAAGCACAATATGACACTTTAGGACAAGTAACAAGAGTAAAGTTGTATCATTACAGGCTCAGCAGCAGTCACCTGCCCGCTGTCGGTGCCGGAGCTGCCATCCCCCCAGCCCCTGCTCTGCCAACAGACCGTATGGAATCAAAGACGCCTTTCCCCCTTGCTCACAATCCGGTAACGTTTCTCTCCTCCTCCCTCAACCGTATTTACACAAGAAATCGTTACAGAACCCAGGCCGGACCACGCACGGTTAAACGACCCACCAAAGCTGTTCCCCGCTGCATTCCCTAAACTTTCCCCCTGCCAACACCGCGCACCGGCCGCAGCCCCGAACCTCCGCCGGTACCGGGGGCTCGGCCCGGAGGACCCCGAGGGGCTGGGACCGACCAGCCCGGGGCAAAGCCGCTCCAGCCGCCGCCGCCCGCCCCGCAGCCTCCCCGTTCTCGGTGCGGCGCCGGCCGTGCGCTCCCACCCCGGATACCCCCGTGCCGGCGCCGGCGGGGCGGCAGCTCTGCCCCAAGCCCTACCCCAGGCGCAGCCGGGCAGTGNGGCCGGAGGCTGCTCTTCAAGTGCGAGCTCTTCCAGAGGACCGGATCCTTTAAGGTGAGCGGGAATGGCGGCTCTGCAAATCCCCGGGGCAAAGGTCGCTTTTTCAAAAGAGAAATTCGCGTTCCGCCGACAGCCACCGGCTCTTGCCACTCTGCACGGGTGCTGCCCAGGACTGAGGGAATGGTGCAAGGAGGACATTCAGCCCAGCACGCGGGTTCTGGGGCGGTGGCGCACACAGTCCTGTGCTCTCCTTCCAGATCCGCGGTGCCCTGAACGCGGTGAGGAGCTTCGTTGAGGAGAGCGAGCGCACGGGACGGGAGCTGCCCCGCGCTGTCGTGACACACAGCAGCGGCAATCACGGGCAGGCACTCGCCTGTGCTGCTCAGGCAGAAGGTAGCGTGTACCACAGCCTCCAACCCCCGCTCCGAGAGGGAGGCACAGGGTACATGCAGAGCTGGTTCCGTTGGAGGGAAGGATGGAGATCCCTCTCCTGAACCCACGCAGGAGCTGGCATAGGCAAGGCATTGCTTGCTCCTGCAGTGCTAAGTGGCTGCTGCGGCTTTTGGGCTGTTGGATTTACTTCCTCTCTCATCCCCCAGGGATTCCTGCCTATATCGTGGTGCCCCGGACAGCCCCGCAGTGTAAACAAGACGCCATCCGTGCCTATGGTGCCACCTTGGTGCCATGCGAGCCCAGTGACAAGGTAAGGCACGGGGAAGACTGGCCAGGGACACGGCCCAGCCAGAGGGAGAGGTGACTGCTGTGCTTTCCCTTAGTCCAGAGCCGACACAGCATCCCGTGTAGTCCAGGAGACAGGAGGAGTCCTGGTGCACCCCAACCAGGAGCCGGCGGTGATCGCAGGGCAAGGCACCATCGCCCTGGAGGTGCTGGAGCAGGTGAGGGAAATGCACAGCCTGGCCCCTGCAGGGGCACAGCAAAAAGGGGACACAAAGAGTCAGAAGCTTCCTTTTTCTGCACAGGCACCCGAGGTAAACGCAGTGGTGGTTCCCGTTGGAGGTGGAGGAATGGTTGCAGGAATAGCAGTTGCCATCAAGGTAGGCAACAGCTCATCCGGGAATCTCCCTGTGGGAAGGGCAGGACTCTTAAAGCAGGGAGCAGCTTTTAAATTTAGGAACAGAAAGAGCCTGCTCTGGAAGTCTTTGGGTGCCTGGGGTCTGCATGGCAGCAGCAGCAGGGCCTCCTCAGCCCCCTGCACGCACAGAAACAGGGGACAGGCATGTGCTAGTGTCACCCAAGTGGCTCCTCCTGCTCCCCCCAGGCTTTGAGGCCAGATGTGAAGGTGTTTGCTGCTGAGCCATGCAACGTGGATGACTGTTACCAGTCCAAGGTCCGAGGGGAGCTGACCCCCAACCTCCACCCACAGGCCACCATCGCGGACGCAGTAAAAACCAGCATCGGACCCAACACGTGGCCCATCATCAGGGATTTGGTTGATGATGTTCTGACAGTCTCAGAGGAAGAAATCAAGGTAAAGGCTCCCAGCTCCTTTCTCACGGTAGCTGCCAGCAGGCAGCTGCCTCCCCTCCCTGCCCTGCCCATCTGCTCTCACCCCAACACACTCCCAGAGCAGCACAAGCCCCTGTGCACCACTGCAGCTGTGACACCCACGCTGTCTCCAGCTGGAAAAGGCTGTTGGAAGCTCTGCTCTCCCTTCCCAGAGCGCTGCAGGGATGCCCTGGAGCAGCCTGTGCTGGCTGCTGGGCTGACAGCTGCTGCCCTGTCCCGACAGCGAGCCACGTGGCTGGTGTGGGAAAGGATGAAGCTGCTGATTGAGCCAACAGCAGGCGTGGGACTGGCGGCCGTGCTCTCGGAGCAGTTCCAGGCAGTCCCCTGGGACGTGCAGAACGTTTGCATCGTGCTGTGTGGGGGAAATGTGGACCTGAGATCCCTGACCTGGCTCACAGACCTCTCTGGGAAAGCGGGATGAGGATGGAGTGGCGTTTCAAGGAATGAAAACCTCACTCTGAATTCGTGCAGTGGTTTGTGCGCTACTAAAAACAGATCAAGTCCAAACGTTTGGGAGTTTTTGTGGAGGGATAAGGGAAGCTGGCATTGGTCTCTGTGGGGGGCCTGGAAACAAAGCACTGCCTGTTCTCCCCTCCCCAGCTGCCTTGCTCTGGGCCAGGCCTCCAGAGAGCTGCACTCAGTCACCCTCCCCAGCTGCTACTTGGCTTTTCTTTCTCAGCATCACAGGAACTGCCAGCAAAATTCCTTCACACAGCAAAATCCCCCCACACCCCACGTGGCAGGGCATGAGGGACAGAAACAATACCAGTGGGCCAGGGGGTTCAGTGGACAAGGGGTGCACACAGCCTCCCGGCCACCACCAAGACAGAGGTACTTAAGCATTTTTGACGTTTTCCATTAAAATAAATAGCTATAGCTGGTACCTGAGCAGCAGCTGGTGCCACAGCTGCCCCTGTACAGACCCCAGCAGTAACACATCCAAGGCATCAGTGCTGTCCTCACAGTGCACGGGCCAAGAACAGCAGCCAGGGAGCCAAGGCACAAACTCCAGCCATGCTGGAGACTCATTCCATGTCCACCTCCAGCTCTGGCAGCGCGCTCTCACTCCTCACCCACGGCACAGGCTCCGGGACGTGGGGGTCATAAGTCCATTTGGGAAAAACACGCTTGTAGAGGTTCAGCAGCACCGTGTCCTGGGACTTGAGCTGCCCATCGAAGTGGCACTTCATGTGGCCATGGGTCCCTAGGCAGAGGGCAGAAGAGGCCATTAGCAGTCTGTCTGGCCCTGGAGGACCACACCATCCCAGCAGCACAGAGATTAACACCGGATCAAACCTACCCAACGGCTCCTTGATGTGCCCTCTGCGTCCCCACTTTGTCCGCAGCTCCACGGGCTTGAACCACATCACATCCTCTGGAGATGAAAACGTGAAAGGCAGGTAAGGAACAGGCTGTGCTGCACCAACATAACCACAGGCACAGTTCTGCTTCCAGAACCCCTCTTCCCACCAGAGACGAGCTGTACCTCTGTTGAAGAACATGTATCGCACAACAGCCGTCTTGGTGAAGATCTTGAAGGGGTGGCCACTGAGCACCAGGCGCTTGATGACGATCCTGTCCGGGTCCACAGAGAGCAGGGAGCCCGTGGCAATGAGGTCATGCATTCCTGCCAGGCAGAGTCACCAATGCACCAGGGCAAGTGCCTCCATCACCCCCTCCCCACCACAAACCCCTTCCCCAAAGGGCTCCAGGCCCAGAGCACCCCCACAGCAGGGACAGACAAGTGACAACAGAGCTGGAGATGAGCTCATCTCAATCAGCAGGAAGGGGACAGCTTTTTCAAGTCGTACTTTTCTAGAGAGATGCACTTGTAAGCACAGTATGGGGACAGCTTGTTTCCCAGACACCACCTCATCAGCATTTATCAACTCACCATTACTTCTCTGTTTGAAAAGCAGCACTGAGGCAGGAGGGAAAGTGATGGGAGCGTAAACAGTCACCACCAGGGCAGCATCTGGGCGCAGGAAACGCTCCAGCTTGTGCTTATCAGCTAGGACAGAACAGCAGTGATCAAGTTCAGGCCAACAGCAGTCCTCAGAACTCTGGGAAACCCCAGAGCTCATTCTTCCCTGTCCAACAAACACCCCTCCTCTGCTGGCACCGAGTATCTGGGAATGAAGGTGATCCTCTGGCATGGAACCTGGACCTTGCCTGGATCAGTGAACCACCTTTCCCAAGCCATTCTACTCCCCATGATTTAGTGCCTGCCCTGGAAGCCTCAGAGCCTAGGAGAGATTCTTCACAAGAGTCCTTCAGCCAGGTTCAGACACCACGGCTAAGACATCACAGGCTTCCTGCTCTAGAATCCCCAACCCCACTGCTGGTGTAGCCAGTCCCTGACAAACCTGAAGTGTGCTGGGAGAACAGGGGGGATGCTCGGAAGCGTCTGAACCCGCAGTGGAAGATGAGCTCCTCCTTGGCCCTCACTGGCTCGCTGTTGCCCGGATGCCGACGCACCAGGAAGTTCAACACGGACATCTGGAAGAGGCAGCACAGTGAGGGGCTGCTGGCAGGGGATGGTGGGCAGCAGAAAGCACCAGGACATTGCAGAAGAGATGAATGCCCTTGAAAATGGGGTCCCAAAAAGTCACTGGACACCACTGCCAGGCTCAGACATTTTATCCTAAACCCCTCCGGCAGCTTCTGTGAGCTCTGACCTGCTTTGAAACAGGAGCAATGTGGGGAGATTTCAGCCCAAACCCTCTGCAGCCAGACCCTGTCCAAGCCATGCAGCCTGAAGGAACAAGGAGCTGCACACCCCTCTGAGGTATCATGCCTTTTGTTCACCTTCTGTTCGTGGGGAAGCAGCGAGAACAGGACCAGGGGTTTCCCTTCCTTGAAGCTCTCCATCACCGAGACAGGGACATTGCAGACATGAAGCGTAACGTACCAGCCCACCTGCCAAAAGCAGTTGTGAACATTTCTCTCAACAAAAAAAGTGTCAGAAGATGTGCCTGGATTAGGGAAGGAATCCAGGAGAAAATTGTCTGAACTTAAGGCTTCATGCTAAGAACCAGCTGGCTGAAGGATCCACCCAACCACCTCCCTGGTAAGTCACTCCTACTGGGAGCAAAGGAACACAGCAGGGAAAGAGATCAGCAAAAGGGAGTTACCGAAGCTCCTTCAGTCTCCTCCTTCTCTATTTGTCTGAAGAGGTTCTTTCTGGTTCGGGAGAAGTCCTGGAACTGGAAGATCCTAGCATAATCCCTTGGAAGATTCTCTTTGGGGTCCCATGGAGAAGTCCGGAAGCTTTTCAGCCCCCTGTACTTCTGGAACCTAAAGAACGGCAGAAAAGACAAATTACTTCACCAATTGAGGTATGAATCCCATCCTTCACCACCACCTGTGGTCTGCAGGGTCTCACACCTTCAGGGAGGGCAAAGGGAGCAAAGCAAACATTAGCCCTTAGGAAAGATCTTGGTGCAAAGAGAGCTAAAACCAGCAGCCAAATCCCCAAACAACCTGTCCTTGCCTCAGGGCCACCCTCCTCCCTCTCCCAAGTCAGGACCCAGCTCTCCCGGCCAACTAGTGCTAGCTCTGGAAGCCTCAGAGCCAAAAAGAGTCTTCACAAGAGTCCTTCAGCCAGGTTCAGACACCACGGCTAAGACATCATAGGCTTCCTTACCAAATTAAACAGGCACCTTCCAGCTCCTCTCCCAACATCCCATTTCTCACCTGACTCTGGCAGGCACATCCCTTGGCGTGTCCACCTCATCTGGAAACATCTCATCCATTCTCTCCTGTTTGTATCTCTCCAGCATCTGTTCATCCTCCTCCATCTTCTCGTCATACTGGTCATCCCGCAGGCACTCGGACACGGTCATGGTCTCGCTCTCCTCCTCCCCAGCTTCCTCCTCACTACTCTCCCCCTCCTGGCACAGGGCAGCACAGAGCCTGTGAGCACAGAGAGCTGTGCATGCAGCACTGGCACCCTGGGTGTGCTCACACTGTGTGATTTGGGACCCCAGCCCATCATTTTGGGGTCTAACAAGCCAAAAAAGCAACGTGATACGTGTGGGGATTTAACAGTGGAAATCCAGGCAAGTTCTGGCTCTGTGTTGTGCCCTTGCATAGAGCAAGTTGGAAGGACAGAATTGTCCTAGAACGTGCAATAATGGCCTGGAGATCACCTGTGCTATCAGCTGTTGGAGGTACCTGGGAAACTGCCTCTTCCATCAGATCATCATCCATGTCATCATCTTCGTCATCATCATCATCTTTCTCACTGCCTTCTTCTCCATCATCCACAATCCAGGCAGCCTGGTACTTGGATGTGCCTTTGGGGACCTTCACCACCCTCCTGTTTGCCTTCAGAGAATCTGTAGGATTCCCACCAGTGGTTAATACAGGAACAATTCTCCTTCCCCTCAGCAACATTTATACCAGGACAGCCAAAACCAGATCTAGACCAGAACTGCTATTTCCTGGCACAGAATTTGTCAGGACAGCCAAAACCTGCTAACTTGCCAGGCAGTCTGCTGGCCACCTGATGGGACTAGGGATGGAAGCCATCCCAACTAGGATGTGTCTTCACAGCCACCCTGGTGACAGAAGTTTCTAACAAACCTAAGAGGGACAAGAACTATTGCTTCTGCTCACCCTCTGCTTCCTGCAGTTCTTCTTCAGTGGGCCACGTCTGCTCCCCTTCCATGGGATCAGGAACCACTTCTGACTGCAGGGACTCCTGCTTGCTTGGATCTGCCTTCATCAGGACCTTGACATCTTCCTCCATCTCATCAGCACCATTTCCAGAGTCATCCTGAAGGGCGAGAGCGGAGTTCCCAGCTCTGAACACACCTCACTGAAGCTTGCAACCAATTTCAAGTGAAACTCCCCTCATGATGTCATGACACAGCCTTCATTCCACACTGCAGGCAAGGAACCTCAGCCCAGCAGCCAAACACAGATAAAACTCCCTTTCCCCTCCCCACACACACCCAGTTGTATTTTCCACAATGAAAGTTTAGAAACTTCGTGTTCTAACAAGATTGGCAAAGCCCTCACCCCACACACCTGAACCTCCATGTCCTGACTCCTCTTCTGTCCTTTAACCACACGTGGGTTCAAACAGAGGGGGTCTGGAGGGGCATCCACCTGGCTGACCTGGAAGTCTCCATGGCCCACAATGTGCACCAGGCTGTTCACGTTGAGGGTCTGTCCCCGGACAAAGCCAGACACCTTCAGGGTCCCAACCAGGTCGCTGTCCTGACTGGGCACAAACTCAGCAGCACGGGCGAGCAGGTGAGCGCGGCGGTCCCGAAAAGCCAGGTGCCGCTGCTTCTGGGAGCTGAGGTGCCTCAGGAGCAGCGAGGATTCCTGCTCCGTGTTCAGTGGGAAGAGCTTGGCCTCGGGAAAGCGCTTCTCTATGGATTTGGAGAGTTTCTTCCTGGCATCTATCCTCTTCTTAGGGGGCAGGTCAGCGCCCCCCGGGACAGCCAGAGCTGCCGGGCAGAGAGCAGAGCTCAGGATCAGATCCTAAACCTTCTTAGGTCCTTTTTACCAAACACAGGCAAATACTTGGATGTCAGCAGCCCAAATGGCCAGATTTGCACCACAAGGTACAAAAGGAGTTTCACTGGTTTCAGTGGTGCCCAACAGGGCAAGGAGCAATGGCCATAAATCTAAATGAAAGAACTTCCACCTCAACATAAGGAAAAATTTCTTTTCACTGAAGGTGGCAGAGCCCTGAAATTTAATTACCGTGACAGTAAATCTCCGTTAAGCACTCCCAGAGCCCCCCAGAAGCCCAAAACATTTCTCACCATAACTGGGGAGCCCCTGTGCAAAGAGGCAGGAGAGGCAGTGCTCCCCAGCGCTGTCCCAGCCATCCACAGGATCCAGGATGAACAGAAGGGAGTCAGCAACCTTGGCAAGGTCTAAGACAGCATGAAGATCCCCTGCACCCAAAACACCTCCATTAGTGGGGCTGCCAAAGGTACCAGAACCAGGAACCCAACCAACAACGGTGCCTCCTCACCTGCCTGGGCTGTGACAAAGCGCCAGCGCTGCTTGAGCCGGGGGCAGAGGAGGGCAAAGCCGCCAGCTCTGCCCTCATCTGCGCGGACAACGGCCGAGTCCTGGCTCTGCAGCAGCCGCAGGGTGTCGCGGGCTGCAGCCCTGCTGTGCAGCAGCACCACCACCACGAGGTGCGGGGGCCCGTCCCTGCTGCCAAGGTTGCGCTTCTCCGCCAGCACCTGCGGGCACCGGGGCACGGCGTGAATCCCAACCCACACCCGGCTCCTCTCCCATCCCCCGGATCACGGCAAGATTCCTCCACACCGCATCTCGAACACACCCGGCCCAATAATGCTCCGTTTGACCCAAACCGAACCGGCCCTGGAACACACTCGTCTCCCCTGCAAAGACCCAAACCCCGAGGTTACATCGCCCACATCGAGACCCGCCCCGGCTCCATTCCAAGCCCCCTCCGGCACACACTCGAACCGACCCGTTTCCCGCTCCCCCCGCAACAACCAGCCCGGCCGCGCCCGGTTTCCCCGGGTGCCTCACCGCCTCCTTGCGCTGTCGACGGAGCTGCAGCGCCTGATGCCGCCGGTCCACCCTGTTCAGGTCGCGGAGCCGCCGGCGGGGCTGGGCCTTGACGGGGACGCGGCCTGGGGGGTGAGGAAGAGAACGGTCAGGCGGGCCGGGGGCGGCGGGTAACCCGCGGAGAGCGCGTCCCGCCTCACCTCCAGCGCGGCGCTGCGAGGAGCCGCTGTGTTTGCCGCCCTTGTGCGCCTTGTTCTGCTGCTTGAGCGGCCCGGGCCGGTGCGCGCCCACCGCCGCCATCACCATGCTGCCGCCTCACCGCCACCGCCTCGGCGCCGCCGCTCTGCGTCACTTCCGGCGCGACGGGAACGCGCGGAGCCTCACGTGGGCAGCGAGAGGGAAGGATGGGATGGGACTGGGATCGGGACCGGGACCGGGATCGGGACCGACCCCCGGGAAAGGACAGGGGCGAGCCCCGGGGCGGGGAGGGACGAACAGCGGGGTTGGTGCCCGTAGCGCCGCGGGGCAATGAGAGGCGGGAGCCGGAGCCGTTCGTTCAGCGCTTTATTGGTTGGTTCTTTGTACAGGTATTTACACAGACAGGGGGGACGGGGCTCGGCCGCGCTTCGGGAAGGGGCCCGAGGGATGAAGCAGTTGGGGAAAGGCCCTGCCCAGCCTCTGGCATCGCGCCCGGGCCCCAGGGCAGGTCGGCGCTGCTCCCTCCGCAAAGCCTGATGGAGTGGAAACATTCCTACCGTGCCCTGGCCCGTCTGTTACCGGCAGCGCCGTGACCTCGGTCTTGCCAATCATTATCCAGCCAGGAACGTCTGTTCCTAGGCAGAGGCCTCAGCCATGCCCAGCCCCGATGGGACATCACCCCAAACAGCGCAGCAGAGCCCCTGCCCCCGGATCACCCCATCCCTTAGGGATACAGCTCTCTGCTGGTTACGGGAAGCATTAGGGCCACAGCACCCCAGAAACACGCGGTTGAGCAGCAAGGTTAAACATTCACGGGGGGGTGTTGCAATTGCCAGTAAAGCTGAAGCAGCCCGAGGAGGAGGCAGGGCAGCTGCTACTCCCATCCCGACCGAGCAACTGCATGGGAAGGGAAAAGCAGGTTCCTACAGGTTCCTGCTGCCTCTGAACTTGAGGCATCTTCCCACCTCTTCCTCCTGAGAGGAAATCAGCAAGACAGCAGCAATGTGGGGTTGTCAGCTGTGAACTGGTCTTTAGGGATCCTTTACTACCCCCCTAAAAGCAGACTGGCTGTTCAAACCTTTGAAACTCTAAATAGGAGCATGTACTACCTGAGAGGAAGGAAGACACAAAATTAAAGAGACTGGTGACAGATAAACACTGTAGTGATTAAGTCTCTCTATACAGGAATCCACTGGCTGTGGGACAGCATGAGAGCCTCTCCCAAAGGCTGTCTGTCCATTAGCCAAGACAGCCCACAGCACTGCCACAGCTCTGCCTTGCAGAGCCAAAGGCAAAGAGGCTGCTCAGAGGAGTCTCCAGGGAAGAGGGAATAACTGAGATACTTCTAAATCAAGGAAAACACCCTGTGAGTTAGTTATACCTTGTTGTTTAAGCAAGACTAGGGGAAGGAGGAAGGTAGGAAGCTTTCTTTCCTAGGGTTATCACAAAGCCAAATACTTCTGCCTCTGAGTCACCCACAAGTCTGGAAACCCAGAGACAGCCAGAAGGGTCCCACACCACGGAGGCTGATGATCTTTGCAATCCTCAGAGCTGCTCTGCCTTTCCCACACATCCATACGTTGTCATCTTACAGGGATTCCACTGACCTGCACAGTCAGGTCACAGGCTACCAAAAAAAAACCACAACCTGCCAAGCAAAGCAAGCAGGAGCAGAAAGCCAAGCACTGCCTCACTGGCTGACAGCATTCCAGGTGAAAACAAGCATTCCTGTCAAGCAGAAACTACCAAGGAAATATGGATGCAGCCACAGTGTGAGCAGGGAAGAACCCTCCCGCAGCTGAGATGTAAATCCCTGCAGCAAAGCAAAGCCCTGGCATGGGGAGGGCTCCCTTCAGCTCTCCTGTACCATCACAACACAGAGCCTGGTGCTCTGCACACACAGGACACCGTGACAGCACCATCTGTCACCCACCTTGTCCCCTCTGCACCCTCTTCTCTAAAAAAACCAGGCTTTGTATCATAGCACAAAGCCCAGACAAGCTGTGCCATGAGGAGTGCAGCTCACGGGCTGCTCCCAACCCTGGCTGAATCCCAAAAAGCAGCTGCACTGCAGGAAAGCTGAGCTCACATTCCTGTTCCCTAAAGGAAGAGCAGCTGCTTCTGAAGCAGCAAGAACTCTGGGCTGACTCCTCACGGGAGGGAGCAACGAGCTGGGACAGGCTGGATGCAAAGCCATGGCCTTGGTTTAGGAAGGAAGACTGGTTGCAACTGGAAGAGCCAGTTTATTAGAGAAACCTCACATTGCAGAGAAGTCACAACACATTGGAAAGGGTCCAGGCCTGCTGAGGGGGCCCAGTCTTCTGCAGCAGCACAGATCTACATCCCCCCAACCCCAGCAGGTGCCACAGAGGGAAGGGTTACCTGTAACACAGCTTATGTTTTACAAGCAGCCTGAGAGAGCCAGTAGTAAAGTTCCAAAAAAGCCTCCCCGTCAGACAACAGTTAAAACAAAAATGGTTTAAAATGTTTAAAAGCTCCGTGTTCCTGGCTGCAGCATAAAGGGGAGGCAAAGGTCTACAACACACACAGGCCTCTGTGGGTCTGGGCACTCGCTCTGATCTACCAGTGAAGGCCGGAGGGAGGGGTCTTCTCATCTTTGTTGCTTTCCAGGGAAAAGGGTGGGATTCGGACATCAAAGTGGGAGCCATCGGGCCTCTCAAATCGAAAAGTGCCCCTGCAAAAATAATGGCAGAGATCACGCTGAGGCCAGGGATAAACACACCTAGAAAGCATCAGCAAGAAGGTAAGACCTGAGCTCTTGCATATCCTGGGGGTCCATCTGCAAGGCTGGTCCAGCAGCAAGGACATGGGCTCAGCTGCAGAACATCTGCTGCCAAGATGAGTCATTTATGGAGGACTCCTGGGCAGTTTTACATCACATCCTTAACACATTTCCTGCACAAAGCTGTGATGATTGCAGCCCACAGGAGTCAAGCACCCTCCACGCACCTGCAGCAGGGTTTACCCAACTCCCACTCCCCAGGAGACAGAGCCATCCGAGCTATTTTTATAAGCTGGTTACACATAAATTCAGATTTGTACTTCTTGGCAGGAGTTCCACTGGTTGTCTATGACATTAAGAAATCCCCTCATAGATGTAATTTGGAATAGCTTCAGCTTTGCATTTCAGAACTGAACCTGCCTGACCTGCTACAACCATTTGTTTACTGCTCTGAACTACAGACAACTGTGCTGCAGGACATGACATGGGCAAGAGGGTTGTGGAGATAGATTAACGGGTTGTCAGGAGAGAGGAGACACAACTGAACACCAGAAGTCAAGCTGAGCAGCTTTTGAGCTGCAGAACCTTTGTCTCTTTCTCTTCAGGATGTATGCAGAGAGGGAAGAACTACCAGACCATCTGGTTTTATCACCCGGGGCATCCATTCAGGCAATTCAAAATGCTTCACATGGCAAACAAGGTATACCCTATATGCAAAGAGCTGCTCTCCTGCTTCTCCCAACTCAAAGGCAGCTTAACTCTAAAGGAGATTTACTTTAAAAATGCAGAAAGACCTGTCATACAGAAGGCAAGAGGTGGCTGTGCAATCCTTGTCCACACAGAGGTGACACTAAATAAGCCAGAAGGCAAATAAAGGGAAACTGCTTTAACCCTGAGGCACAGGAAAAGAACAGCTCAGCTGGGCATTTCCCTCCCTGCACTTACAGAAGAAGAGACTTAAACACCAGTTAGACTGAAGGCCTTACCTGGTCTAAACTGGGAAAACCCCTGCATGCTAATTCCTGACACAGAAGTGCATGGAGTTAAAGCCCAATCCTTTCTCAAGAGAGGGACACCAGAGCACACATCCCTTCTGCTGAGGGAATGATCAGCACAAGGCCTTGGGTCTTGCACCAAGGACCAAAAGGGAGAACTGCTTCATGTCTTTAAATCCAGGCTAGCACAGACCACAGCAGGAGGATATATTATCCTGGAACCTCTCCTGGTGCAGAAAACCAACAGATCATCTTATCACTAACTGGGACATAGCTAGAGAAAAGCTCACCAAATTTTAGCTACCAAATATGCCCTGTCCAGTCCGCTTCCACCCAGCTTTCAGCCACAACCCCAGGCTGCAAACTGCACCCCAGCTCGCTGCTGGGGGGTCCTACAGCCAAAACACTGCTGCAGCAATAAGGGCTTCTTACCACATGTGACCACTGGATGCCTGCAGGGAGACGTGGCTGCTGTACTGAAATGCTGGCTGTTCTTTGGACAAAACTGGCTCCTGAGAAGACAAGAGACCATTGGGCATCAGCAATTCTACCGCAGACAGGCATCAACAGGAAATTTATACAGCATGAAAAGAAAAACCAACCAGAGACCCACACCCCAGCATTTCTGCCAATTACACAGCAAACAATCTGTCCACTGAGTAGTGCCAGAATCCTGTTTTTATTCCAGTTTTCCCATCACCAATCATTTAGGATCATTCTCTAATACTCAGTGTGAAGTTTCAGTTCATGCAGACAAACAACAGATGAAAAGCTCACGTGACTTTTTTCATCGCCAGTTTCCCACTCCATCTATTTCCAGTGCCCACTAAGCAATTTACTGGCAAATCCATCCAACCAAGTGAGAGGACTGCAGCAAAGGGCCGTGCTTTCCCAAACAAAAGCTGCGTGGTACCTACCCTTCCTACAACCCCACGGCCCCGGACCGTTTCCAAGGTGCCAGACAAGCTGAATATCCTCCAGTGTCGCTCTCGGAGCTGCACCACTTCACTGTCCAGGTTCTCCAGGCGAATACAGTAACGCCACTGGACAGAAGAAAGACTCTTATCAAGAGCTGGAATCAGCTGCAGCCAGTTGATAACACACAGCTGATACTGGGAAACAGTTTCCAGGCAAGGGTTACTCTCCCTCAGAGCTTATCACACAGCAGTGATGCCACAGCAAATAAACTCCTTCCCTTTAGCTGCTCCGTGACACAAAAGGCACTTACCCAGTAGACATGGGAATTCTGGGCTTCCTGTCAAGAGAAACAAAAGACTTTAGCAGCTGCCCTTGGACACGTGGTGCCAAAAACCTCTTCAGCTGTCAGCACAGCACCAGCACAGGGGCTCTCACTCCGTGCCAGGGTGACGCAGACAACTCACATGAGCACAGACAGCTGCTCTCCGAGGCCTTCCATCAGCAGAGCCTGGCACTGGCTGTGCCCTAAAGTAATCATGAGGTGGGAGATTTGCAAGGGTCCCGTGACAACCCAGGGTTCATCTCCACGTTAATTATGCACTTTCTACAGATCTAGAAACACCCCTTTCCTTGCCTCTGGGCACTTGTTTTTCTGACAAGGTTAGGATAAACATCAGCTGGACTCCACAGAAGTTGCAAATCCACACCAAAATGTGCACCTGCCACAGCCCAGGCTCCCCAACAGCCGTGCTCAGAAATCAAACCGCTGTGGGAATTCCCAACTCTCCCACTCAGGAGTCTGTTGGAGCCACATTATTTCAGATGGTCCACGTGAAGTTCTGTGCTATAAAGAGCACGTGGTTATCAGCTAAATCCAGAAGGCTTTAGCCAAACCCTCTAAGCCAAACTAGAGGCAGGAAATGGGCAGGCAACCCCAGCCCATCGCTGGGCAGGATAACAGACGTGTCTGTTGTTACAGAGCAGATGGCCCCAGTGTCACCTCACGTGACTGAGGCAGTAACAGGACCAATTCACAAGCCTTCCTAAATATCTTGCTAGCACTGTTGTGCAGACCATTACAGGTTATTTCTCATCCTACTGATAACCAGCAAAAGCCAATATGCAGGAGCTGTTCTCCAAAAATACATGACAAAACAGTTTCATGTTTATACCCATGAGAACGAAATTGCAACCATGGTTAAATGTCACTTTTACAGTAAGCAGAAAGTACCTTCAGGCAGCAAACTGGGCTTACAAAAACATGCCAGTGAAGCAAATGGCAGAATGAACAGAGCAGCACAGACTTACCCTCATGCCCATGTAGAAGGGGATGACGGTGACACGGATGTTCTCCGTGGTTTCTCGGTGCACATCCGAGAGCTCCAGCCAGGGGTGGTTCTTCTCCTGCCACGCACACAGAGTGTCCCTTGCTACGAAAGGTGGGACTGTGGGGAGGGAAAGGTGAGGCTTCATGGGGAGAGGCAACACTGTAGCTGGAGTGCTCTTCCCTCAAAACAATTCCTTTCACATAGTTAAAAAAAATATTTAAAGGCAGCTTCACTGTAACAAACCCCAAGGTAGACATGACTTTTATACCGTATCTAGAACAAGTCTGGGTACTTGTTCTAGAGCACTGCAAGCATCTGCCTCTGAAGACTTCCCTATGAAGCCAGAATTTACCTTTTGTTTGGTCGTACATGAGGAACCTCTCAAAGAGCTCATGCTGGATGGGCACTTGATCAGTGGAGCTGTAGGGAAGGATGTCTTCATGGCTTACATAATCTAAACCTGAAAAAGAAACCCCAAAAGCCATTGAACTTCCCCAGCAAAGAGCAGCTCAGAAGTCTACTGGCAGAAAAACTGATCACGCTAGTGAGAAGGTAGGAAAAGGATTTTGGCAGCAGAAGCCAAAGCTAGTATCACAACTGTAAGGAAGAATGGAGGAGATGTGCCAGGAATAACTCTTGGCAGTGTTCTCCTGTGAGATTTTTCATGGAATGACTCCTCTGATAAACACACACTGCCCTGCAAAGTGCCTGCACTGCCCCAAAAACACTCTGGGCAGGAAATGCCCAGGACAGGAACAAATCCAGCTGTCCTGGTGACAAAGTAGAACAGCCCATATGCAACTTGGTATGGGATCTATGTCTCAAGAGCTCTGATTTAAATCAGACATGTCTGTGTCTGATCATAGAGTGCCCAACTTCCAGCTATCCAAAGGGCTTCCTGTACTTTAGTCACTCTGTGGTCTCCAGCACAGCCCTAAGCTATGGACAGATCCACTACAGAATGTCCTGTAAGAATTGCTGCTGCACTGGCAGGAGTTGACCACTGATGACTCTTCTGACCTCACCTCACAACAATCAGAAGCTGCAGGAGTTTTTGCTCACCTGGGATGGCATAGAGGGCTCTGCTGTCATCATGATTTGCCAGGAACGTCACCGCCTCTGTCTGTGATCTCTGGGACTGAGAGAAACAGGGAGGTTTATGTCTTTCTGTGTGGATTGTTGCAGGACAGTTTCCAGTCATATTTCAGTTCACTACTGTGGTATATAAAGCACACAATGTTTATTTCATTGAACCAATTCACCTCAGAGCTTCTCTCCATTTCATTCCTCTAGGCTAACTCTCCACTCAAACAAGAGAGGAGCATTTTCAGTGCTGCAGCCCACATTCCCAATGACCTGTGTGCAACAGTGCAGGAATGGCACCAGGAAGAGGAAAGGAGGTTGGAAAGGGGAAACACGATCCAGAAAACAGTCACATGACATTCCAGATGATCTTTCTCAGGGAAAATATACCTTGAAGAATGAATTTATCCAAAAATCCTAACCAATCCAGTTCACTAAAGCCATTTTCTTTCAGTGCCTGTCCCTCTGAACCACTCATGTAGGAGAAGATACTCAAGTTTCAAAAGGAAGATTACTCATTACTTACTATATGTGGACAATCCCGGGCATCTATTAACACCTGGTAGTAAGTGTGTGTTTTGCCCTTGACCTCTTTGGAACCATGGCCTGCCACATTCTCGCTCCTAAAGAGAAAAGCAGAGCTCTGAGCTCGAGCACAGGATGGCAGCAAATGCTTGTTACCAGAACCAACCACTCATAAACAATGATTTTTTTTTTTAAAGTCACATTTCACAGCCTGTAATCATTTGGTTGCACCCAAACCAAAGCCCCATCAGCCACCCACACAATGACAGACGAGCTGAGATGACCATCGGGGGTATTTGGCACAGGCACAACAGCTCAGGGGTTCTTCCTGCTGGATCTAACTCAAAAAGGGATTTTTGTATAATACAAAGTGCCAGAAGCACAACTTTTTAATTGATTTTTATTTCCTTCACAGATGCACACTTTCACCCTTCATACTTCCATCCTGCCTCTAATTAACACAAAATTAATACTCAGTACTTAATAATGAAGTATGTCCTCTTTAAGCACCTCTCCCAGTTTACACTCACGCAAACAGACCCATGCCATTGCCCTCCTTAAAAACACTTGTTTACCCCAAATAGGAAACTCACTACAAAATGTAAATGTCACAGTACAACAACATGAACCAGAACAAATCCTCAAATCCTTACTTTTCTGTGACAGGAGAAGCCACATCCCGATCATAAAGCCTGGCTTGCCAGGGAAACAGGACTATTCCTCGATAGCCAAACACACTGTGAAGGAAGAGCTGGAAGGAACAAATAATTGCAGTTGAATTATTTGAAAAATCTGTTAACTGAGGTAAAACTACAAACATTTACAAAGGGTTTAACGTGTGGGATGGGGATATAGGGACAATCACCACCGTGATTACCCAGAGCAGAAAGAGGGAACACAGTTTGGGATGGGAGAAGAAATCCATGTCATCTCTATCCCATGAAAGGGAAGGGCTAAACCAGTAATGCAGTAATAAAGCAGCAGAAAGGAGAGACTGCTCAGAAACAGATCTGAGAGGCTTAAGGACGGGAATTACAAGTTTAGTTGTTATTTCTCAAATTCAGTGGTTGTCTCTTTGGATCCCTGAGGGAGAAAACCCCAAAACAAGACCGGTAGAGCAAATGCCATTGTCCAGCAGTTGTGTTGTGCTGCAGATTCTTATCAGCCTGCTATTGTCAGACGGCTGACAAACTGCAGACACAGCACAGGCAAGGAGCACTGAGCTGTGAAACTCCTGGTCTTCTGCTGCTGAGATTTTCCTTAAGGGAAATCCCTTGGCTGCCCAATCCCTGTGGCACGAGCCTGCAGGGTCAGCTGTGCCCCCCAGAACCCCTTACCTGGCCTGTCTCGTATTTGCCATGCTGCTTCGGGGCTTCAAACACCCCCACGGTCTCCAGCACTTTGCCCTCGGGACGATTCCTGGGAGCAGAGAGGCAGCTTGGAGGGTTTGCAGGGGCTGAAGCAGCCCCCAGGCCAGGGGGACACTGCTCCCCACCTCGTGCCTCCCTCGGGTACGCCACAAGAGCCCCACTATGCACTGGGCTGCCCAGTCCCACTCCCTCCTCTGCCCTCCACCCTTTGCCAGTCCCGCCTTTCCCAACCGCCCTGGACACCCTCACCCAGTTGTCCCTTTAGCCCAATCCCCCCTCTCCCATATCTCCGCCCTG
>VXAD01004664.1:86681-128836 GCA_013399195.1 Dicrurus megarhynchus | reverse complement strand
CCCCTGCCCCGGCTCCCCGCCCTCCCCCGCTCGCCCCCCGTCGTGCGTCTCCCGCAGGGCTGGCACCGGTCAATGTTTAACCGGAGCGGTGGTACCGGTTGTGCGGGGCAGCCGGGGCCGGCTGGCGGTGGCTCCCGCGGGACCGGCCGGGCGCTGCGGGCACCCCGAGCAGCGGGTGCTGGGGGGCGCATGGAACCAGAGGGGGAGCGGGCCGGGGACCCCCAGCCGGACCCCCGGCTCAGAACACTCCCACGGGGCCAGGAGAGACCGTAAGTTGTCGGGGAGACGGAGGAGACAGAGGCCACCCCGTCCTGGAGCAGCAGGACTTGGGCAGTGACTGCCCGACTGATACAGGCAGCGGGGGGTGGCACCCCAAAAAGGCTGGGGGGGACAGGACCGTCCTTATGCAGCGACATGGCAGGGACAGTGAGCTCTGTCCCCTGCCAGGCCTCAGGGCACAGCGGAGGTGGGAGGACGGTGCGAGCACAGAATGACCAGGGGTCCCTCTACCCCAGCCCCCGGGGTGCCCGAGGGCACACCCCCCAGCTGGGGGACACCCACCACCCTGCTGCCCTCTGTTCCCCAAAGGAGCCCTGGAGAGGAGCGGGAGGGCCCCGTGGAGGGCAGAGAGACGCGTCTGAGAGTGGTGCTAAGGTAAGGGGAGGCCAAAGAGCTCAGGGATGCGGCAGGAACCTCCCTGCCTGGGCAAGGTCACAGCAGGGCTCCCCAGGGTCCCCGTGCAGCGATACCTCTGTGTCCCTGTCCACCCCCCACCCTTAGGGTCCGGCCACTGACCTGCACGGAGACGCGGCGAGGTGACCAGCAAGTCGTGCACAGCCTCGGTGACGGCGCCGTCCACGTAAGTGTCACCTCCCCGCCGGGGCTTTGGGGGGGCTGCGGCACCCCCTGAGCCGCCGCTGTCCCCACGGCCAGGTGAGCGCGGCCAGGCACGATGCCACCTTCGGCTTCAGCGCCGTGTTCGACGCCGGCGCCTCGCAGGAGGCTGTGTTCGAAGGCAGCGGGATGAGGCAGCTGGTGGAGCTGGCCATAGACGGGTGAGCCCCCCCGCGGACCCCAACCCCTCATCCACCCCACGCCGGGCCTTTCCGGCACGTTTGCACTGCCAGGGCTGTGTCGGGAGGTGGCATCCCTGTGCCACCGCCTGGGGCCGTGCCTGACGCTCAGCATCTTCCCCAGCTTCTCCTGCACTGTCTTTGCCTTCGGGCAGACCGGCTCGGGGAAGACCTACACCCTGATGGGACCCCTCGCCCAGGTACAACGCTGTCCCCCCGCATCTGACCTGATCCTCGTGGTGGGATGGGCTCCTCCCTCCCGGTCGTGGGCTCTGGAGGCAGGTGCGTGCCCTATGTGCCCGCTCACCGTGCTGGCATCTCCGCAGAGCGAGACCCAGCCGGCATCCCCGGCCCTGCTGGGGCTGATGCAGAGATCCTTCACCTGCCTCCTGGAGCAGAGCCGGAGCCGTGGCTCTGACCTGGCTCTCAGTGCTTCCTACCTGGAGATCTACAACGAACAGGTAAGTGCCTGCCCAGCCGCCCAGTGCGGGCCTGCTGGCAGCCTGTGCCCAGCTCCGCCGGTGCCTTCCCTCTGCCATACCCACAGGTCCGGGACCTGCTGAGCCCGGGACCACCGTGTGCCCTGCCCCTGCGGTGGAGCAAAACCCGCGGCTTCTACGTGGAGAACCAGCTCAGTGTGGAATTCGAGAGCCTGGAGGCCATCGTCAGCCTGCTCCTGCAAGGTGCTGAGCCACGGGCACAGGGCTGGGACGTGTTCAGGGGCTGCTAGACCCGGCATGGGGGGATTCAGCCCCCCGCGGACCGTCCCCAGGGCTGGTGGGGCTCTGATGGCAGCCAAGAGCAGCAGCTCCCCGTTCTGCTGCAGAGCCAAGGCCGGCTCGTGTCTGGCAGGGGGTGGTGGGCAGTGGATGCTGTGGGGTGTGGGGCAGGGATTTGGGGTGCCGTGCAATCAATTCCTCCCCCGGTAGGATCCCAGAGGCGCCGGACCTCGGCACATGCCCTCAACAGGCACTCGAGCCGCAGCCACGCCCTTCTGACCATCCACATCCGCAGCCGAGCCGTGAGCGCACATCCTGCGTCGGGGGAGGGCTGGGGGGAGGCTCAGGGCTCATCAGGGGCTGCAGACAGGTCATGCTCTCCTCAAGGGTACATTGGTGGGGCTGGAGCGAGCAGCAGGGAGTCCCATTCAAGATCCAGGGGTCGGGACAGTGCTGTGGGCCATGGGGAAGGGGTGACGGGGGCCAAAGCATCACCTCCCCAACACGGATCCTCCAGGCCAGCGCCTGCCCCAGCAGGCAGGGCACGCTGTGCTTCGTGGACCTGGCTGGCAGCGAGCGGGTGAAGGAGACCGGCTCCAGCGGGGAGCTCTCTGCGGAAGCCAACAGCATCAACCGCAGCCTCCTGGCGCTGGGTAAGAGCTGGGGGACCCGCCCTGGGAGCCCTGCTGGCCCCCACCGGAGCCCTGTCACATCCTTTGTGGCTCATCCTCCGGCAGGACACTGCATCTCCCTGTTGGCCAAACCCCGAGGGAAGCGAACGCACATCCCCTACCGGGACAGCAAGCTCACCCGGCTGCTGGCCCGCTCCCTGGGCGGCTCGGGCATCACCTTGATGGTAAAACCATGGAGGAGGCTGGGCAGGGGTCTCAGCCCGTGGAGGGGAGGGCTGGAAAAGGATGGTGACCCTCTGGATGACAGCTCACCTGCAGCTCTTCCTCGTTGGCAGGTCGCCTGCATCTCCCCGTCCTCACGCTGCCTCTCAGAGACACTGAGCACGCTGCACTATGCCAGCCGTGCCCGGAGGGTCACCACCAGACCCCTGGCCAACAGGGTATCGCAGACAGGGAACCCTTCTGAGCCCCTCTGCCCCTTGATGGGACCCCCCGGACCCACCCCTTAATCCACCCACCCCTCCCAGGTGTCCCGGGAGAAGCTGCTGCAAACCTTGGAGCAAGAAATCCATGCCCTGCAGCTGGAAAACCTCTCCCTGCGCCAGCAGCTGTGCCTGCCCAGGGTGCCGACGAGGAGCACGGAGGTCCCAGGGAACCCTCCAAAAGCATGGTCGGGCTCAGGAGGCAGGTACGGCCCCGCAGGGCAGCTCCCACCAGAGGGAACCCCAGCCTGGCCCAGCCTCTATGGTCTCCTGCGGGACTTCGTGGTGGAGAACGAGCAGATGAGGTACGGGAGGCTTGTGTGGGACCCCTGAACAGGGCATCAAGGGGCTGGCAGGGCAGCCAGAGCCCCTGGCCGGGCAGCACCCTGCACCAACCAGCCTCCCTCAGGGACTCCGTGGGGCTGGGCAGGGCTGTGAGGTTCTCTGGAGGCTGCCAATGCCCTGCCCTGCTTCCTCACTGCTCCCCAGGCAGCCCCGTCTGTCCCCAGAGCCCGGTGGTGACATCCCAGCTGGCCCATCCCACAGAGCCACCCGTGGCTCCTGTGACAGCCAGCCCCTGCTCCGGAGTGCCCGCACCCTCCATGTCCCCCCTGGCCACTCGGCGAGGCACCGGCGGCCCGACACGACACCCACCTCTGTGCCCCGGCTGCCGGTGAGACTGGGGGGCCTGGGGTCTGCAGCCATCCTGCCCACGGCAGGCTGAGGATGCACAGACCACCCACCCACTGCTGCCCTCTCTTGCAGAAGCTCCCTCCTGCCTCCAGCCGCTCCAGCTGCCCAGGGTGCCCACAGTGCTGCCCCGGGCCAGCTGATGCCACCATGTCCCAGGTACAGCCCCAGGGGTCTCTTTGGAAGGGGGTGGCACAGGGGTGGCACAGCCACCATGACCGCTCTGCTCACCCCCAGGTGCTGCCAGTGCCCCCTGTGCCACAGCCAGTGCCCCCCGAGGGAAGTGCTGGTGTTCTGCCACCTGGACAGGAGGACACGGCTCTGGCCGGCTCCCATCAGCCCCACAGGCACCACCAGAGGAAGCGGTGAGAGCCATTCCTTAGGCATCAGCTGCAGCTCAGGAATTCCCTGGAGTTTCGAGGGGTGGTGGGACAGTAGGTCAGGGTTTATTCATGTGCTCTCATGGCAGGAGTCGTGACAGGAGCAGGAGCTTGTCTCAGCAGCACCCGCTCCACCGGGAGCTGCCAGGCCCTGAGCGCGTTCCCAGCCCCGAGGGAAGGGTCGTCCCTTCAGCACCGCCATGGCCAGGATTGCCAGAGCCCAGAGGTGAGCAGGGCAGTGGTGGGAGACCAGGCAGGGCCTTGGATGGGCACCCATCCCCAGCACAGCCACTCACACGTGGGGCTGTGCACTGATCCTGGGGGAGATGGAGACCTGACCCTGCTGCTCCCCGCTGGCAGCTGCCGGCACCCTCCCTCTCCTCCAGTGGGAAGAGGCACTGGACTGGCTGGCGGAGCAGATCTGAGCTGCCACAGGCACACCACGGATGGGGCCAGCATCGGGGATCTGGCACAGACTGGGGGCACAACCACAGCCCTCGGGGACACGGGATCTTGGACTGCAAGGACTGCACAGACCATGGAACAGACAGCTGGCTGGATGGACAGACAGAGTTCTCCAGCCTGCACGGCTCTCATGGTTTATTTCTGTCTAGCTGGGGCTGTGCTGCTGGCAGCTCCAGGGATCCCATCAGGTGCTCTCCTCCCCGGGCTGGGGGCAGTCCAGCCAGTACTGGGCGATGGAGCGGGGATAGCGCGGCCGCACCAGGTCCACGCGCTTGGTGCGCAGGTTGACACGGTAGTACTTGTCTGGGGGGAAGGGGACACGGCTGTCAGGACTGTCCCCAGCTCTGGGGAGCTGCCAGCCCTCACTGCCAGCACCTTCCCACTGCATCCCAGAGCTCGGGGATGTTGCAGAGAGAGAGAGGAGCCCTGCCCACACCCCGGCAGCCCTGGTCCCGCATCGTTCCTGGATCCTGCCGGGCCAGACTCACCTCCAACAAAGAAGTAGACACTCTGGAGCATCTCACACGTGGAGCCCGACAGCCCATCGCTTTCAACGCCTGCTGAGTCGGGGTCGTTTTGCAGCCAGCTCCAGAATCCCAAATTCAGTGACCGGTGGTGGTTGTACCTCTTGCGCTGGCGGCGAGACTTCCTCCTGCGGGGCTGCTGGGAGGCCACGTAGAGCCGGCCGGCCATGGCAGCGTCCAGCGGGCTGGGCACCCCCCGCCAGTCCCGGCTGATGTACCACGGGCCGTTGGCCCCGGCTGGAAAAGGAGCAGAGGGCGAGTGAGAGGGGCAGCAGTGTGTGGGGTGAGCTGAGCCCCCAGTGGCTGCTCCGAGACCCACAGGAATGCTCCAAAGGATCCCAGCCTGGATGGGGTGTGTGACGGTGGCACAGGCCAGGCAGAGCCAGGAGCAGCCCTCCACCCCACTTTTGGCTGGGATCAGCCTTGTGCTGCTGAGCCCCCCTTCTCCTCCTCTCCATCTTTCATTCCCCTTGCCCAGGGCTGGGGTTTTCCTGTGGCACCTCCAGCTGCAGTGACAATAAACAGTCCCCAGCAGTGACACCGTGGTGCGAGGTGGCTGGTGATGGGCTCGGTAATGTGCCTGGGATTTGGGATGCTGTGGGAGGTGCAGCTGTGGCCTGGGGGGTGGTTCCTGTGCATGGCCTGGGCAGGACACGATGGCTCCAGACATTGCTCCCTCCCTCCTCCCTGGGTGTCTGCATCCCTCGTGCCCTGTCACTGCTCGCTGTATGAGCACCCGCCAGCCCTTTCCCCTGGGGGCTGGCCCAGCCCTTACGCATCCTGCTGCCGAAGAGGAGCTGGAAAACATCCTCCCAGCTGTCCCTGTTCATGAAGGCGTAGTGCTTGAACACCGTGGAGGGGGAGGACTTCTCGCAGTCGGCCTGCGTGGGCTGCTGGGCAAAGTCGTAAGACCAGTAGTACTTGTCTAGGAGAGGACGAGCAGGGCGTTAGTGGGGGACAAGCACTGCAGGGGGAGCAGCAGAGGGGTGTCCTGCCTGTGCCCAGTGGTGCCAGGCTCTGCCAGGAGCAGGAGGGCTGCCCCTCTTACCCTTGAAGAAGTAGACCCTCTCATTGCCGTGGTAGCTGTGGGCGGGGAGGGCGAACGCCGCGTCCACGTTGTTTGGGATGCCCTCAAAGCCCTCGGAGATGTCTCGTGGGTACCCAGGGTCCAGGGCTCCGTCATCAAAGCGCCAGTACTGGGTGCCCTGGGGGGTGGGGGACAGAGAGGGGTTAGGGGTGCAACATCCCCCAGCCATGTGTCTGCCAGGAGGAGCGAGAGGGTTCTGGGGAGCCCCATCACGAGGCTGTGGCTGCTTGGGGTCCCAGAACCGCCATGGGGATTTGGGGTATCTGGCAACCCCTGTGTGTGTGGGTGCATGGTGCCAGAAGGGGATATAGGGTGGGTTGAGGGGCTGTGCTGGCCACCCTGGGAGTACTCCCAGCCCTGCAGCCCACCTTGAAGAGGTAAGTCTTGCCCTGGCAGTTGATGCGTGTGAAGGCTGCATCGATGGGGCCCTCGATGCCCCAGACGTCACTGATGAGCTTGGGGTAGCCAGGCCTCACGCTGGTCTTGTCCAGCTCGTAGAAATACTTCCCTGGGGAGAGAGGAGAGAACTGCAGACACCAGCACGGGGTGACAGCATGGCAGTGTGTCCCGGGTGCCTGGGGAAGGTCCCCAAAGTACCTCGGAAAGCATAAAGGGAACCGTTCTTCAGGTCGGTGAAGGCATCGAAAGGTTTCCCGCTGCACAGCTCCTCAGGCTCCTCGGGCCCGCCTGGGGTGGTGCCAGGCAGCTCTGGCAGTGTCTCCTCAGGGTTTGGCTTGCTCTCTGGCGTGGTGTCCACCAGCACTGGGGCCGTGGGCAGCTCTGTGGGGTCTGCCACGGGCACCTCGTCCGTGGCGAAGTCGACAGTGAGGTTGTAGTCCAGGTAGTCATCCTCCGGCAAGGCAAAGACATCTCCCCGGGTCACTGCGGGAGGGAGCAGGTTGGTTCCCACTGGGTTTGGGTGCAGGAGATGCTCCCTCCCAGGCAGTGCAGATTTATAGAATCATGGAATTGTTAGGGTTGGAAAAGCCCTCTAAGATCACTAAGTCAAATTTAACCCAGCACTGCCAACACTAAACCATGTCCCCGAGTGCCACAAGGACACTTTTTTTCAGAACATTTCCAGGGATAGTGATTCCACCTGGGCAGCCTATTCCAATGCCTGACCACCCTTTCAGTGAGACATTTTTCCTGCTCTCCAATCTATCCAAATAGAACAGATGGCAATGAGCCAGCTCCCAAAAATCCCCTTGTGCTGCAGCAAATCCTGGTGCTGACTTCACCCTGCGGACACGGGCGGGTGCAGAGCAGAGCTGCCCCAGCACAGACTCTCTGAGCCCCACAGCGTGGGGCACCCACAACCACCCTGTTCCCTGGCCAGGAGGGTGGGTGGCCATGGGGACAGTACCTTTGGCTTTGCAGACGGTGGAGTAGTCGCTGCAGCAGCTCTGGTAGTACACACAGAGGGTGTCACATTGGCACTTGTGCCCTGCATCGAAGCCTTCTTCGCAGCGGCCCTCGCAGGAGTCTGCAAAAGCCACCCCACAGCTCAGGAGGAGTAAAGTAGGGTGGGGCACTGGGGCCCATGCCTCCCCCCCAGCCCAGCCCCAGGGGTGAAAACAAACTTGGGGATGCCCTGGTTGGGGGTACCCCACCTCTTCATGGTCAACTCCATCACCAGGGGTTCCAGCAGCTCCTTGCCCTGCTCCCACCCAGGTCCTGCTGGGATGGGAGCCACGGGCTGGGCTGTGCCGTGGTCCCAGCTCCGTGCTGGCAGCCCAGCTGTGGGATGGGCAGGGATTTGCCAAGGCACCACTGACGCCCATGTGCTGCCCACTTGCTTTCTCCCCATCCTGCAGGGTACAGCCAACGTGGCCACGGCCACCAGCCGCTCCCTCCCCACCCTGCCCGGGCTGCCCAGCCCCTCCATCAGCCCAGGAGCGGCTCTTGCTCCATCCCCAAAGCGCCTAGTGTGGGGCTGGCTAGCTAAAGCTCACCTTCCGCGGCACGGGTGGTGGCGAGCAGGGCCAGCACGAGGGCAGGGCAGAGCAGCCTCATCCTGGGTGTCCGGGAGCGCAGCCCTCCTGCGACTGTGCGGGCTGGAGCACGGCAGAGCCCCAGTGTCCACTGTTTGCTCAGCCTGCCCCGGCGGGAGAAAGCAAACAGCCCAAGGTCGGAACAGGGGAAAAAGGGCAGAGATGATCTCCCACCCAGCTTCCCCCACGGTCCTGGTGTGTTATGGGGGGGGACAGGACTCCCCACGCTCAGAGGCAGCTCCTCCCCAGCTCTGGTGCAGGGTGGGCACTGTTCAGACAGTGGGGAGGGACAGCAGGCCAGAGCCAGGAACCAGTTTTGAGGTCCTGCCACACTCATTTCATAACATCCCCCATGGTGTAAAAGCTCCCAGCTGCCTCCCAGCCTGGTCTTGGCAAGACAAAAAACCCAGATGAGGTGGGATGGGGGAGCGATGCTCAGAGGACAAAGGGAAAAGCCCCTGGCTTACGCTTGCCCAAAATGTCACCATTTTGGAGGGCTTATTCTTGGGATTTCAGCTTTCTCAATGTCAAGGCTGGGAACAGACCTGGGGAGCCCCAAGGCAGGGTGGTTTGGGATGGGGCAGGTGCCACCTCTGCGCGTGGGGACCAGAGGCTGGAGGTGCGCGGCCGGGGGCAGGAGCCCTCTGCACTTTCACTGCAGCAGGCAAACAAAAGCCTGTGTATTTTGCTCCCATCATTCCCCTTCCAACCAACCTTTTCGGTTACTAATTAATGTCGACTCAGCTCTTTTGGCAGCTCCTGATAAACTCTGGGATGTTTATTTAATCAGGGGCAAGGAGCAAATGCAGACGAGGCTGCAGCAATCCTGCCTCTTCTGCCTCTGCTGGGACAGGAGCTCCATGGGATCTGTCCCAGCCCTTGGGCAGGAGTGGTGCAGCTTTGGGCTTTAAGTGATGCAAGATTTTGGGGGAGAGGAACCCGAGCAGGGTGCCCACTTCTCCAGGGGTCTTTGCCAGCTCAGACGCAGGCAGTTCCTGGCATCGTCTGCTCCTGGCACCTTGCTGGAAAGAGCTTTATTTGGTTTTGAGACAGGCATTTCCACCTGGAAGCCCTGGGGAGCTGAGGGCAGCTACCAGACACTGGCTTGTGGGGCAGAACTTCTCCTGCAGCCCTCACCCCACTCCTTGTGCCCTGGCCTCAGCTATGGCAGGGCTGGCATTGTCCCCAAGTGCCAGCACCTCATCCCATCCCTGTTGAACCAATCCTGGGGGACAGCAGCCCTGGGAGGGTTCAGGCTTGCGGGAGGCTCTGGGGGAGAAGGGCTGGGCATTGTTTGAGCTGCTTTGGCTGATCAGCTAAGACAAAGCTCCCTCCTGCTGCTCCAGGCTCCCAACCACCGGCCACAGAGCCATGAAGGCTCAGCGAGCCCTTCCCTGCCAGGAGGAAATCCCAGGAGAGGGGTTGGTTGGATAAAGGGGCCCTGGGGAGCTCTTGCAGCCAAAGGCCGAGCAGAGCCAGTGGGGAGAACTCGGGAAATGGGGCTGATCCCCCAGGACAAGCCTGGGAACCGCTGCAGTTCCAGAGCCCAGGCTGCCGGGTCTGGAAATCCCTCCCAAAAAGCAAAGCAAAGCAAAACTAAAAGCAAAAGTCTGGGCTAGTCAGGACAAGCCTAAGGGAATGGTTTGAATTCTGCTGCCCCCGGGGCAGCAAAACCTTCTGCTGCTCTGCACTGCAACGGCCCGTATGATTACCCCTGATTAATAAAAATTTATCAGGAAAATCCTTACTGGTTCTGTGCCGAGGTTCTCCCGCAGTTTTGTGCTGCTCGGGATGCTTCGTGTGCCGTGCTTCCCTGTGGGATGATGTCTCTTTCCTGTCTGTCCCTTCGTAGTGGATTCAGAGAGGATTAAGAGCGACTCTGTCACATCCAAACATCAACCTGAATTTAAGGCTCAGGCTGACCTGGCAACAACCTGGTTTTGGAGCCAAGGATTTAAGCTGCTCCTCCCAGCACATCCGAGAAATGCCCAAAGCATTTAAGCATTTCTGCCCTGAGCACGTCTGGCCTGGAAAAAAGAAAACAAAAGAGGCCCAGGCTCCCTCTGCTCTTTCTTTTATCATGCAAATCCCGAGCCCACCCAGAAGAGCTGCTCTGAATTTCCACCGAGCAGTGGGTATTTGCCCCCCGCTGATACCGAACGGGTCCAAAACACTGTGCCAGGGTGGTCACAGCCTCACCGTGACCACCACGGTGCCCGGTCCCCTTTACCTCCACCCTGTGCCCCCTCGCTGGTCACAGAGGGTCCTGAAGAGATGTGCTGCAAAACCAGCGTGGGGGTCCCTGCCTGCCATGGAAGTGACACCGCAGCAGCAGCTCGGGCACGATGGGGGGGTTTTGGCCCTGGGGACAGCAGGACAAACCCCAACTCAGGATAGACAAGGGAAGGCTGTGGAATAGAATGATTTGGGTTGAAAAGGTACGCATTCCACTAGACCGGGTTGCTCCAAGCCCCGTCCAACCTGGCCTTGGACATCTTCAGGGATGGGACATCCACACCTTCCCTGAACCAGTACCTCACAGGCAAAAATGTTCTCCTAATATCTAATCGAAATCCCTCATCTTTTATTTTAAAACTGTTCCCCCTTGTCCTATCGCTATCTATTCACGTAAAAAGTCATTTTCCTTTTTTTTTTTAAGAGCCCTATTTAAGCATTGAAAGGCCACAACCACAGAATCACAGAATTTAGGCAGACCGACTCCAGCCGTTATCCCGGCACTGCCAAGCCCACCACCGAACCACGTCCCCAAGTGCCACATCCACGCTTCTGTTAAATCCTTCCGGGGCTGGTGGCAGGAGGGGTCTAGGGGGGAAACTGCAGCGGGAGGGGGCTGCAGCTGCCGGGACCGAGCCCCTCCTTGGAGAGGCGGCGCCTGCGCCCGGTGACATCAGCCCCGGGGACCGGGATGCTGAGCCCGGCTCGGAGAAGGCGGATCCCGCTCCGCTTCCAGCTCCGCATCCCGGCAGGGCAGAGGGGGGAGCGGGACGCATCCCCCCTCCTGTCCCCCCCAGCCGGCCACCCGCGTCCCCGCAGGAGCGGGGGGTCCCTGCGGGCGCTGCGGGGGCGGTGGCGGGGGATGCTGCGGTAGCAGCCGCCGATGCTCGCCCTGCTGCTGTCGCTGCACACCCTGGGCCGGTCGCTGGCCATGGCGAGCGCGGAGCGGCTGGCGGTGCCCGAGTGTGTGAGCCGGGCGGGCGGCTGGGCGGGCGGGGGCAGCGCCCGGGAGCACGGCGGGGTCTCCCCCGGGGTGGGCACCGAGGTGCGGGAGGCGCTGGAGCGGGTCCTGCCCGTCCTCCGCCGGGCCATCGCCCACGCCACGCAGGCGGCCACCCCCGAGGGGCTGCGGGCGGCCCTGTCCGAGGTGTTCCGGCTGGTGGAGGAGGCCTGGGGGATGCCCGCCGTGGGGAGGGACGTGGCCAAGGTGCTGTGCGATGTGATCCGCCTCGAGGGCGGCCTGGACCTGCTGCTCAACCTGCTCTACACCGCCGAGCTGGAGACCAAGTGCCAGGCGGGAAAACTCCTGGAGCAGATCCTGGTGGCGGAAAACAGGTGAGTCTGCACAGAGCCCCCGACCCTGCCGGGCACAGCCCTCCCCACCGCCCCGGGCACCGCCAGCTCCCTGAACGGTTTGGGTTCGAAGGGACCTTAAAGACCTCATCTCAACCCTCTGCCATGGGCAGGGACACCTTCTTCCATAGGCCAGATTGCTTCAAGTCCATCCAACCTGGCCTTGACCTACCGTCACCCCCCAAATTTCCCTGCTCTGGGTGCTCCCAGTCGCACAAACCCCCTCGGACCCCCCCACACCCAGCACTTGTGCAGAGTGCCCCTCATTCATGTCCAGGCAATGACCATGAGCTGCTCCCTTCCCCCACAGCTGGAGGGAGGAGGACCAGCCCCCTCTCAGGGATGCTGGTGGGGGCTGGGGTGTCCTCCTGAGCCCCCCTCAGCCTGGTTGAGCTGAGTCAGTTTGGCTGGCTCAGAGCATCTGACCCGAAGGACAAGACGTGACTCCTCTTTAGCCATAACTGCAGCAGCAGGAGGAGGAGGAAGAGAACAAAGCCACTTCCCAGAGCCTTCCTGCTGCTGACCAGGGCTGGAATGAAGCCATAAGGAGGGGTCAGCTGGTCAGCAGCCCTCAGCCCCTAGTTCAGATGCTGCCCAGGACAGGTGAGAGATGCTGGGATGTCTTTGTCAGAGCATGGGCACAGTGGGGTGGGAGCGTGTGCCTGAGAGTGTGTGTGTGTGTGTGTGTGTACAAAGCTACACACGTGGCACCTGACACATCTAAATCACAGCACTGCTGATGCAGCACCCACACACAGCTCACCCTTCCGACACCCCAAATGCACTCTGCCAGCTCTGCTCTGCCTTGGAGCACCCTAACCCAGCCAGCCAGGGCTCTGGAAAGTATGTGGAAGGAGCCTGGCCAAAGTTGCCCTGGCTTCCTGGGGGATGTCTCTTGCTGGGAGGTTGTGGACTCACAGCCTGGGCCTCACTGCATGCACTGGCAGGCAAAAATAAGCGGCAGCTAAATCAGGAAAGCCCATTAGGGTGGAATTTAATCCCAGGAAGCATCACTGGCATGGGCTGCATTCAGCACTCAGCTTCTTAGCAAGAGAAAGCATTTGCTGGAGTTGTTGTCTCTGCTCCAGGAGCACTTCATGGGCCATGGGCTTCCAGCCCCTCGCTTCCCACAATTTCTGAGCGATGGCAGGGAGGTGTGGGGTTCCCTCTTGGGTCCAAGCCTCTCACTTACAGAGCTCTGCCAGTCTGTGCACAGCAGCAGAGGTGTTTAGCTGGGAGCTGGACAGGTCCTGGCTCCATCTGTGGCTGCAGGGAGTCGGGGACCTGTTGGGGCCGTGTTTGTCATCCAGCTCCATGGCTGAGTCTGGGCTCGGAGCCAGACCCAGGCTGAAGGCTTTTTTTTCCCCCCAGGGCTCTCCACAACATTTCCTGTCAAACCCACCCCAAGGTCACTGAGAGCCCTGTGGGTCACAGGCTTCCCAGAAATGCTCTTCCTGCCTGCCAGCACAGAGACTGGCGTGCCATCACCCCACCATCGCTGGGGACACAGTGCCACTGCCCTCGTGAGCAGCAGGGCATGGGGCACCTGTGCCAGGGCTGCCTCACAAACAGAGCAGCTCCATCACGGCACCAAATGGCCACTGCTGAGGGCAGGAGTGGAGCTGCCACTCGCCCCAGGAAAGCTCATGGGAGCACAGCCAAGAGCTCATCTCAGAGGGTGGTGAGGCCCTGGCACAGGGTGCCCAGAGAAGCTGGACAGAGCTTGGAGCAACCTGGCCTGGTGGAAGGTGTCCCTGCCTGTGGCAGGGGGTTGGAACTGGATGAATTTTTATGTCCCTTCCAACCCAAATCATTCTATGATCCTGATTTTCCCCTTCCTCACCGCATTTTCAAGGCACAGCCCCATTCAGGTGTCATTTTAAGCACAGGACTCCCAAGGTCAGCCATGGCCAAGCAGCAGCTGGTGGCCCTTGGCCACCTACCCCAGGTAGAGGACAGCTCTTGCTGTCCTCTTCCAGAAGAGTGCAGGACTGAGGAAATAAAGAGCTTCCCTCCAGCTGCCATCCCAGGACAGACAGACCCCCCCATGTCCTATTTGTGGACAGGGCTGCTTGGCTGCTCATCCAGATGTGACAGCCCTGCCCTGACAGCGCTGGCAGCAGTGCTTAGGGGACAAACAAGTTTCACCCCAAAACATCTCCACGCCACAGCAATGCTGGCCCAGCAGATCCGTTTCCAGCCTGGCATTAACCCACCCTGCCTGTTAATTGCTACGAACATCCTACCTCGAGCATGAGAGCACCCAGCAAGGGGGTCCTGGACTGTGCACCCCACCACAAGCTCTTCCATCAGACCCAGACAGGTTCTTCCAGCACCAGCCTGTCGCACCTTGCTGCATTGCACATCTGGCAGATGTGTGTCCCACCAGGAGACATCTGTCTGTCCTGGGATAAATGCCACCAAGGCGTGGGCCACACACCAGTCACTGTTCTCACTCCCCGCACGTCCATCTGCCCCTCACCTGCCTCTCCTTCCCACAGGGACCGGATCGCTCGGATCGGTCTGGGCGTGATCCTGAACTTAGCCAAGGAGCGGGATGTCCCCCAGCTGGCCCAGAGCGTCTCTGGGATCCTGGAACACATGTTCAAGCACACGGAGGAGACCTGCTTCCAGCTCATCTCCGACGGGGGCCTGGACGCCATCCTCTACTGGTGCCGCTGGACGGAGCCCGGCGTGCTGCGCCACTGCGCCATGGCCTTGGCCAACTGTGCCATGTACGGGGGCCAGGCCAACCAGCGCCTGATGATCGAGAAGAAGGCGGCGGAGTGGCTTTTCCCGCTGGCGTTCTCCAAAGACGACGAGCTGATCCGGCTGCACGCCTGCCTGGCCATCACGGTGCTGGCCACCAACAAGGAGATCGAGAAGGAGGTGGAGCGCTCGGGGACGCTGGCTCTGGTGGAGCCCTTCATCGCCTCGCTGGACCCGGAGCGATTCGCCCAGGAGATGCTGGGCAGCAGTGACAACATCCAGGGGCGGACGGCGCAGGACCTGCAGCGCCTCGTGCCCCTGCTGGACAGCTCCCGGCTGGAAGCCCAGTGCATCGCCGCCTTCTACCTCTGCACCGAGGCCGCCATCAAAGCCAGGCAGAAGAAAACACAGGTAAAGGGTAGGTTGGCCTGGAGGAAGGTGGTGACAAAGGGAAGGGGTGCCACGGCTGCGTCTTGGTGGCTTTTGCTCGCCAAACACCTTGGTCCTCGCCTGGCCCGGCACAGCTTGTTGGGAAGAGGATGAGGGGGAAGCAAAGTGACGTCTCCTCCCTTTGTGCCCCCAGATTTTCAGCGAGATCGGGGCTACGCAGAGCCTGAAGAGGATTGTGTGCTACTCCACCAGCAGCACCACCTCCTCCCTGGCCAAAAAGGTGCTGCGCATGATAGGGGAGGAGGTTCCTCGGCGCATCCTGCCCACGGTTCCCAACTGGAAGTCCTGCGAGGTGCAGACGTGGCTGCAGCAGATTGGATTCAATAAATACTGCCAGAGATTCCTGGTAGGGCTTTGTGCTGGGGAAGGGACACCTGGATGGACACTTCTGCCCCATCTTGCAGCAGAGGTGTAAGCATCTCACCCAGCAGCTTCTTCTGGGACCTTTCCAGCCTGGATTTCTCTTGGCAGGATCACCAGGTGGATGGGGACATTCTCCTGAGGCTGACAGAGCAGGAGCTGCAGAAGGATTTGGGGATGGACTCCAGCATCACTCGGAAAAGGTAGGACCACCACCAGGGCACACTGGACTCTCTCGTGGCCATCACCACAGTGGCAGAGCCAGGGACAAGGTCTCTGCCTTTCCCTTCTTGCAAAAACAAGAATGGAGATCCTCCAAATGCAAAACCTGGGCTTCCAGGGCTTTTCCACTGCACTTTGCAGTCCCAGAGAGATTTCTGTAATGGGACCACTGCCTGGCAGAGGTGTGGGTGGGGGAAAGAGCACCTGTGGCACAGGGCACAGGTGGGATCCTGCAAGTTACCCAGAAAGATGGGAACTTACCCTTAGCTGAGCTCCTCACACCTCGGCGTCCCGAGGACCAGCACTCCCATGCTGCTGTTCTTCTGTCTCCTGTTCCAGCAGCTCATCCTTCACCCCAGCACGGAGCTGCACTCCCTCCTGAGCAGGTAAAAGACGCGTTCCCACGCGCCTCTGAGCGCTCCGTTTGTTTCTCCACCAGGTTTTTCCGGGAGCTGACGGAGCTCAAGACCTTCGCCAACTACTCCACCTGCGACCGCAGCAACCTGGCCGACTGGCTGGGGGGCATCGACCCCAAATTCCGGCAGTACACCTACAACCTGCTCACCTGCGGCATCGACCGCAACTTCCTGCACCGCGTGACGGAGCAGCAGCTGCAGGAGGACTGCCACATCTACACCGGCTTCCACCGCGTCCGCATCCTCACCGCGGCCAGGGGTGCGGCTCCCCGCGGGAGGGAGGGGTGTTCAGGGGTGTCTGGGATGAGCTGCCGGGTGGTTTTTAACTTCTGGTGGTTGTTTTGCGCTGCCCAGAAACGCTTCACTCCCCCATCACGCTGCAGACCACGTCCAACGGGACCGATGTGTTCATCAGCTACCGGAGGAGCACCGGCTCACAGCTGGCCAGGTGAGTCCTGCAGGGAATGGTGAGGTCCAGAGGGAAGGTGGGTGGGAAAAGTGTGGAATGGGGAGGAGGGGAGGCTGCCAAAAGCTGCAGAAAAAATGGGGACAGCACACACGATAACCTGCATGGTGGACAGGCCAAATGCCAGCCCTGTCACCGCCGCTTTGGCACTGACTGACCCTTTCCTCACGCTCATAGAGCTGTAGGGGACCCCAGCAGGGAGTCAATGTCAGCTCCTCGAGTTCTCTGCACGTGCCCAGACAGCTGGGCTGGAGCTGGCAGCTCATTCCCTGCTCCTCTGTCTCACGGTGTCTCAGCCAACGTGGCGGGACAGCACATGAAACCTCTCCTCATGGTGCTGTCCCCTCTTGCCACCAGCCTGCTGAAGGTCCACCTGCAGCTGCACGGCTTCAGCGTGTTCATCGACGTGGAGAAGCTGGAGGCAGGGAAGTTTGAAGATAAACTTCTCCAGAGCGTCCTGAGTGCCCGGAATTTTGTGCTGGTCCTCTCGCCAAACGCGCTGGACAAGTGCATGGAGGACCCCGAGTGCAAGGACTGGGTACACAAGGTGAGAGATGCCACCAGGTGGGAGCTGTGTGGACACTGGAGTGGGAGGGGGTTGGTGATGGGCTGATGAAAACCTGCACGTTCTGTTCCCGCAGGAGATTGTGACAGCCCTGAACTCTGGAAAGAACATTGTACCTGTCACAGACCATTTTGAGTGGCCGGACCCAGAAACGCTTCCCAAGGACATGAGGGCTGTCCTGAAATTCAATGGTATCATGTAAGTAAAAGCCAGCTGTGCCATGGGGTTCCTTGACACCTGGAGAGAACATAAGGAGTAGCAAAGAGCCCAAGGACATTGGGACAAAGAGATGAGGGAGGCAGAACAGGTCAAAGGGACACTGAGTCACTCCAGGTGCTCCAGGGCATGCAGGGAGCAAAGGTTTCCACCACAATCCCTGCTGCTGGTGTTGTGCTGGGGCTCCTCTGGGTGACAGGGGAGTCGCTGCCAGGAGGACACCCGGCCCCCAGGCAGGAGTGATGCTGGCAGGTCTCACAGCTCACCTGGGTTTCTTTCCCCTCCTGCCTTCCCTTTGTGCATCCCAGCCTGGCAGGGCATCCATGGGGAAACAAGGAGCTCCTGGAGAGCTGGGGTGGAGGAAGGGGGTCTCTGGCTCCTGGCCCCAATGAATGGAGCTATCTTGTGGCACCCCACACACAACAGAGAAAGTAAATATCACATTTTCCCCTCGAATACAGGTGGTCCCACGAGTACCAGGAGGCCACGATTGACAAAATCATCCGCTTTCTCCAGGGCCGCTCCTCCCGGGACTCCTCGGCTGGGTCGGAGAACGGGCTGGACTGTTTGCATTCCCTGGGGCAGAGCTAGAACCAGCACAGCAGCCTCAGAGACTCCCAGCTGACCCCTTTTTGTGTGGGGCCAAATTTATCCCTCCTGACTTTTTTCCCATCTTTGAGAGAAAACCTGTGGCTCTTTACTCCCTCCTCACCCTCCAAACACAAGCCCCTTGGCCCCTCTCCCCACGGCGCCTGGGGAGCCAAGCCAGGGTGGACTCTGGGATGGATTATGTGTCTTCCATGTCCTCCTGTGGGGTGGCAGGACATGCAGGGGGTGTGAGGGAAACTGGCACCATCCAGACCCCACAAGCAGCTGCAGCTTCCCTCAAAAACACATCCAAAGAGGAAGGATCTTCCAAGGCCTGAAAATTGGAGAAGTGTTGAGAAGCCATCCCAAGAGGACACACGGGAGAGAAGAGCAATGGAGAGGAATGTGTGGCTCTGCTGTGTGCCCCAGGAATATCCTTGTGGTCAGAAACTGAGAGCAGGAAAGGGCAAACAAAAACTAAGCCCTGACAAAATCTTTGTGTTTGGGAAAGATAACCCACAGGGGCCTTCTGAACTGCTTTATCTTTCCCAGCAATGTCCCTTTATCACAAGAGCTCCTTCCCTCCTCACGGGACTTCCACCTCCCAGTGCTGCAAAACCGCTGTGTGCTCTTAACTCTGGCAATGGAAGTTTGGGGTTAGGCCACGTGAATTTTCTGCAGGATCTCTGCAAAAAGTGCTTTTAAAATACCCTCCTTCCCTCCATCTGAGGTCTCAGCTTCATCACTTTGTCAGGTCTCTGATTTCAGGGCATTGGAGGCTGGATGGTGACCCTGGAAAAGTTATATCCATGCAGGGAAGATGCTAATTGCTGTGGTTGTGGACTTACTATTCACTGTGGCTGTATTTTATCCTGTCACTGCTCCCCAGCGGATCTCCCGTGCTCTGTGCCTTCAGCAGGAGCTGGTGAATCTCTCTGCTGACCACCACACACTCCCACAGCCCTGGCTGAGCTCCTTGGGGTTGTCCCTACTCATTGCTGGATGCAATTGTTTCTTCCTACTGACCTCTTCTCAACACCCACTGGGGCTTTTTGCAGCTCCTCAGCTTAAAATATCAAGAAAAAGTGAAGTTGATGCAAAGGGCTGGCAAAGGATGCTCCAGCTGGGAGCAAGACCATCAGTGCCTGCTGCCAACACTGCTGGTGAGGAACCCTGGGCATCCTGACACCAATCCCTGAATTCCACGCTCCAGGCTGCTGAATCTCCTTGCAGAAGCAACAGGCTCCTCTTCCTATCCCTGCTCGAGAAAAACTCAACCCTTTCAGGAGGTAGCAAAGAGTCTCAGCCACCTTGTCCTCCTCCTGGCTCTCCCTGAAGCCCTGCTGTAACTGTCAGGAACACAAACACTTTTTTCTTTTGGCTTGGAGCCACAAACATTTCTGGAAGAAAAAAAAAAAAAAAAAGAGAAGTTAATTCTGGTGCTTTATGGATAGTTCTTATCAGCTTGCAGTTAATGGCATCTTTGCTCTGCAGTGAAAGGTTAATAGCCATATCTGCCCAGTGTTCAACAGAATTAGAATCCATCTAATCTCCAGGTTAAATAACGAGAAGCCAGCAGATGAGCCCAAAGGTGAATCTGCCGAAGGATAAAAGCCTCTTGTGAGCTGCTTCAGGGAAGAGCCTTCAGTAGCTGAATGTCAAGGCCTCCATGGCCACTGAAGGAGTCCCACACAAACAGTCCTAAGGATTTTTCTCCCTGCAATAATACCTGGTAAGATGATTGTGTCTCGTTTCCCAGGAGCAATTGACCTCCTCACCCAGCATTCAACGTGGAGATTTACTTGTTCTCCACAGCTCAGGTGTCTCACCTGAAACCAGATCCCATCTCCCGCTCCAGCTGCCCAGACTCTGACTCCTCCCATTTCCCCATCATTATCTTCACCTCAATGAACTTGCCCTGCTTCTGGCAAAACATCCCACACCCAGCCCCTTCCAGCTGGAGCAGTCCCAAGGAAATTAATTCCTCTGTCCTCACCCCTCCTCATTCCTTTGCTCTGCCAGGTCAAAAGTGTTTGGAGTTACTCTATCAGGCGTTATTAATAAATCTGGTTTTTACTCTAAATCCCCACTCCTTTGTCTGTATCACGTGCTTCTCTCCCTGCAGGCTTTTCACACTTGTTTTCCCTTGCCATGGTGAAGCAGAGCTGACATCCCCAAGCACCATTCCCTGCAGGAACCCCTCACTTCCCACTCACCTTTGCACTGCATCCCCAGGGACTCTGCCTGCTGCCACCAGCCATGGGCCCTGCTGTTGCAACTCTTGGAGGATAGCCTAGAAAAACTTCGGTTTAATTTTTTTTAATAAGGCATAATAGCTGCCATTGAATCTCTCCCCACGCAGAGCCAGCTTTCACCTCGCTGCACGACACCGAGCAGCTGCTTGAATTGGCCTCCGTGGAGCAGGGAAGACTTTGCTTCACCATCAGTTCAGCCACAAACATCTACTGCAGCACCCACAGCATGCCCTGTTCCTCAGGGAGGCCAATTCCAGGCTTAGCCCAGCAATCAGACCTGTAACTCCTGCGTTCCCTGGCACAGCTGCTTGGAGCAAGTGGAGGAACAGCAAGTTCTTAAAGCCTCCCTGCTTCTCTACCCCCCAGTTCTCCCTCTTCTACCACAAACTCCCAATGGACAGGGACGAAGCTGGCTACAAGCATCTCACATTTTCTGCACACTGAAGACAGGTTTCAGATTAAGCTCTCCTGCAAGCTTTACTCTGGTGGTCAGGAAAAGCCAGTTTGGGCTGCTTGCAAGACCCAAACCTGCGTTTTTCCTGATTTTTCACTCTCACACACTCATTGTCCACAAGACAGATAAATCCCTGCTGCTCCTTCTTTATTAAAGTCTTCAATATGGGGCTGAGAATGAAAATAATGGAGAGAAGCCCCGAACGAGTCAAGGACAAAGAAAATCAACAGCTGCACAAGATATCCAGAGTTTTATGAACCATAAAAGAGCATGGAGGTTTTATTCATTCTGAAAGTAACAGTAAAGTCATTACTGCATGTACCTGAACAGCGTGTGCAGTGCAGTGCACACAGAACTGCTGATTTATGGCACGTTGAAGAAAAAAAAGGATTGCAGCAATGCAGGTAATGCTTTGAAAAGAACAATCATAAGCACCATGGACGTGGGGTTTGCTTGCTGGCATTAACAGATCCCAAACCAGGCAGCAAAGGTCATTAACACAAAATTATGTCACATACAACGAAAAAAAAAATTAAAGACACTAGTCCTGTCCCTACACCAGATTGCTGAGGAAGGGCTCTGGATAAGCACAGCAGTGATTGCACATGACTGGAGCACACCTATCAAACTGTTCTGCAGTGTAAAGGGAAAAAATTCCAACAATTTTAGCCTTTAATTCATCAGGTTTGGCAACTGTCGATTAAGGCACCTACAAGAGTTGCTTCAAAGATCCTCGTAGGTCCCTCCCCAACCCAGGATTTTTTCTACTGGCATTGCAGTATTCTCAGATGATCTGTTACTTCTCAAAAACACCTCTGAGATCCCGGGCTGAGCTGCAGACAGGCAGGACATGCCCCTGGCATTCCTACCAACACTTCATCAATCAGATCCTCTCCTTAGGACACCTCAGACTCGCAAAACTAAAGCTGGTTCAGTCAGCAAGGACAGCAATAGCACTCCTGTGCTAAACTGCCCCTCTCCATGAGGATTTTTGTGGTCTGGCATGTCACATTTGTTGGGTTTTTACTGGTAAAATGATGATCTGGAGCACAGATCTTCCCCCCCCACCCCCAGCAGGACACTGCTGGGTGCCTCTGCTTCAGTCTGTGCCTCAGCCACACCAACAGCTCATCTGCTGCCCACTGTAGCACTCAGAGGTGAAAATGCCTGGCAATCAAACCAGAACTCAGTCCTCTCTCCCCACTAAAAGCACAGCAGAGCCTTCAGGCCCCACCAAACCCCAAACCAGCCTTGCAGAAGGTCCCCAAAACAGCCTGATTGGCTTTTGGGTCTCTTGGGTTTTCTCTGACAAATGAGCCAACACAACGCTGAGGAGGCGCTCACAGCTCCAAATCAAGCTCCTCCTGTGATTTCCAACTATTTGGCATTCAAAAGTTAGTGAGGACAAGCAGGGTGTCCCTCCCACACTGATCTGTCCTTTGAGGGAAGAATAAAGCGCAATCTTCAGGTGGACACTGCCGTGCTGGCCAATCCCTTGTTAAAGTCAGTCATTTATAGGGGACAGGGAAGCATCTTGGAAGTGGTTGTAGTCGTGTTTTGAATCCCAGATTTGTATCCACCTAGAAAAGAATGAAGAGTTTCAGCTTTCAAAAGCACATGGGGATGTTGCTGAATTGAGTGAGTCTGACAAGTTTCAGAGGAACAAAACAAAATGGCCCTGCCAGGAGCTGTTGCACTTGTGCAAATCCCAACACATTCCCTCTCCCAGAGGATTTGTTTTCTACCACAACAAAACTTCTGCTTTAATTGATAAAGAAATTAAAGGAAGAGACACTGCTGAGAGAGCTCCATCTCCTCCATGAAGAACTTTCAAATTCAATTCCAGATTTTGGATTCCACTGAGGGTGGAGTGAGGCTTTGAAGCACTTTGAATATTGGCAGCTACATCACTCAGGCTGCAGGTTTACCCCTAGGATTGATTCCAAAAGAAATTACCGAACACCCTCTCACAACCATAACTGAAAATATGCCTTAAAAACTGCCAGCTTCTATCCTAAGAGTAAATAGTATTTTCCATATGAGGTGGCATGGCAAAGTTTAGGCATTTGAAGTAAATTACCCAAGGATAGCTGCTGGAATAAGGAGGATTATAGCCCCAAAAAGAAATGGGAATCCCCTCATGAAGTGCAAGGTGGCAGGGTAGAGAGAGTTGAACACTCCTGTAGCCACGAGCGAACACAGCCCTTCCACGCAGGCAACAGAAGCAAAGAGAGCACCTGGAAAAGAGAGATAAGAGGATAATGGTGAGATAGGCAGGTGGTTATTGCCTATCAACAGCTCTAACACATCACCCTCAGTGGATTCTGCCAGTCTTCCCAAGGGCTTGAACTTGCCATCAGAAAGGCATGTGAGTATCAGGTGTGGTAATGTGGGACACAGGGCTGGCCTGGCAGGTCCAACCTGTGGCCAGGGTCACCTCAGCAAGCTGCAGGATTTGTAGCAGGAGCTGACCAGGGATACTATCTATCAGCTGGATTGTAAATGCTTCAGGCCAGGGCTCTATAGATCTGGTTATTGCCAAGCACCTCTTATCACTTGTTAAACATTAAGTACAGCAGAAGATTTAGCGCCATAAATCCGCCGTACGCGCCGTGGCCGTTCTAAAATAAGAAACATGAGTTGTGCAAAATCGCCTCTCGATCGCTGCCACCTGGATTCCCTCCTCCCTCTGTCTGCCTCGGAGACATTCCTATGCTCTGTTTCACAGCAAGTGCAAGCCCTCCAAACACAGAGCTGGACAAAAGGCAAATATGCTCCTCCTGAGGGTCACCCCTGATCTTTCACCGTGGTCAATGATACAACCCTCCAACACCACCTGGTTCTTGCCACTCTTACTGATCTACAGAGGAAAGTTATGGTCAGGAGAACGACCCTTTTCTCCTCATTACATAATCCATTTTAACTCCTTGTAATTTGGAAATGAAGGGATGGATGAATGAACTATTCCTGCTTTTCTTCTCTTGCTCTCATCTTGAAAAAGCAGCAAGTCTGAATCAAAGAATGACAATTATTTGGGAAAAAAAAATAAAACATTACCCTGGGCCTGAGGCTGAATGCAGGGGCACAGGAGTCCAGAGGAGCCAGGCAACTCCTAACCTCCCAAAAAGACAGTGTTTCGGGACCTGGCTTAAGCACAGTGCCTAATTCCTTACCCTGTTCCGTCTCACTGACCAGCTTGGAGAGCTTGGATCTGATGACTGGAGTGGCTGCCATGGAAAGGAACAGAATCCCGTAACCTGTGAGCAAGACATGGCACATTAGGGAAATGCTCAGCTGAGAAATAAGGTCTCCAAAGTCAGCCCCAGAAATCTGCAGCTGCTGGCAGTGTCTCCCTGCTATATTTAGACACAATTCACCCTCCTGGATCTCATAAAGCACTTTTGTCCGTGTCTGCAGTGTAATACAGCTCTGGGAAGCCTAACATTCTAGGAACTACATGGATGCACTTCCAACTTTAGTGTTTGGCCAACACTGCCGCAGTTTTTTGGTGCACAAGGCAGAACTTCCTCACGTGCCTGAACTTCCAGAAGCACATCATCGGCATCAATATCCTAAAAGCCTGAGAAACGGGAATTTAAGACTTCAGCATCACCTGTAAACATCAGTGGTGTTGTGGTAGCAAGGGAAATCACCACCAGCCCAGCAATGTTGGAGATCAATCCTATCTCTGCCACCCAGGTGTCCTCCAGGCAGAGCTGCAGCAGCCTCAGCCCCACCAGGCTGCTCAGGTAAGCCAGGTAGCTGGCGGCGGAGCCGTACCCGATGAGGTCAGAAGCCCAGCAGAGAGGGAAGCCGAGCTCATACAAAACATAGAGGTCCTTGGCTCCAAAATGCACCGTGACAATCAGAAAGAAAGCCAAGGAGTACAGAGCCAGCTTCCACCTGGAGCTCGGGTGTTCCGGGGCCGTGTACAGCCTGTACACAGCCTTGTAGTGGCTGAGCGTGAACAGCTTGGCCGCTTTCTTCTGCTTCACCGACTCCCTGAGGAAGAGAGCGGCGTAGAGAGTGGCAGCAAGGCTGGCAGCAAAGGCCAGCCAGAAGGGGTTGATGTAGCCCTGGGCCTTGCGCCACTGGCCACCGCCGATGCTGGCCACCATGCCCGCGGTGCCCAGGCACGCCTCGAGGATGGCCACCCGGAACGTCCGCGCGCGCCGCTCGCTGGTGTCGGCCACGTAGGAGAAGCAGCTGGCCAGGATCAGGTTGTAGTCACCCGTGAGGCCGCTCAAAATGCGTCCCAGGAGGAAGAAGGCGACGTGCAGCTCCAGGTACATGACCAGCAGGTAGATGGCCGTCTGCAGGGCCATGCCCGCGGCCGGCAGGATCAGCGCCGGGCGCCGGCCCACGCTGTCGCTCCATGGGCCGAAGAGAGTCACGGAGAAGAGGCTGACGAAGAAACCTCCCAGGTTGATGTAGAGGTTCCAGTGGGACACCAAGGCTTCCACCTCCTGCAGGAGAAGCAGGCAGCTGAGGAACTCCAGCAGCAGCCAGTGCCATCCTGAGCTGCCCACTCGTCCTGGGGCTCCCTGCTCCTCCCGAGCTCTCCCTGTTCCCCTTGGGGCTCCCCCGGGACACCTCTCTCCCCCTGCTCCCACAGAGTTCCCCTCTCCCCTGGGACCTCCTGCTCCCCGTGAGCTTCCCACTCCTTCTGGGGCTCCCCACTCCCACAGATTCCCCTCTCCCCGCGGCCTCCCCATCTATCCCTGTGCCTCCCCTCTCCCCCGGACCCTCCTCTCCTACACCCAGAGCTCCTCTCTCCCCCGGGCCCCCCGCTCCCCCGGTGTCCCCACCTGCCGCAGGGGGTCGGCGGTAGCGTTGCCGCTCCCGCAGCCGGCGGAGTCGGTGCTGTTGCGGTCGCTGTAGCCGTGCTCGGCACCCAGCCGGTCCCACAGGTACTGGGTGGCCAGCGGGCCCTGCAGCCCCAGGGAGACGGTGGCCAGGAACAGCAGCGGCTCCACGGCGAGCAGCGACGGGCGGCACCGGCCGGGGGGCACCGGGGACTCGGCGGGCGGCGGAGCGGCCATGGCGGCCATGGACGGGCGGANTCCGTTCTGCCCGGGACGGGACCGGCTCCGTTCTGCCCGGGACGGGACCGGCTCCGCTCCCCCCGGCGCTCGGGGGAACCGCGGGGGCTCCCGGGACCCCTCGGCGCTGGCGCTGCAGCGAGCCCGGTGCTGAAGGTGCGGCTCTCAGCGGGTGTTGTTGCACAAAATCGTGTGATTGTTGAGGTGAGAAAATCCCTCTGGGATCACCGAGCCCAGCGTTAACCCAGCACGGCCAAAGNGGGATGGGACCGGCTCGGCTCCGCCCGGAACGGGACTGACACGGCTCCGCCCGGGATGGGACCGGCTCGGCTCCGCCCGGAACGGGACTGACACGGCTCCGCCCGGAACGGGAGTGACACGGCTCCACCCGAAACGGGACCGGCTCGGCTCCGCTCGGGATGGTTCGGGCTCCGTTCTGCCCGGGCCTGGACGGACTCCGTTCTGCCCGGGACGGGACCGGCTCGGCTCCGCCCGGAACGGGACTGACACGGCTCCGCCCGGGATGGGACCGGCTCGGCGCCGCCCGGAACGGGACTGACACGGCTCCGCCCGGGACGGGACCGGCTCCGCTCCCCCCGGCGCTCGGGGGAACCGCGGGGGCTCCCGGGACCCCTCGGCGCTGGCGCTGCAGCGAGCCCGGTGCTGAAGGTGCGGCTCTCAGCGGGTGTTGTTGCACAAAATCGTGTGATTGTTGAGGTGAGAAAATCCCTCTGGGATCACCGAGCCCAGCGTTAACCCAGCACGGCCAAAGCCACCGCTAAACCGTGTCCCCAAGTGCCACATCCTCACAATCCCTGCAGGGATGGGGACTCTGCCACTGCCCTGGCAAGCTGTGGTAGTGCCCAAACACCCTCTGAATGAAGAACCTTTTCCTAATATCCAGCCTAAACCCCCTGACATGGCTTCATGCTGTTCCCTCGGGCCCTGTCACTGGTCACCAGAGAAAACAGCCCCTGCCCCTCAAATGCCCCTCGTGAGGAAACTGCAGAACGCAATGAAGGCTCCCCTCAGTGTTCTCCAGCCTCAACAAACCAAGCAAAACAAAAATCAACATTTTAACGGCACTAGGATCAGCAAAATACTGTATTTAGCAATATACGATCACTTCTATTGCTTCACATCATGTTAGAAAACACTTCCTTTTATAAAGGACAAAATAACTTACAAACTCAGTTAGTAAAGGAGGTTTTGGCTGTGCTGTCTGATTCCTGCGAGGTTTGGCCTGCCTCGAAGATCAGATCAGTAAGCAAAGACCAGGTTGTCCTTTAAATTCAAAGCACACAATTCAGAGTGTTAGATTAACCCATTTATGTAAACTGGAGCGGTTCCAAAGTAACGTAAAGTGGCATCGCTCCTCTGACACCACTGAGGGAGTGCAAGACATAAACCATTCATTTCACAGTAAAACACTTACAGAACTCATTTTCAGCACCTTTCAAAGTGTTGTGACTCACATGACAGTGGAAACCATCTCTGCGGAGGTGCTACTGTTAAAAACAGGCACAATTCTTCAGCAGAGACCCTTCCACATTTGTATTTACACTCCATAAATGAGGCTGCAGCTGGAGGCCAACCTTTGTGGCGCAGAGATGCAAAAAACGAGGTGTTCTTTTGGATTTCCATTGCAACCTCAGGGCATAAGAGTAAAAAGCAGGAAAATGACCTTGCAGTTGGCCGCTTTTGTCACTACACCTTGTCAGACAGTAATTAAACATTCAGGGGATGCAAGATGTCAGGGAATATAATTAGTTTGAAAGCTCCTTCTCGTTCTTTTTGTACCAGGGATGAGATGCTAAAGCTCAGGGTTGGCTCTGAGTAACATGATGCTGTTTGTTGGGAGCAATATGCCCAAGTCCAGCTTGCAAATCTGGCAGCTGATTTTCCATCATTAGCACATTCCTGAGACAAAACAAGCCCTGGCAGAAAAGGGACGAGAGGCAGAAACAGCAGAAGCTTTTCGTGGAGCTGACATCAGATGACCTAATGGCCGTGCTTCCCTTTGTCTCTCTCTTCTTGGGTAAGCTATAAACAGCACCAAGATGATTTATACCAATAAAATGGAAATGTTATCATCATTAGCTGCGGGGTGTGCTTGCATGATCTAATGAACAAACAAAGCCATCAACGTGGCATTAACAAGAAATACCCTTTGGACTTCAAATATTTCGTACTATTCCTGAGAATTTACAGAATCTAGTGATTCACAGCTTGCGTTTTGGAAGTTCCCTCCAACTGGGACAAGAATCACCGGTAATTTCCCTGTAGCACCTTTTCTTCTTAATTCCTCCCCCCCCCCCAATACACCCTGCAGGTTCCCAAAGCTATGCCTATAAACCTGCAAGATCAAAAATGTGGGGAAAAAACAAAAATAGCCTAAAGTCTGCAAAGTGATGTCTTGTAGCCAAGTCCTTCCCAATCCACTAAGACCCAAGGTAAGGACTGTCAGTCCCTTCCTGTGTGGGACTTGATGTGGCATCTGGTGACAGCAGCTCTGCCCAGTGGCTTTTGCTACCCAAAGTGAAAGTCTCAGTGAACACAATGATGTTTATATAACATTTTGCATTGGTGTCTCTAACCCCTGTGTTTGAGCATTGCAGATGTAGATGTCGTTTCCAGTGTTCCCCCGTATATTTTGAAAATTGAAATAATTTTCAACCTGTTTTGGAGGGAGCAGTTTCTCTTTTTTTTTATAGGAGGAATAACAGTACCTATTCAAAGAGGGCATTATTAGAGACCAAATCACTAACATCCTTTTTTTGAAAGTGTAGCTCATTTCAGGATGCTTTCAAAAACCTACTTGCCCCACAAGGAGTTAATTCTCTAATGGACTTATCACCTTTCTGAAAGATTCTCCTGAGAAAGTTCCTGCTCTGACACTCTTCTGCTGTCTCCTCCCTTCTTTGTTCTCTTCCTTCTTTCTCTGATTACAGTTCCAAAAACAACACCCAGTCCCCTGAGGTCAATGGTTAATATTCCCTGGTGTTTATATAGGCTCCAAGCAGCAGATTCCAGGCCGTTCAGCACTGGGCTAGCTCCAGCACCATGGCTTTCTCCTGGCAGGCGGTCCTGGCCTGCAGGAAATACCTCATCATAGTCTTGGTGCCCCTCGTGTTTCTCCCTCTGCCTCTGGTTCTGCCCACCAAGGTAAGACATTTTAAAATTCGATTTAAAAAGCCTCCACATCTCAGAGCTGCTCCTTTCAAGGGTGAAGAGATTCTTTCTCAGAGCACCTGCATCTCCTGCTTGGAGATCTCTTTTTTGTTCTCCTGAGCTTGTTGGGGCAATATAAAAGCAGTGGGGCATAGATGGATGAGCAGAAACATCTGTGATTGCATCTTCTAGAAGAACACTCAGTGACATCAGATTTTCTGACTCTTGCTTTGCATCTGGCTGATTTGGAAAAGGACTTTTTATGCTGAAGATTGTAAGGCTCAATTTTAATCCCCCTTTTCATTTTCCAACAGTGTCTGGTCCACATCTTATTTTATTGTTTTCCTTGTTGTCACTGCCGCTCAGAAAAGGCATTTTTAGATAGATGAGACATTCTGATACATAGGGGGAAATAATATTTCACTTTTGGTTTAGCATATTTCTTTAAGAATCTTCCCAAACAAGGATTTTAAATTTAAAATACCAAGTTTCTGGAAGACCCCTGGCTTCGTGTTTCTTCAGGAAAAGTTGACTACAAGGAGCTGTAGTATCGGGGCAGGTATTTGTGGGACGTTGATCATTTAAAGGGAGAGCTGTGAGCTGACAGACTGCCAGTCTTCTGCTGCTTCTTCACTGTTTCTTGCACTCCCAACCTCTTCATGCAGAAAGATCTGATCTCTGGTCTCTTTTTACAGCCCCAGCACCATGAAATAATCCCAAACGACCCCTCCTGTCACTTCTCTTTGGACACCAAGTCCTAACTCTTCCCTCTGGTGTCTGCCTCCCGATCCCCGCTGACTCCCAGTTTAAAGACTCCTTCTCCAAGCTTCATTCTCCACCTCCCTAACTCTTCCCTGCCTGTCCCAAAGCTCTGTCTTCCCCACAGCTCTGTTTCTGAGATACCAAAGTTTGGGTTGCGAGCACAAGGGGCACAGGCTGGAGCTGCAGTGTGGCAGCTGCTCAGGTGTGGCCTCTCACTCCCTCACTACATAAATAAAATAGTTTAAATTATTACTTAAAAGCTCTGTAGGGAGGGGGAAAAAAAAAGAAAATACCTTTTTTTGCTAGTTAACTTTCCATAGGCAAAGGAGTTACTGAAGTGAAAAGAGATCAGGATCAGGAAACTTCTAAGGAGCCAGAGGGAGATTATTAATTTTTTTTGTCCTGAGGCCACGAGTTCAAGCTCACTTGCTGGAGGCATTGTTACATACAGTGAGTCCTTGGAGGTGCCTGTGCAATGATTTGGCAGTCTTGGTTCAGTTCCTCTTTGAAAATTACTCCCTCTGGTTTCTATGCAGTCGGCAGCAAGACAAAAATTGAGAACGTCCTGGATTTTTCCCTTTGCGATTTAAGGGATCCTCTAAGAAGGGTTTTTTGGGGTTAAAACTGTGCACTGTGCCACTGCTGAGCAGGAAAAGCTGGTGCCTCTGCACACAGTGGTGTGAGCCAGCAGCTACAGGGTGGAATTTCACATTTTTTCTATTCTGTTGATCTATTAACCTGCCCTATAATGACATAGCACTGGACACTGAGCTATTATAATTGAGAGCAAACAATGCTAAAAATCTTGCTTAAAGGCAGACGAGTGTCCTTACAGGATGGCTGACTTGGGGAAAACCCCTTTTCCAGCTTTTACTGAGAGCCTGTTCACAGCAGGATGGAAGACAACGGCACTGTGCCTGTGAGATACATCCCAAAGCTCTGCTAGGGTCTCTCAGAAGGCACCCATCTGTGTCTTTTCATAATAAAAATGGAGAAGAAGGATTGTCAAAATGGCAAATTGCTCTCAGTGATCAGTGGGATGAATAATTAAGGTTCTGAATGCTCATGTTCAAAAATAAGGCTGAAAAAGGAGTATCTTCCTATCTTCAGGAATCTCTTTCAGATTTACTTCTTCAGCCTGTCTGCTTTGGTAATCCACACCAAGATTGCTGTCTTCTTCTTTCCTCCAGACTGCTCAGCTCCCTGCTCATCCTTTCCCTCCAGCAGCTCTGTAACCTCCACACCACGTTCAGAATTCCCAAGCGTGTTCCAAAGCATCACAAATTCAATCCTGCCACCCATTATCCCAGCTCCTTGGTTTAATCCTCTGTAATCCAACCTCAGTAAGCATCACTACAGTTCCATTCCTATTGTCCAGTGTATTTTAGTGGACATCCTTTATCCAAGGTTTTCTTCCTTTGGATTTGGTGTGTCCCATTATTGTGCGAGTTCCAAAATGAGGAAGACACCAAAACCTCCCGTATTACTTCTTCTTGCTTTCTTCCTCAGCCCAACCAAATGCCACTGTTGTGAGAAGTAATTTTGCATCTTTTCAGTGTACAGGGACTGACTTAAACATTTTTACACAAAATTTGGAGTGGTTGTCCAAAGCAGAACTAAATCAATGTTTTCTCAGAAAAAGAGCGACCTGAAATAGGGGATTTCACTTTCCTCAAACAAACAAGACAAAGTCAGTGGTAGCTGAAATGATCTGTGATCTGATGGATCAGTAACTAATTGTACAACTCAAGGACATAAATATGGAATATAACACCATCAGCACAATCGAGACGCCTGTGCAGTGATTGCCAATCCCTTATCATGGAAAGTCCAAAGTCATCCATGTTTATTTCCCTCAGGTACTATTTTTGCTGAAGGTCTCATCCTCTCCTCAGGGTTCTGACCAGATTGCTGCACAGTTTGTCATTTGATTAGATCTGCATAGGTCAGAGCCTAGATGGGAGAGAAGCACAGGAAATAACCTTTTCTCTAATCCCTTTATCAGGCAATGAATGCAATCATGAGGCCTTGGCTTCTGGAGAAGGCCCGGGTTCGATATTCAGCGTGTTCTGATTGCATGTCCCCTTCCCCTGGCAGGAGGCAGAATGTGGCTACGTGATCATAGTGATGGCACTTTTCTGGTGCACAGAAGCCCTGCCTTTGGCTGTCACAGCTCTCCTGCCCGTCCTGCTGTTCCCACTAATGAATATCATGGATTCAACAACAGTAAGAGATCTTGCTCCACGTGTTACTCCACCATCTTCTTTTATTCTGGGATTATTCCCCAGAATTATATTATTATCATCGTCACCGTCGTTATATTTGTATTATTGATAGTATTATTATTTGATTTTAACTTAATTTGTATTGTTGTAATTATTCTCTGTCTTCTCCATGGACTAGAACTTGCACGAGCCCTGAGTGAGCTCTGGGTGGAGCTGCTAATCTGAAATCAAAGCAAATTCAGAAGCAACCCAGAGTTACTCCCTGCCCATGCCTTTGGAATAACCTCCCTCAGAACATGCCCTCTCTCTTGTGACAGTTCCCTCTCCCTTCTCCCACCTTGCAGGTGTGTCGGGAATACTTGAAGGACACCAATATGCTCTTTTTGGGGGGCCTGATGATGGCCATTGCCATCGAGAACTGGAACCTGCACAAGCGAGTGGCTCTGAGGGTCCTGCTCATCACTGGTGTCAGGCCAGCTCTGTGAGTTACAGTGGTGGAAATGCTGTGGGATAAAGGATTTTGTGGCTTTAGATCCCATCTCTGATGGGAATCTGCAAATCTTTCCCTACAAATGCTTTCCTGCGGCCCAAGTGAGTTAAGGCCTGAGCAAGCCTTGCAAATGGGGATCCTTTGAGGTGTTACACACCCGGTGCATTGGTGTTTGGGGAATTTCAAAGGGCTTCAGGTGGAGAAATAGCAACAAGAGAGTCAATGCTGGGAAGAGAAGGGTGCTGCCAGGCTGGGCCAGGAGCACAGCTTTGGACAACCAAACCAAGACCACAGCTGGAACACAGAAAACGTGGACACTCTGCCTGCTGCTGATTGCAAAGAGAAGAGAAAATATTGGGGGTGCTTGCTTTGAAAACAACAAATGTTTTCCAGACTGGAACTTGAAGCTCTGCAACAGGCTGCATCACCCTGTTTAATCTGTCTCAGCTCATAAGAAGAGGGAGTACCAAAGGAAATTACAAAGCAATAGAATAAAAATGCATACAAGATAAACCCCTTTTCATCTGATATATAATCTACATCTCATCTAAAGAATAATTTTGAGACAAATAACAGAGTAATACCGAAACGAGGATTAGAATTTTAGATGAGTGGGAAGAGAATCTTAAATAATAGAGGTGGGATAAAATAATAAGAGGAAAAAAAAGAAAGAGATCATCTTCCTTATGGCTTAAACTGGTTGCCATTTGGGATCAAATTCAGCTTGCAATTCCTCTTCAAAACGTTTTATAATGCATTAATGTGTTATTGAGAAATGTCTTCCTCAGAAGGATGTGGAATAAGCAGGATCTGACTGGAATAACTGCTTGCTCCAAGCTACCAGCTCCCACTTTCCTAACCATAAGAATGCAAAAAAAATGGTTGAAAAAGAGAAATTAATGTTAAATCTTAACTCTGTTTCTCACCAAGCAGACCAGGGCGAGAGGAAATGTTGGGTGGGGATTGCTGAGCATTTTCCAAACCCAGCACTTGTAGCTGACTCTTTGTAACAAAAACAAAGAGCGTTGCAGGGCTGAGTCCTGATCCAGATTTTCCAAACCTTCTCATTCCAGGCTCCTGATGGGTTTCATGGTCGTGACTGCCTTCCTGTCCATGTGGATCAGCAACACGGCCACCACTGCCATGATGGTCCCCATAGCACAGGCAGTGATGGAGCAGCTGCAAAAGTCAGAAGCCGAGTCCAGCACCACTGACCAAGTGTCTGAACACACCAACAAAGCCTTTGAGCTGCAGGAAAAGTCACCTGACAGCCTCAAAGAACCAGAGGAAAAAGGTGAGTGGGTTGTGGGTGGTTTTCTCTTTAGGGGGATGGAGGATGACCTGGTGCTTTCTTCTGGCATAACAGTTCCAAGTAAATTCTAAAAGGAGACTGCCCCTAAAGCATCCTGACCACCACAAAGCTCTTCCAATGAACCAGACAAAACCACAGTGAGCTACCGACTTGGCTGAAGTTAAATCAAAAATACAAAGAGGTATAGAACCAGCAAAAAGTATAAATTCTCCACTAGGGGAAGCCTTTACATCAGGCTTGCCATTTCCCTGCATATTTGTGTTAGTTCAATTATTATCTACTGTGTAACTTATCAGATAATAGGGAATTCCCAAGGCACAATTTCTGGCCTCTTTCCAGCCAGAAGGTTAGGGATTAAAATGATCTTTCTAATCCAAAGGTACCCAATCAAGCAACAATATCTCTTTACCAGCTGTCTCCCCATCTTTGAGGTGATTCCAGGGTTTCTGGACATAAATCTCAGTGCCAGCAGACAGGTGCTGGTGCAGAACAAGTTCCCTTCAGCCCAGCTCCTCCAGCTCTGTTATAATTCCCTGAATTCTTGCCTCACTCCCCTCCACGTGCAGTTGAGACATTGCCCTCGTTCACCAGGAGGTGCCAGCAGTAGGTTCAAACTTTATCACGTTTCAAATTCTCCTCTGAAAAACTGCTCTGTGTCAAGACAACCAGTGAAAATGGGCAGAAGGTCAAAAATTAAGGATGCCAGCCTTAAAATGAGGAACTTTGGTTCCTCCAGCTTTGAATCCATTGTATCCTAGCCTTGAAATATTGAATTATGCAGGCCCAAGGCCTCTTCCTGTCCAATAGAGCTCCTGCATCTCTTTTGTTCCTTGGGATCTAGGTGATTCTCACGTCCTGACAGTTGAGGAAGAGAGAAGGAGAAATGAACTGGTTGAGAAGAAACACTTGAACCTCTCCAAGGGAATGTCCCTCTGTATTTGTTACTCATCCAGCATCGGAGGCATCGCCACTCTGACTGGGACAACACCAAATCTGGTGCTGCAGGGACAAGTTAATGAGTAAGTCTGGCTCAATGTGGGATTACACACCCACCAAACTGCATCCCTCTGCTACAGCTGACTCCCAGGCAGCACAGAGAAGGAAAAAGTCAGTTTGGCCCCTTTCCTGGGAAGTGAGCTTCTCTTCCTTAATGGGCCCCACAGAACCTCCCCTGTTCCGACTCATTAATGAAGGACAGAAGAGAATGTGGAATTTTGGATGCTAACAGCCACCTGCATTTTCCAGCCTCTTTCCTGACAATGGTGGCGTCATCAGCTTTGCCTCCTGGTTCTCCTTTGCCTTCCCCACCATGGTGGTGCTGCTGATTCTGGCGTGGATTTGGCTGCAGATCCTGTACTTGGGCTTCAAGTGAGTACCCCTGAGCCCCTGCAATCCAGCTGGTGGGGCTGTGATCAAGGACTGGTTTAGCACAAGGGACCCTTTTACTGATGAGAAAAATCACACAGCAGGTGACAAAGTCCTCACCCACAACAGAGACCAGAACAGCACACTCTGTTAAAGTTCTGCAAGTTTTTCTTCGAGGAATCTGATCAAATCCCAGCTCAATGTACTCTGTAGATGAAAATAGGAAGCTCTGAGTGCATCTGACCTGTTCTGCAGCATTGCTGTCATGTCCTAAGAGATTGCTGTGCTCCAAATGAGGAAATCGAGTTCTGCAGAGAGCTGGTCAATGCCTTTGTGACCAGGGTTGCTTCAGACCTAGAGGATTAGTTCTGTGCTGGTTCTGCTGCAGGTCACCCCACACAACCAGCCTGCATTGCCTGCCTGCTTAACACTCAGCCTATCATGTTTGTATTACCCCACCTCCCCTTATTTCACATGGAAAGAGAGCTGTAACACCTGAAATGGTACTTTCATCTTCAAAATCCACCTTTAAAATTCTCGTTTTCCGTCGTTTTAAAAAGCTTGGCAACTCTTTGCTTCCTACTGATCAAGCAGCCTTGTCAATCACATTTACATTGTCCTGGTCTAGTGGAAGGTGTCCCTGCCCGTGGCAGGAAGTTGGAATGAGATGGAATTTAAGGTCTCTTCCAACACAAACCATTCTGTGATTCTGTAATTTTTTTCCCTCATGTGCACAGATAATTCACTTCTTTGCTTTTAACTCATGAGTTTTTAGGGGCAGGAAGCTTTTTTCCTGATCATGCAGTTAGTACTCGCCGTGGTTACCAATTATAAAATATTTAATTTCAATATTCACGTATAAATGCATATAAAGACATTATGATTGAGTATAAAATTTGGATTCTTAACTCTGAGGATACCTGGCAAAATTCCCTGATATTTCTCATCCATTTTCTTCCAGTTTTAAGAAGAATTTTGGTTGTGGTATCAGTCGTGCCGCCAAGGCTAAGGAGGAACAGGCCTATGAAATCATCAAGGAAGAGAGCAAGAAACTGGGCAAAATGAAATTTGCAGAAATAGAACTTTTGATCCTCTTCATTCTCCTAGTAGTGCTGTGGTTTACGAGAGAACCTGGTTTCTTCCCAGGCTGGGCAACAGTTCTCTTCAACAAAGATGATACAAGGTAGTGCCACTGCTCCTCCTCCTCACTTGGAATAAAAATGAAATAGGCAGGATTTTTTCCAGCTGAAAACACAGCTGACTAAATATCTGACTGGTCTCTTGCAGCTATGTCACCGATGCTACAGTTGCCCTCTTCATTTCAATTTTGCTCTTCATCCTCCCTTCCGACTTTTCCAACCAGGGCAGAGAGGAAGAGCAAGCAGGTGAGTTACTGAAGCACCAAAAATCGACTCTCGGTATAGGTATGTGGGAAATTCTACGTTTTGGGTTTACGAAGGAAGGTTCAAATGTTGTATAACAATTCCAACTGCTCTTCCAGCTGTGTGATTTAGGTTGGGCAAGGCACATACCCTGTAAAATTCTCTGTTTCTCATAATTTCACTAAGTAGGAAGCTCTTATCCCAGGAGTGTTCCTACCCCTACGTGTGCAAAGGATTCCGAGGCCAGAATCTTCAGGAGGGAATACATGACTTAACAGAAACACACGGAGTGGTTGCCACACACCTTTAACTCACCCTTCCCTGCCTCCTCCTGTGCTTCTTGGAGCAGCTACAGATCATTCATTAGAGCTTTTGCAAGTCAAGTTTTAAAACCTTTGTTGGTGGTGCTCCCAGCATTTGCTTCGGGAGGTAATTCCGGAGTGTGCTGGCAGAAGGGATTCCTGAGGCTCAGACCTAACCCGCCTCCCACCAAGAAGTTCTCCCTTTCTTTGGAGAGCGTGACGTGGCTTCACAAAATCTCTTTTGGGTTCCAGGGGGCAGGGCAAAGTTCCGGGCACCTCCACCCCTGCTGGACTGGAAAGTCGTTCAGGAGAAGATGCCGTGGAACATCGTGTTCCTGCTGGGAGGCGGCTTTGCCTTGGCCAAAGGCAGTGAGGTAACATTCCGGGGCTCACCTGGGATTTGTGTCTTCCTGGGTGGTTTCTTTTCCAGCTCGCTCATCCCAGGACACCAGAGGGCACACTGGGAGCGTCGAGTGCTGCTTTCCCCAGCTCCCGGCCGTGGGACCATCCCTGGAGTCCTGGGGTCAGGACAGATCCTTGCTGTTCCCGGGGCAATGGGATGGCACCGCTGCTCAGGGCAGCACAATTAACCGTGTTTCTAGAAAAGTGGCTGGTTAAGAAGCTGCCCTGACATATTAAAGGTTCTTTTAAATAAAACATAACTGATGTGGCCAGCATGAGGAGATAATGTACCCAGGAGGGGTCTCCAAAGTATTTCAAACCAAGGATTTACGGAAACAGGATTTAATTTAAACTATTAGAAGAGAAACCCTAGAGAAACTTCAGGGGCGGGTTAAAACATCTGCAGGAACCTGCCTGGAGTCCAGTGCTACACGTTATTTTTCAGTAATGATTCAAGTGGTGGAACAGACAATCCATTTATTAAATTTATAGACAATAAAGAAATTCTAAAAGGCTTCAAGTGCCTGGAAATACTAGTTTAGAATTCAAAGATCAAAATTAAAATGTAAAAGTACACGTTTGGAAAAGGAAATATTTAAGAAATCACTTTAATTTATTGTAGAATAAATCATCAAATGCATAAAAGCTGCTGCAGAAAGCCCAGAATGACAGGGAGGATGCTGCTGCTTCCCAGTGGCTGACAAGGATAAAGGGTGTGAAAAGCTTCAGACAGTTACCAAGATCCCAGACAATGTGATGAAATGACATTAAATCACTAGAGCATCTGATAAGATACATATAAAAACATTTTAGGGAATTAATTCAAGTATCTTTGCTTACATTTAAAAAAAAAAAGCACCTCAAATATTGATCACGTACGAGTAATGATCTGAAGAGAGAAATAATTATTTGCTGTCAATAAAGCACTATAAATGCAGCACCTCCTCCTTTCCAGTTCCTTGGAAGGGAAATAATGCTTATTTTTATTTAAGCTACTGAACAATCCTGTCTGTGAGCGCTGGCCCTGCTTTTCTGCAGACAGCACTTTGCATGAGCACGGCTCCGAGCAGGGAGGGCTGGGACAGCGACGTGGCTCCCTCCTCTCCAACCTGGCCTCCCTCTTTGCTCTGTTGCAGGAATCTGGTCTGTCTGAGTGGCTGGGCACCAAACTGACCCCTCTGCAGACCATCCCTCACCCAGCCATCGCCTTCCTGCTGTGTCTCCTCATCGCCACCTTCACCGAGTGCACCAGCAATGTGGCCACCACCACCCTCTTCCTCCCCATTCTGGCTTCAATGGTGAGTCCCAGCATTCCAAAATGCTCCTATAAGGACAATTTTCAGCCCCTCAGTTGTCAGAACTTGGCTGACAAAGCTGAGCACTGGTTCCTGTGTCCCATCAGGGGTACAAGACTTAAAACAAAAATATAGGTATGTGTGTGCCTATACAAACACACGCCGTGCGTAGTTCAACCTTTCTGAAATCATTGCTGGTGAAAAGCAAAGGGATTAAATTCATTGGCATATTAGACTTTGCCTTCTGGCCTAAACATGAGGTCACTGCCAGCTGTACTTGTTTTTTCCAATTTGTTCTGCACGGAGACAGCACCAGCAGCAGCGTTTGCTTCCCTGCAACATTCCATGCCTGTATTTCACCCCCACCACTGGCCTTCCAGAAGTCTCTGAAGGTGATAGCGTGACCTAATTCAGACTTCTGCATTTCCTGTTGCTGGGGGAGACAGAGTTCTGCAAATTGAAAAGCTGGTTCCAGATAGAAACTGGAATGAGCTCCTCCGAAATCTTTTTGCACAGGCCGCAGACTCCGGCCAACCCCTAAACCAAAGCTCTCACCCTCAGAGCTTCACCTGCCTCCCCTGACAATTTAATTTCGTTCTTAACCAATATGAAGCCAGGGTTTAGAGTTCAATATAAGCATTACTTATCCATTTTTACAGCAGCAACACAAAGGCCTGACCACAAAATCAATTCTTGCATTTGCTGCATAAGGAGGCTGGAAGTGTCTGAAGCAGCACCAAAATATGAGTGGCTGCAGAGCCTGGGGAAGGACGAGGCTTCTGGCATGGACAAACAGAATCAGTTCTCTGCCAAAAAGGTTTCTGTGCATTTTTGGGTGTGGAAATCACCATCTCTGCTCTCTTTTTGTGCACAGGCTGAAGCGATTTGCCTCAACCCTCTCTATGTCATGCTGCCCTGCACACTCGCTGCATCGCTGGCATTCATGCTCCCCGTGGCAACTCCTCCCAATGCCATTGTCTTCTCCTATGGACAGCTCAGGGTTATTGATATGGTGAGAAAAAAAAAAACCACAACATTTTCTTTCCAGAATTTTCACCCCTAGGTTTGATCTTTCCTTTTTCTAATGCTGGCTCCTCTTGGGGGAATGTTAGAAAAGTCAGTGTGCCTGGCTTTTGTCAAATGGAAAGGAGATGTGTGCATTAATAAAGGGTCACACTGTCTCTGATACACTCTGAGAATCTTATAAAGCTGCTAATGAGCTTTTAAAGAACAGCCAGGGCCTCTTGAAGATTTTATAATAAGAGCTGTCAGTGTCTAAACTGCTTGAAAAGCCCAAATATAGAGCATGAGGGTGTCAAAGAGCCCTGTCACCTGGGCAGCCCTTCTGCAGGGACAGGGAACAGCCTGGCACATCTCACTGGGTGCCCTGATGTCTCAGGAAATCACTAAAGAAACAAGGACAGCAGTGCCATGTCTCTTGATAACTTTTCTAACTTATAATTGATCCGAGAAAAAACCCAAAGTTACATTAGAGAGAAATACCAGGTCAGAAGAGAAGTGGATTGAAAGGATTTCAGGACTTCCAGTTTTAAGAGTTTTATCCAATGGAAACCTTTCCCTTTATACAAATTATATTTGTGAAGAAAACCGACTTAAATATAATTCGGTGGAGTTGTGAAAAAAGGCCAAAGAGAAAATCAAACCATACAAACAACCCAAACCAGCAAGGAAGGCAAAAAGTGCTCAGAGCTGCTAACAACCCTTCTCTTATCTAATTCCAGGCCAAAGCTGGGTTTGTACTCAACATTCTGGGAGTTCTGACGATAACTCTCGCCATCAACACCTGGGCTTCATCCTTGTTCCAACTGCAAACATTCCCGTCGTGGGCAAACAGGACAGGGACCTGCCTGTAACGTGGGGAGGAGACAGACCCCAGACTGTTCCTGTCAGAGCTGCAAGGAGAGCAGGACTATCACCCACAGAGGAGTGGTTAAGGGAAAAGCCTGGAAAAGGACAAGCAAAATCATCCCGTTGATGAGAGCAATAAAATTGCCCAGGTGCTGTTCGGTCGGCGGTTTCGTCACCCCAGCAGGAGGACGAGGTGACTTTTGGCTCTCCAGCCCCTCCCACCTTTAGATTTTCTGCTTCTTCAGGGGTGTTTTCCCCCAGTGCTATTCCAGCGAGCCTGAAATCCGCGGCGAGAAAAAAAAGAGAGGTGTGTGAGTACACAGAAGGAAGGAGAGAGACTCCGAGTTCCTGATTTCACGCACAGATCTGTGCTGTCACCTCTCCCCACCTGTGTCTGTGTCTAAGTTCGAGGTGAACATGATTGTTATGTACTCTGTGGGCACTGATAGCGAGGTGTGTGTGCTGTGATTACAGAAAAATCCCTGTCAGCCCACCCTATTTTGAAATGTATTTATTTGCAGTCCCCTTGTGAGGAATGTAGAAGATTCTTTTTCTCCCAGAACATCCTCCCCGTTGTTATTTATGTCAGATTACAGCCTGCAAGGTCATGATAAGACTTTTCCTTGAGAAGGAGAGAATTTCTGCATCCTAAAATATATATGATTGAATTAAAGATTTTTTTTTTGTAATGTACCCCTGTGTTCTGGAGTTTCTTTTTTTTTATTATGTATCACTGCTTCTGTCTTCCTTGTATCAACTGCTTGTCCATATGCTCACATGTAATATCTTGAAATAATCAGAGAAATCAGCATAGTTGATATTCTCTTATCTTTAAAGTAGTAATTATGTTGTTATTATTATTGAGTCCAATTTTCCTGGAACGTCCAACCCAAGATTTCCCCTTTAAAAAACCTGTTATGTAATCCTGTTACTTATCTAATCCCTATTCTGCTGGAGCTGACTTTCAGGAGCAGATAAATTCCTGATGACCAAACTGACAAAGGAATATCCAAAGGCACTTTGCCAAACTGATCCCTCAGTGCCATAAATGAGGTTGGGTTCAGACAGAGCAGTTACTCCCCGTGTGCCCTGGAGTTTGCTCTGAAACCTTTGTTCTGTTGTTACCTGCCTTGGCTTTGCACAAAGTGCAGTTCTGAAACCCCACTCTGGTGGGATCTCCATACTGCTTCCATGAGGGTGAAAATGAGGGAATTTCACTCTGAAATAGTATGTTCTCTTCAAAATCTTTCTCTTTTCTTTCTCTGCCCTAATTATTAGGAGACGAGGACAGCGTGCAGTGCAATTTTCACTCATAAAATGTCAGAATTCACTGACTTGCGGCAGTTTCTTTCCAGTTCCAAATATCCAGACAATTCTAGCATCTGCTACTCATTGATTCCTCGGCACTGATGGTTCCACTGGCTGTGGAAATCACTGTCTTGGAAAGAACAGCCTGGTATTAACCCTCCGGTGTCTTTGAAAGAGTTTTAATTTGACGTGAGATAGAGATCCAGCAGAATATCCACAGCTCCAGAAGGAAAGGCATTTATTCTCTGTTCCTAATGAGCTCCTGGGCAACTGATTTAAATCACATAATGACTTGCTCAGGTCACTGCTAAACCACTCTCCTTTCCCTTTGCGTTTACCTCTATCAAATAACACCCAGATCTCTCTAAATATTTTCATTACCCTGCTCACCCTGTGTCTGAGGACCTAAAAATGACAAACTGGAGCAGATGATTTGCTGTGAGCCTCTCCCTTCTCCCTCCCTTTGTCTCCAGCATCAGGGCAGTGTGCTCTGCTTTTGTTTGCTTTTTGTTTTCTTTGAAATACTCGCACAGACTTTACATGTCCTTCTAAATTACTGCTTAGCTAAGCAGGAAAGGTGGAATTCTTATAACATTTCCCGTCGGCCTCTCCTTCCAGCCCTTTTAAAACTGTGTTATGGTTCTTTGAAGTCTTTTCTATTAGTCTACATTATTCAGAGGCTGTGGTGTGCATAAAGTACCTGCAGGAGCACAGGTGCAATCTTTATGCCAATCTCAAGAAGAAAGGAGGGAGACATCAAGTAGCACAGAGTGTCACGGGGCCAATGCATTAATGCTGGGTGTTCCGTGTTCATTAACGTGGGTGAGCACACAGAGATTGTCCAGGGAATATCTGCAGTGAAAGTTACTCAGAGGGTGTAAAAATGCCCAAATTC
>VXAD01004664.1:72773-86658 GCA_013399195.1 Dicrurus megarhynchus | reverse complement strand
AGAAGAGAAGAGAAGAGAAGAGAAGAGAAGAGAAGAGAAGAGAAGAGAAGAGAAGAGAAGAGAAGAGAAGAGAAGAAAAGAGAAGAGAAGAGAAGAGAAGAGAAGAGAAGAGAAGAGAAGAGAAGAGAAGAGAAGAGAAGAGACCAGGACACAAAGAGAACTGAGAATTCCATGAGCAGTTTCCACCTTGCAGTGATGGTGGCACTGGGCAGTTTATTGCCTTGGGTGTGTCAGAGCTCAGGACCAGTCAAGGTACAGCTAAATATAGAGTGCTTGTGCAAAAACCAGTAACACTATTAAAAATTTTCATAATTTTCTAAGCAAAGCAGGTAGAAAGTGTTTCTAAGCCCCATTATTACCCGGATCACCTTTGAAGGGTGGTTCCCCATTATGTTTCCAGATATTGCCCTCAAGGAGTGGCTCTATTTCCCATTGTGTGATCAAATTTCACAATCTGCTGCGAAACTGCCAGCTCAGCACCTGCTGTGCTTAGCTGTGATTCCCAATGCAGCTCCTCATCTCGGGGCTGACACGAAGTTTGCTTTCCATGAGCGATAAATTCGGTCCTGAGGAGGGGACTTCTGCCTTTTTTCCTGCCTTGGCCTAAAAAGTGCCCGGCAAAACCACAAAATACAGGTTTCCCACAGTGTGTGCCAGTGAGTAAGTGGGTGACTCGGAGTCACCTCCTCCATTCTCCCTGGAGTTATGGAGCTGTCCTGCCTTGCCTTGCCCAGGCACACGAGCACACACACGGCTCCTGCAGGCACCCACATGCACTCCCGAGGTAAAAAGGAGGCCTTACCCCTGGTAAACACACACATTTCTGTGACCACACCGTAAAAGCTGATGATTTCTGGGCAGGCTCCTGAAAATCGCTTACATTTGGGAAAGGCACCTGGCCATAAACACCTCGGCAGCAATTTGTAAAGTGGCATGGGAGTGATGCAAGGGTCACTGACAATCATAAACAGACTTAACAGGACACATGGCAATTTGGAAGCTGAACCAGGATGAAGCCAGCACATCTTTCTAATCCTCAAATTGGTTTGGAGAAACCAAAAATTTGCTCCCAGTCACTTAAGAGGTATTAAAATGAACCTTGTTGTACAGCACTGACATCTTGAAATATGTCCAGGCCTTACAACTCAATTCCTAAACTTTCGTTTAAAATAAAAATAAAGAAATAAAATCTTCTTGGAAGGACACCTTATCGTAAAATGGACACAATTCTCAAAAAGGTGAAAATTCTTCTCAGCAAAACAACAGAAACATAAGGTTCTGTTTTATTCAATAATTAGCAGCATGTAGGTAACTGTGGACCTTTCTCCAGCAGCTGTAAAAGCAGTTCCTCTCGTGTCCTTGAGGAAATCCCTCCCTTGGATAACTATGGCGTGTTGGCACCATCTCCAACCCTCTCTCCATTTGGTTTATTTTATTTTAGGAATACAACTCCCTGCTCTCAATTAGCACATTGGATGAAGTGCTTGCAAAGGCAGAAGCAGAGTTTAAATCCTCTGCAATGATGAATAACTAAAGAACAGAAAGCAGAAACACGAGGACTTAAGAAACACATAACTTGAAATCATCCAGGAATTTCACAACCCTCAATTCTTTTTTTTTTTTTTCCAACATGGGACCAATAAAACTATTTACAACTTGATTCACTGAACTTTATGGCTTGAGTTAGTAATGACCAAGGTGCCAAAGTCTGGAAATGAAGTGGTTTGGATGTACTAATCACCTGGTGTCCAAACTAACAACTGTTTAATAGAACTTAATCACTACTGTCAATGCTGGGTATTTTCTCCTATTAAGGAAACATTTAGTCTTATTTATCCTTTAATCATATTAACGCACCGAAACCATCCAGGTGCCATCCAGGAGGTGCGGGTTCCCTCCCCACGTGCACCAGGCCGTGCCCAGGGTCCCCAAATCCAGGCCAAGCACCTGGTCTGGTGTTGATTTTCCTTGGAAAACTCCCTTAAGCAGCTAAGGAATGGAACACTTTTCAAAAGCAACGCAGGGCAGCAGTCAAAAAATTGATAAAATGTATTAAAATTGTCCAAAAGAAAAAAAACCCACAAAGTACAAACTAACTTGAAAATAGAGGAGGAACAAAATGGTTAATTCAAGTGTTCAAAGCTTAATATTGCTATGAATCAGACCAGATTCAACTGCTTCAAGGCTCAGATGTTGGATGCCTGTGTGGAGGTATTTGTGATCTAACAATTAATCACAACTGCTTTTAGCTGCCACTGCACTTGAAATATTAACTAGAATCAATTAAACCATGAGAAACTTACTCTGCTTCCAATCTGTGCCATTCAGACAACTTCAGGTCCTGCCCACCTGAGCAGCACTCCAGGAATTTCCTCACTTTCCCTTGATCCCTGTCCAGTCCATGAGGAGCAGAGCAATTCCAAGTCTTCCCCACAGCTGCCCCTGGGACCAAGGGCTCTCCATTCTTTGGAAGGGAGTGGACACCCAATTTCAGTAATTCTGCTGATCCTCGTTTCTTTCAGCACAAGGAGAAGTGCTCAGAGTTGTCTGTGAAAATTATGCACATTAACATGGAGTTTCACAATGTGAGACGAGCAGGGAGCGTGCAGAGTGTTCCAGTTAGCTGGAATGGCACCAGTTTTCCCAGCTGCCTCTCAAGGGGACCTTAGTGAGGACTGGTTAGTCTGGGGCAGTTTGGTGACTGCAAAAGGAAAACCACATTTCCCTTTTTTGCTCTAGGACTCTCCTGATGAGACTTGCCAGGAAGCTGAAAATGGATCCTCTTTATTTTTGACTCGTCTGTCACCCGAAGGGAGCCTGAATTTTCCTCCCTGTTCTTACCTCTGGCAATGTCATTCCTGCTACATGAAATGTGCAATCATAAATCACTTGTGTGCATCACAGATTACACAGTTGTACAATGGCAGCTTCCTCACACCTGTGCTTTTGCTTTTCTCCCCAGACCTCAGCAAGTGGTGGTGTGGCACTGGGAGCTACAACTGGCACCGGAGGAACAGCAGCCTCACAAGATTCCATGGAAAGAATCCAAAATAACTTTTGTAATGCCTTTAGTGTTACGTTTTTATCACCCAGGCTCCGTGGCAGACAGCAGCATCATCAGAATTAGCTCTGATGACTTTTAGAGTGAAGACAGGGCAGGTTTTTCCCCCAATTACTGGCAAAAACCAGTGATCACAGCCAGAGCTACCTGGATAGTCACAGCAGATCGGTGAATGGCACAGTGAAAACAAGCACCAATTTCATGCTCGTGCATTACCTGTTAATTTAAGATGCTCTGACTGTCAGTGGATTCCATGGTGCATGGACAAGACAAAAATAAATTCCTGAAACATATTCTGAAAAGGGATGAAGTGGAGCTGCCAGAGGGGCAGGCTCTGACTGAATCCTGGCTCCAGAAACCAAAACCTTTCTCCCAAGTGAGCACAGGGGGTGTGGAAGTGCAGGAGTTCACCCTGTAAAGCTGCTGTATTTTGGCAGAGATTCTATAAGGAAAAAAAAAAAAACAAAACCAAAACATGCAGCTTATTAGCCTAGAAGAAAAATCTTTGGTCTGTTTACACAGTAACCACACACCTGTATCTCAGAAATACAAGACAACTGATGGGGAAAGGGGAGGGGACTGACATCTTTATTTTCCTCTGCACCAGGTGCAGTCAGCTCTGTAATATCTTTCCAGCCACTGCTTTGACTCAGTGCCACTGTTGGCCTCCTGTACCTGCTGAACAGCCCCTGCAGGGAATGACTCCAAAACATGCCCATGCTCCCTGCTCCAGCGAGATCCGCTCCTACCTGGAGCCCTGGCAGGTGCAGACACAAGTCAGCCAAATCCTGAACCCATCCTAGAACAGCTGCAGCTCCTGCAGGTCACAGAAAGACAAAAACCACTCGATTTTGTCCTAAATTACTCTGTCAATTCAGTTTTCTTACAGGACGTGCCTAATTTTTTGGTGCTGCCAGTTTATGTCCCATTTTTATGGGGCAAAAATATGACATTAAGGAAACTTGCCCTGTCACAATAAAACATCAGGGTAAGGGACAGAGCTGAGGAGTGTCCCGCCTCTTCAACTCCTCAGACTAAAGTACAATTCAGTAAAATCCATTTGCATTAATTGCAGCAAATTTGTGTGTCTGGTTTTACTGAATATGATTGTTTGATATTCCCGGGCAAATGGAGAAGACAAAAGGGATATGTATTAAAAGACTAAATGAATGTTTTTATCAGGATAAATTTCTTTTTACCATGAGAACAACAGAAGAAGTTGCTTTATGTTTGTTAAGACAGCAGCCACGTGAGTAACAACGAGGTAGCTCCTCCTGCAGTGCTGATTAAGCAGCACCAACCATGGAATTGTGGAATTGTTTAGGTTGGCAAAGACCTTCAGGATCACCAAGTCCAACCGTTAGCCCAGCACTGCCAGAGCCACCACTAACCCATGTCCCCAGGTGCCACATCCACACGTCTGTTAAATCCAGTCATGGATTTAACCAGGGATGGTGACTCCACCACTGATGGCCCTTTCGGTGAAGACATTTTTCCTGAGATCCAATCTTCCCGAGGCTGCACCCAACCCCTTCACCCAGACCATTGATGAAGACATTAAGCAGGACTGGCCCCAGCCCCGGGCCTGGGGAGCGCTGCTGGTGACCAGCCCCAGCTGGGTGTGACTCCCTCCACCACCACTCCCTGGGCTCCAGCCAGTGTTTTATCAACAGTGCACCCACCAAGCCACGAGCAGCCAGTTTCCCCTGGAGAATCCTGTGGGAAGTGGTGTCAAAGCCTTTCCTAAAGTCCAGGCAGGCCCATCCCAGCCTTTCCCTCACCCACTGAGCGGGTGGCCCCGTCCCAGCAGGAGATCAGGTTGGTCAGGCAGGACCTGCCTTTGGTGGACCCGTGCCAGCTGTGCATGATCACCGTCCGTGCCACGTGGTGGCATTCCAGAGGGTCTGCTCCACAGCCTGTCCTGGCACGGAGGTCAGGCTGGCAGCTCTGCAATTCCCTGGATTCCCCTTCAGAGGTCCCATTTGCTGACCTCCAGCGAGCTCCAGTCAGCCAGAGCTGCTGGTAAATGATGGAAAGTGGCTCGGGGAGCACTTCCAACAGCTCCCTCAGTATCCTTGGGTGGATCCAGCCTCTTCCTCATCTGCTGCCACTGTGCTTCCCTCTGCATCCAATAAAGGAGGGAGAATCTCCTTTGCTCTTCCTTTGTCACTGATGTATTTATAGGAACAGTTTTATTGCCTCTTACAGCAGTGGCCAGGTTAAGTTCTGGTTGGGCTTTGGCCCTTCTAATTTTCTTCAGCTGGCCTATTGGAACCATCAGTGAATAAATCAATTGGATTTCACTGTTGCTTTTGAATTCACTTCCTCTCTCTAGTAGCAGCGTGACACAAAATCATGCAGGATTTACTGGATAATCAATGTGGAACTGTGTATTTTGCCACCCCATCCCAGGACAGTGCAAAAGGCATGAATGACATGATTTGTCATGGAATCGTGGAGAGTTTGGGGCTAAAACCATTAAAAACCATCTCATCCCAAAGCCCTGCCATGGGCAGGGACACCTTTCACTGGATCAGGTGGCTCAGAGTTTTCTAAACTGCTCTGTACAGGTAGCAATGGGTGGAAATGGACTGGGCTGCTCGAGAGGGATATTATGGTATTGCACTAGCACCGAGTATTTATATCATTTTTATTTCTTTAATCTGACTGCATGCAACCCCACGGAGCAGAGAAAGTCAAGTCTCTATGTTTAGGAGCCCAGGTCTTTATTGGGAAAGGGGTATTTAGGAATCTTAGGCAGCGATTAACGTGAACTCTGAGTTAGAGTTTATAAATATGATGAGTCTTTAATTTGCACGACAAGTAGAGTAATAAAGATTAGAGGAAAGAACTCGAGAGGGAGGGAGAGAAACGTCCATATCTAACCTAGGCTGCTAACACTAATTACAGTTGGCCTCTCACAACAAAATCTTTCAGGAGTGAGGATGTTTCAACTTAAGCTGTAAAAATAACCAATGCACCACCTTACTGCAAAGAATTATCCAACACATACAACAGCAGAGCACCTGGTTTTCCTTTAAATCTTACCCAGGTTATTTTTTCATCATGAAAGAAGTGCCTGCATCTTTGGCAGTTGTAAAAATATCATGCATGGCACCACCTGCCAGACTAATAACAATAATTAGAAATGTAATAAACTGTTCATTGGCAAGGGAACAAATTGTCTTATCCTTTGAAAGTCACACTGGCCCGAGGCAATTCCTCACAGACATTCGCCACTGATGTCACAAGAGCTGGAGTGAAAAGCACACAGTGCAGAAAAACAACAGAGGAGGGCAATGAGAAAGGGGAAAAAAACACTGACAAAGACATTTGAGCAGTGTGGAGTAGCTGCAGAGTATTCCCATCTCACTGAATAAACCATTAAAAACTCAGGATTTACAGAGAGTTGACAATGGGGGAGAACTGATCCTGTTGCTTCCTATGGAACTTCACGGGCTGGAGCCTGTGGAGAATCACATGAACTCAAAACACTTGTTTAAGATGAAACATTTTAAACTGAATTTGGAATGAAAACCTCAGGCTTGCAATTACTTCCTTTTTATCCTCCTTAGGTCTTTTCATCTTTTGTACAATGATTTTTCATAAGATAATTGGGATCTTTTCACAACATACTTTGCACTGAGTACCTTCTCTAGTGGGTTACTTTGACTCTTGTATCTCATACTTTTAATTTTAAATCTGGCAATCTGAGATCAATATTTCTTTCTCACTGAAGCTCCTCTAAGTGCTGAAGCAATCTTGGTTTGCCTGCCAGATAGGAATTAATGGCCTGTTCAGGATTTTTACCTCCCATTATAACTCTCCATTTGAACAGACCACAAGATTTCACGTTGCTTGTTTTTAAAGACCATGTTTAAAATCATCCTCAGCAATAAAAATGTGGTTTCATATTTTCATGACCTTACAATATTTATGCCCCTTCTTCCATGCAACATATTTTAGCTCTAAAAATCCACTGCCAGCCTCTAAAATGTAAAAGGCATCCAGAAATCTGTGAGCATTAAATATTTGTCTTCCTCATCCGTCTTCTGGACTATAAGCAAGAGAACACAGCGACCAGGTCCACGCTCACAGAGGACTGAAGAGAAGAAAATCAAGTTATAAACGCTGCCTAAGCACTTCTTTCTGAGGCTTCTGATGATTTCACAGTCCCAGTAAGTCATCTAGGAGGGGCCCATGCCAGGCAGCAGCCTGCTTTTGTTCTTTGCTTTGTACTCAGAAGGGAGGGACATTGCTGAGGTACAACACTCTGGGTATTTACGTGATTCACTCCTTCTTTCATTGAATCATTTTCTCGTTTCTAAGATAATACCTCTGGGATGATTTCGGTGGCTGTTTGCGGAAGCACAAGGTTTTTGTTGCTTCCACTACTGGGTGGGAAGGTGAAGATGAAGGGAGGATGGTCCAAGAAAGATGGGAAAATTGTTTGGACAGGATGGGGAGAACCTGGGAATTCTGATTATTGATCTGATGGCTCCAAAGTCCTGAACACGGGAGCTGGGATGTCAGCTCAGAACCTGACTACAGCCAGCTATAACTCCATAACCTTCCTGCTGAACACACTGCTTACTTCCCCAAATCCAGGCACTGCTCTAGTCTGGGTCAAATAATTCATCCCAGGCTGCATTTGCATTGTAATTGGTTAGGAAAACCCAAGTGTGTCAGTCCTTTTCAGTGTCCCAGGTCAGCTCTTCCCAATTTTCCTCTCTGTTTCAAAATCAATACACTAATGGCTGGTAGGATTTGAGACAACACCTTGGAGGGGTGATATCCCACACCTGTCAGATGTACCTGTAAAACCTGCAGATACAACTGTGTTCTCTTCCTGACCTTGCAAGAAATTCACATTTCAGCCTGGTTTAGTGTTTGGGTAGGGCTGGAAGTGAGACGATCTTTAAGGTCCCTTCCAACCCAAACCATCCTGGGCTTCTGTGATTCAAGAACTAAATCTGAGTTGTATTCCTAAACCAGTTTTTCTGCAGTACAACCCAGTTCTGTTGATGCATCAGTATTTCTCCCACTGATACTTCGGGAAGCTTGGGAAAAACCTTCCCTCAAATTCTATGGAAGTGGAGAAACACTAAAAGGGTGTGCATGTATTGGCACTGGCTGCTCATGGAGCAGTCAGGAACATCCAAGCACACACTCCAAGAAGGAAAGAAGACAGACCAGTTGTTCTGGTTATTAGACATGGTTAAGGGGCTAAAAAAAAAAAAAAAAGAAACACCAAACCAACACACACGTTTCTGCCAAGCCAGTTATAAGAAGATAATCATGTGCTAGCCTAAGCCTCTGGCAGGAGTAAAACACTGTTAGCTGTCTTCTAGCTGGCTAAATATTAATCATCCTGTTTAGAACCAATCATGTCACTAACTGGAGAGAAACTTGGTTAAAGGCTGTGGTACCAAGAGGGTTTAGGGCTTTATGTCTAGCTGAAGGATTCCCTGACTTCTACAGAAAATATGTTGAGCGAGGCAAAATCCAGAGCAATATTCCTAAATTCATATTTTTTTAGAAAGGGATTTAGGAGGTTCTGCAAGCTGAGGATGTGGAGAGACACTCCAGCAATTCAAACAAGATTCTCTTCAGCTGCAGTAAAGGAAAAGTGCCACAGCACAATGTTTCATCCTGGGTTGTGAAGTGCAGTGACTTGCAAACATTTTCATCTGAACCGCCAAGCAACATCTTATTCACAAACTAATTCTGCTTCTGAGCTCTGCCACAGCTCCAGAAGTGATGCTGCGTGTTCACCACAGAGCATCAGCAAGGAGGAACAGAAAAAAAACCCCAAGAACTAAAAGTTGCACGTTACTGGGGGAAGGTGTGGGTTATTCAACACCTCTGAAATCACCACTCAGCCTAAAATAAATGGAAAATAAAAAGAGCAGGCAGCAAGCCTTAGAAACAACAGGATGAAGTCATGGATGAGTGATCATTTCCCTGCTCATGCCTGAGCCACTAAGTGGCCAAACCTGCACAGCATATTCAGAGTCATGAGTGTGACAGGATCGGGTTGGGAAGACTCATGTGGTTCAAAGGTCTCCCTTGAAGATCCACATGTTCTTGAAACTCCCACAGTCCCTCAGGGCCTTAAAACCAGGATGCAGCAGCATTCTCCTTTGAATCTGCTGTGGTCTGACCTTTAGAAAGTCCTGTTCAGAGAGAGGAGTTGGAGGTGACGAGCCAGAGGTTGAACCTCTCCAATACCAGCAGCACTGCTGGGATTCCATCGGTGTCTGGCGACATCGGCCACGTTCTCCTACATCCCTGACTTTGACATTCATCAGATTCCCATGCTCTGGAAGCTGATGTAAGGTAGGCTTTCTCCTTTTCTTGTCGTGTCACCAAAACGCTCCCAACAGACAGCCTCGCTCTGCACAGCTCTATGATGTTGGAAACAGCCTGGCAGCCAAAAATGCAGAAGCCATGAGACCAAACAAACAAAGACAGCCTGCCAAGCTACCACTTATCCAGCAGCTGCAGGCTAGGAAAGCCTGCTCCCTTTCTGTTAACCTCGTAACAAAAAAAATAAAAATGGAAAAAAAATTCACAAAAGGCTTTTTCTGAAGTGCAGTGTCAACAAAAAAGGGAGAGTTGACAGAATGCTGCCAACTCTTCACTAATTATGTTCAGTGAGAAGGTTTATGATCTGTTACAGGGCATTCCAACCTGACTCTGAGGTCTGAAATTTTCTATTTCTACAGTGATCAGCTCTGAGGAGGAACGGGAATTCCTCCCTGAGGACAGGAGAAGGATCTAGCTCCAGCTATCCTGGAACACTGCAGGGTCCTGATGCTGAATATATAAGGACCAAATAATTAAGCACGAGACAAAATAAACCTGCGAGGACAATCAGAGATTATTACTCCCAGTTATTAGCCCAGTCTCTCTCTCTCTCTTTAATTAATTATCTCCCTGCTGCATTGAAAGCTGCACACTAAGAGCAGCCTTGTCAAAAAGGCAACCCAAAGCCCGGTGCTGGGTGACACAATGGCTGTGACACGTGTCTAGATCACCTTCCTGAACTTCACCTAGAGCAGAAAGGCACAGAGTCAAGCCTAACACCGTGTCTTGAGCTCATCCTCATTTCCAAAATACCAAAATGACACCTTGCAGTGGCTGCCACACTGCTCCCCATGCTGCGCTTTATGGGCAACACCAAATCACCGGTCAGGAAATGGTATTTCGTGTGTAATGATGGTTCTTCGTGTTTTAATTTCAGATTGAACAATTAGCGAGCTGAAAGTTCTGCAAATGCCAACAAAAGAGCATCTTCTGGGCGTGCCAGGTTGGGAGGCCGTAATTCAGATCTTCCTGGTGAATTTTATCCTTCTCTCTTCCAACTCACAGCTCCTCTGTAACAATGACAGGGCAAAAGACAGACACATCTTGCCAAAAGAAGAGGGAATGAGAATGATACTCTGTTAAATCCCTGGAATTCTTCGAGTCCAGGTTGGAACAACCTGGTTTAGTGGGAGGTGTCCCTGCTGTTGGCAGGGGGTGGAAGGAGATGGGCTTTAAGGTCCCTTCCAGCCCAAACCGTCCTCTGATTCGGTGAAATATTTGGAATGCTGACACTGCTAAGCTCAGTTCAACCAATGTGTTTCTCTAGACACATTAAACTGCCAGATAAATGCACTTGTGATTACTTCTGAGGGACAGAAATGGACTGAAGTGTATGTAGGTTAAACCAAGGTGTGTATTCCCTAGGGATATCTCAGAAGATAAAAAGCAAGCCCTGACTACTATTTAAAGGCAGCCCAGCAGACGGTTAAAGTTACACCCAGGTGTGTCTTCCCTCGGGTGATCCCAAGGGAGAGATGCTGGGCCACTTTTCCTATTTAATGGTGGCAGAATAGCTGGTTAGATTACGTCTTAAGTCATTTTGTAGGCTTATCATCCAAATGTTAGGATACAAAAATTGTAAGCCTACAAAGCTATTTATGATAACAAATACTGCTGCCATCACTGCATAATAAAATATAAACAATGTATTAAAAATAAGCAATTATCCCACTACTAAATTAAGCAGGAATATTTAATCAAAGGGATTAATTTATGCTTTGGCTGGGCAAAAAGTGAAGTTCATAGGAAGAACTCCTCGCTGACAAATTTCCAGATCAACAAGACTGTTCTTGCCAATTACAAATAGCAGGAGGGGTTTATAATGAGGTCAGCAGTGCTTTTCCATGTCAAGGAATCGAAGAATATTAAATGTTAAAATTGATCAAACCTTCTGAGTTGCACACAAGGTGTTTGAGCTCAGCTTGTCCGGTTCCTTTGGGAAGCACCAGTCCAGGGAAAGCTTTTGGGACAAGGATCAAGCTGTGGAAAACAAGGATAATAATATTTTTTCCAGCTTCTAGGACAAAACAACTCCATATAGCCAAGGTGCCAAAAGGCAGCACTACAGGAAGCAGATCCTGCAGGATGACTCCCCCTAAATGAGGGAAACAAACAGGGAAACAGCATCTCGAGCTGCTCATTCTGGACACGCCACAAGGACCTCGTGCCAGGTCAGCTGGGCAGGCTGTCCTTTCTCTTCCCTCTCCAGTGCTTCCTACATGAAAGTACCAAAGAATCCTTCCACTTTGGTCACCTTCACTGGGCAGCTGAGCCCTGGTGGAAGTAAACAGGAACCATTTCCACCTGACATTGTTACTTCAGACTAAAGACACAGTCAGACACCACTGCATTGGTTCCACTGACTCGCATTTTGAATATTTACTTTGCAACTTTGATGGCTGCAATTTTAATTTCCCCCCCCCCCAAATTAAATATCAGATTAGGGAAGAGAATTTAACAGTTTAGCATAGCTGCCAGTACAGCAAATCAACAGCTCAGTCTTTCCATAAAAGCCCAGACCGAGGAGAGATATAAAGTTATCACATTACAATAGACTAGTCTGGATCTGACAAAATCGAGGTTGTTCTGATGCAAACATCTTGATCTCTCCTGTTGTTTGGCTTCATCTCCTGAAGAACAAACTGTTTTAAATAAAACTCTCTAAGGAAAAAGGAACTATTGAGTTTAAATTCTACAAAACTCTTTTGCCACTCGAAAGGAGAGACCCCACGAAGCAGTGCTGGTGGGTGGGCTGTCCTCCTCATACCCACAAAAGTGGGTGTTGGTCCAAGGCTGGTGAGAGACAGGAAAATCTGCAGTGAATTCTGACGCGCTGCTTTCCTCTAGGTATTTCCTCCTGATAGTTCTCCCGGGAAAGAAGAGATAACGCTCTCCAGCCGGTGCCTCGCTTTCATTCGGGCTCTTATCTCTTATCTCTGCACCGCAATCGACCTGTGACTCCAGCTCCCGTAAACACACCCACCGAGGTGGTGTTAAAACAGCCGACTTAGGGACCAGGAGCTGCCCGGCTGCAGCAGCTGCATCCCCAGAGCCCGGGGGGATGCTCAGGCCAGGGGCTGGCTTTGGTGCTGGGCTGTCACTGACACAAAAACCATCCCGGGTTTGTCTGTCCCAGCCACCACAGTAAGAATGGGAACTTAAAGGTGGTGCAGAATCTGGGAATAGAGAAGTAAAGGTGTGGAGTGTAGTCCCAATCATCTCAGAACCTTCCCTGCCAGCTCTAGACACGTAACTCTGAGGAACATCAAATGTGAAAGTCCTTGGAAAAGACAAGGCATTACCCAGCACTATCTTTGGGATCTTCCAGACAGGAAAGAGCCCATCCACCAACACTCCATGCCCACATCTCTACAAGATCCAGCAGATAAATTGACAGTTTTCATTTCTAGTATCAGAAGGCTCTGATTTAATAAAATCAAAGTGGCAAACTTGATAGGAAATAATTAATCACAGGTGAAAACGTGGATTTTCTTCCGCCTGTTTTTCTGGCGTGTGGACGCCCTGGCACAGCTTTTCTGTCACAAATCAGGGTAAAATATTCTCCAACAGGTATCACAAAAACCCTTCATGAACAGAGTGAACTTAACATGAATTTAAATACATCCTCCAGAGCAGAGAGGGAATTTTTATCAAAGTTTCAATACCTTGTTCAGTATCTGACCATAATCGTGGGAGATAAACATGGGTGTACCTATACAATGACCTGGGGGCCACAGAGATGTTTCTACTGTTTTGTGGAATGACGATAATTATATTTAGCACTCATTCAGGGCTTTTCATCTTCAAAGCACTTTACAAACATTAATTAATCCCCACAACACCCTATGAGGTAGGTGAGTATTATTACAGTAGGTGTGATCAGGGGACTGGAGAGTGTGCACAAAGCCAGGTAAGGGCAGCAGGAACACACGTTCCTGCAACTGCACATTTCAGTTCCTGCTACTCTCTACAGATCTGCACACACACAAAAAAAAACCTTTCCACATAAATATATGTGCACACACAGGCCCACAGAAACCCATTCCTCTTATTTAGCCCTGGTTTTATGACCCTGCTAAGGCACCCTGGTTTTGGGAAGGAATAAAACCTTGAGTGCACTGGTTTTGTAGTGTTCCTCTGATGCTTTAAACAGTGCAAGATGTTTTGACATTCCAACGTGGAGCCACGGCTCCTTTCCATGCTGAGAGTTCAGGCTGAACAAATGCGAGAAAGGCACCTATTTCTGGGAGCTGGAGGCTTTGGGATCCTCTGGCAAACTCCATGCCAGGAAAGAGTGTTTTTAATAACCACAGGTGGATAATAGGTTTGCAAAACACGGTAACAGATGGGTATTTTAAATCAAAAGGAAAACAGAGAGGTGGAGAGGGAGCGCTCTCTTTCCAGACAGTTAGAGCTCAATACCTGCCCAACTTCTCTGAAGAATTACCAAGAGAA
>VXAD01004664.1:8810-72748 GCA_013399195.1 Dicrurus megarhynchus | reverse complement strand
AAAAAAAAAAAAAAATGCAGCTTAGTCATATTTGTATTCTTATTAAATGCAGGACTGCCTGAGGCGAACAAGAGCTGATATCATAATTATTGGCTTGCCCAGCCAGCTGCCTTCTCTCACCTGATGTAAGATCAGATCTTTCCAGCCTTTGGAGCCTCTGTACCGCTGAGCCTCCACTCTCTCTGCAGGGCTGTTTGAATGACCTAATCCTGTCCTGGAGCAGCACCACGCCGTTGTGCTTCAGTAAAAAGGTAAGAGGAAACCTCTGACAACTCCGTGCAGCTTTTCAGAACTGAGCCGTGGAAGCCAAACGGAAGGGGGAGCAGAACTCTCCTGCCTTGGCTCCTCTATTTAATGTGAAGTCCCTGAGGCTGACTTTGAAGAACTCCAGGCTGAGGGAAGGGGAAGGTCAGCACCTCCATCCCGTTCCTCGGCAGCTCCTGTAGGTATTTATCAGCCACCAGTGCAGAGGAGCAGAAGAAGGAGCCAAGGAAACACCAGGTAAGTTAATGGATCCATTGGTACTGGGAGAAAGGAAGATTGGAGGTGACTTCCCAAAGGAAAAAAAGTAGCTTTTCTTGTCTTGGGTGCAGCTTGATCCAATCCTTCTGCTCCATAATTATAAAGAAAGCTGGAAGTGTTTACCATTACCTGAAAGAAAAAAACAAACGGGGGAATTAAATAACAAACCAAGAAAAGTATTCCTGAAAAAATATGGGAAGCCTCGTGTCTCACCAATCCTTAAGAGATTTGTATCAAACTTTTCCAGTGGTGAATCAAAACCTTGGGAAGTTCTATGCTTTGAAACCAAGCTTGTTTTTACTGCTGTTTTAAACCTGCTGCTTCTGCCTTGTGTGTGTTGTGGCAGAGGATGAAAACTTTGTTTAGATTTATTCCTACACGGAAAGGTGGCTGGAGTGACATCCAGGGAGAAGCCAGCATGTGTTAAGTGCAGGAATGACTGAATTTGAGCTCTGCAAGTAGAAACTGAATTCTTATTTCTTTATATCACTTTCTTTTCACTTTTTCGTTTCGGACTGTTAGATTTCCAGCAAGAAAGGGACTGTTTGTGTTACAAACACAATAATTATCTAAACCTATAAATAACAACCATCTGTCATTCAACTCTTGACCCTCCTGCCTTACTGGACAGCAGATTAAATCTTGGGGAATTAGACTTTATAAAAGTTTCAGTTTGGTTTATCAGGATCATATGTTTTTAATTTAAATACTATACAGGATATTTTGAACTGGGTGAGGTGTAGGCTGAAAATGTATTTATTTTGTTAATAACTAATCATGGGCACAAAAGAACAAAAAATATTGGATGGATAAAGTATATTTCTGAAGGATTGTGAAGTTTTCTGTCAGCCAGGGGTGATATATGCAGCGAAGAAAATACACAATTAAAGCAGATTGTTTATCCTGGTGAGGGGAGATGGGCACTGGAGGAGTTGGGATTGATGTAAATGAAATAATCTGAGCTTCAAATGTAAAAATAGAGTGTGAGAAAGTCGTGGCTTGAGCATGAGCACAGATTCTGGTGTGATATTGCTGAGTTCCTGGATGTTACTGGAGCCACGTGCTGGAGACAGGAGTCAGTCCAGTACTCTGGGGAGTAAATGGAAATATCTGTAATGAAATATCTGTAAATGAAATATCTGTAAAGTGCCACTGTGGTAGGTGCAGCACAGGAACCTGCCAGGAACACATAAAACACTTGCTTTTACTGCAAAACACTGACCTGAAAGAGGAAAGTGTAGAGAGAGGGAAGATTCACCTGCATGAAGCAAAATCCTTCTGATCCATCCCTAGTAACAACAGGCTTTTCTTTTTTAGGACAATAGTTGGCAGCTCAGATACAGGGGATAACGAGAAAAATACATTTTAAAAAATCAGAGAATGTCCTTTCCATGCTGTGTCCTTTCAGAGCATCTGTGTTGTAAAATAGAAATTACAAGAAAATGTAATTGTTTAGGATTTCTGGAAACTAAACATCAGCCCCAACAACAATATTCTGATGTTTTTGGCCACAAAATGCCAGATATTTCACACAAGCAGTGGTGTTGTGCAGAACTGCTTTCAGTCATGAAATCGCCCCCATAAGCTGATTTCATGTGCTGGTGAATGACCAAGGACAGGGAGGCAGTGATACGGCCTCCAAAACAAAAATCTGAAACAGAAATTTCCAGGCAAAAAATATTGATAATTGATCCGTGTTGGAACCAAAATGATCCTTTGGTTACAGCCTAAAGTGACCACAGGCAGGCTGGAAGGCAGAAGTCCTGCATTAGTCCACGCAGTGAATTTTAAAAGGCGTAAAATTTCAAATGAACCCAAACAAAATTTTAAAATTTTAAAAACGCCAGAGGTGTTCACCCTTTAGAAAGCCGGGACTCAAAGCACTGAAGTGTGCAATGGAGGATTTTTACATGGACTGCTCTGTCCTGCTCACAAACCGAACAATTACCCATGCAAAACGCTCCAGCCTCGCTGCTGCTGAAGCTTTGGAGCTGCCTCTTGCTGCCTGTGCCCACTGGAAAGTGAGGAGAGGTTGTTTGGGATGTGGTGTGACAATATTTGGGGGGTCAGTGTCCATCAGGCCCAGGAAATGTGGATGATTCCCAGCAGAGAGGATTTGCTGGCGGTGGCCTTGCCCTTTGTTGTTCCTCAGACGGCCCCAGAGCCGAGATTTGGGTCAAACACACCTCTCTTCTCTCCTGCACCTCAAAAATCATTAGCTCCAAAGACAAAGAGATTAATTATGGAGATAATGCAGATTAGCAGAGAGCTACAAATCACATCCTCCTCTCCTGCCTCCATGAGCACGGCCAGGGCTGTGTCCTCCCAAGGAATTCCTCGTGTTGGCACAGTCTGAGAGCAGGGTGGGAGCTGCCAGAGCTCTGCAAGGCTGAGGTACCCTGCGTAAATCACCACAACCTGCTCTGGTGGAAGGTTGAAGCTTTAAGGCCCTTCCCAACCCAAAGAGTTGTGTGGATCTGTGGGTCAGGATCAGAGCTGTGAGGTGCTGCTCTCCCTCCTGAGTCGCTGTGGGATGGATGCCCTCGTGTGCTGCCAGCCACAGGCTGCTGCTTGTACTGGAAACTAAAAGCAAAGTCCTGGCCAGTCCTATTGATCAAAGACACTTTGCCACTTCTAGTAAGATTTGGGCAATAATTAACTCTTTTGCCACATTTCAGACATCAATCCAAGCCGTGCCCTCATTAGCACATCCTCTGCTACTTCCCCAGCTGTCTCTTCACCCCACAGACAAACATCCTGGGGTTTTTTTGTTGTTTTCTTTAAAATCAGTTAATTCCTGTACATAACATTGCCCATTTTGGGGTTTTTTTCACCCATTTTGTGCACCCAAGTCTCCTGGTCACATATGAGATAGCAGCAGTGGTTGTTTCCATCATGCCGAAAGAGCTGAAACCTGGCTATGACCCAGAGCTCTGTGTTTGCTGGATTTTTTTTGCAAAAAACCCTTTTTTTGCAAAAAAAACAGTCCCACTTCCCCAAGGGACCATATGCCACAATTCTTCCTTCAAACAGCAATTAAAAGAGCCCACACAGAGCCATAAAATCCCAGGATGGTTTGGATTGGAAGGGATCTTAAAACTCATCTTGTTCCATGGGCAGGGACACCTTCCATTAGACCAAGTTGCTCCAAACAGCTGTGACAGAACACATTATTCTTTATTTTATTCAGGATGCAAGGGCTTAGAGCTATCAGGTTTGCTTCCCCTCTTTGCATTCTGTCAACAAAATAATAGCACATGAGCTCATTGTATGTCTTTTCCCTAAATTCCCTACATTTTCAAGTGAAACCTGTGCTCTCAGGGCCCTGCTGGGTGCTGCTGAGTACTGGAGGGAGCTGCTGAACGTGTGGTTAGCAAAGTGATTCCTGTGTGGCCTTTACAAATCTCAGCAGTGCCTTTTGAGGCTCAGTAAATGTATGTAAAATCGTGTTCAGGTGTTTGGGTGAGACAGGGCTGCTGCAATGCAGAGCGTTATTATCTTGCTGCTGGTGAAGTGCTCAGAAATGAATGAAGCATAGAGGGTGAGGTTCCATCAGAGTCATGTAATGAAGTTGAACATGCTGTCATTTTAACCCAATTTGTTTCCCTCTGTACTGCTGCCTCACCAGTTTGTTAGAGCCTCTCAAAGGAGCTCATCCAGCTTACAACTTCCACACCTATCCCGTACTTTACTCCTGGAATGGGTAGGTATCCCTGCCCTGCAAACTCTTAACTGCTGGTTCAACAGACCTGCCAGGACAGGTCCCTGCAACATTCCCCTCTGTGGGCAAATGGTAGGATGCCAGAAATATTAGACAGGAACCTGTTCTCCCAGGAATGCAAGTAATTCATAGAAGGAAATAATTTACTATTTTCCCAGCTGGAATAATTAAACAGCAAGGCTCTGTCCTCCCGAGCTGCTGGTAAGGAAAGCAAGGAAGAGGGGGGAAAAAAGAGCTGGAATGTCCTGCAGTGTAAATTATCTTCCAGACTAAACAACCTTAATTCTCTAAGCCTTTCCTCGTAAGCCAGAATTTCCAGGGCTCTGACCATTCTGCCTCCTCTCCTGTGGATCTCAACCCGGGGTGCAGTGCTTCAAAATGCACTGACCAAAATCCCAAACCTCCAGCTGCCACTTGACCAAGAGGATTTGCCTTCCCAGGTCTCACAGAACCCATTTCTGCCAGCACCTCATCCCTGCCAGCCCGTCTGCCTGTTGCATTATACCACGATGTGGCTGATTTAGGCTCAACCTGCAACCCTTTAAAACCCCAAGATGTTCCCATGCAGAATTGCTGCCTTCTCCTCACCCACTGTCTGCAGGGTTTGTTATTCCTGCCTGGATGCTGAGCTCAGTTATTACTGAGCTGCGTTTTGCTTTCTCCAGACTGTTTTTCCTGGCTCCTTTTGAATATTAATCCTGCCCTCCACATACATAGGCAAAGCCTCCCATTTCCAGCAGTCTCCAAATTTGATGAGAGCTCCTCTCCAGCCTATCACTCATGTCATTAGTGAAAATACCAAGTAGTGGCAGGCACTTGAAGAAATCCACTCCAAATACCTTTTCCTTCTGACAGCAGCCAGTCTCTAACCACTCCTAATGCTCTGTTCCACCCAGCCTTACCTCCTTTCTGCTGGAGTTTTAGCTCAAATACGTTTTCTTTGCTTGCTTATGAGAACATCACAGGCAACAGCAGAGCAGCCTCACTAATACCCAGCTGTGTTGTCTGTATTATTTTCTCCTTGCAAGGCCAGGATCCAGGGAAACTCACTGCCAGGACGATTCCTCCTTAGCAAATTCATAACCGCTTCTACTTCTGCCTTTTTCCCCCCACCTCCTTAGTTCAGTGGGGTTTAAATTTTGCCCTTTTCTGGGAGTTAAAGTTAAATCTGCCACCTGTCATTCCCTCACACTTTCCAGTTTGAGGACAGGGAGTGATTTACCTCCTTTCATTCTTGTAAATCTGCTTGGACCCAGCCAATTCTCAGACCTGCAGCTCTGCAGTAATTTCAGCTGATCCTCTAAAATTCACCAGAATGAAATTAATTGGGGCCACTGAACCTGGAGACCTCAAAAAGCCTCAGCCCTGTCCTCTGGGAGGTGAGAACACAGGTATTCTTCCACGGATGAGATCACAGGCAAACACCATTAATATTCCAGAATTTCTCATCCTCTGACTTGGCAATGCCCCGTTAGTTTTCCACTGTGCTTTAAGGTCAGTAATTAATGTTTGCCCTACTTTTCCACCTAGGAATAGATTTGGGATGGGTTCTTTTTTTTTTTTTTTTCCCCTCTCTTTGAAATGCAGAGTGTCTAGAGAGCACCTGCTCAACCCTATGGGTTTGGGGTCAGCTTTGTGACACCTGGGCTCTGTTTTGGGAACATGCAGCAAATACTATTGTCCAACATCTTTTGTAAGAACCTTTCAAAGCACTGAAAAATTACAAACCAGGACCGACTTTTCCAAGATTAGCCACTCATGCAGAGTATTTTTTTTGTTTTTTTTGGATAGTCTGCACACAGTCTTGTGAGGTGTTGAGCAATAATACCACTTATTTGAATATATTTTAATTCCCTGTCCATGGGTATATATCATTTCAGCACACAGCATAAAATACCTGTCTGGAAAAGCTCTTTGCCTCAAAAAAAAAAATTCATTCAATGGTTAAAACTCTCTAGAATTCTTCCTTAAAAAAAGTAAAACTTCCTAGATTTCTGCCCATCCTCACAGAGCTGAGAGTGCCCTGCAGCTCAGTGTTCAGCAGACAAACCTGACAGTTAAAACCCAGCATAATTCAGTCACCTGCTCTTTTTCCTCTCTGACTCTACCAAAATACAGCAGGAAAATGTTTTCAACAGGCAGAATCAGCCAGATTTATCCACGCACCAATGTGCAGAAAGGCTCAACAGGACTGCGAAGGAGGCTGCAAAATTTGGCTTAGGTTGACGATGTTCCTCATTGTTGAAAGCCCCCACAGAAAAAAAACATTCTTAAAAATATATTCGACAAAAATATTAAAAGATCAGGTATACAGGAATAGAATATTTTCCCACAAATAAAGACACTGTTAAGGTAAAAAAAAAAAAAAAAAAAAGTTGAGAAAGAATGGCAAAGTGGAATTTAAGAGAGAATGAAAATGTGGAATCTGTAAACACTGAAAGTGAAGGTAGGAAGTGGCAGGAGTGAACTCCATGAATTTAACAATGTGAATAATCAAATTCACCATCATGGAGTTCTGAAAAATAGGCATGTGCTGCACCTATGATCCTTGCCCGTGGTTTTACAAGAAACCTGTAAGAGTTAAGCTTTCACCTTTGTTTCTTAACTACCAAAGCAAACATCTGCATTCTTGATAAAAATTGCAATTCTTTCAGGCTCCCTATTCCAGCAGCACCGAGTTTCCAAAAAAAAAACCATGAGATAAACCAGGGATCACAATAAGAAAAGTGACAACTGGCATTATTTAATTTGGAGAGAGAGGGGGAAAGGAAAACTGTAAGAAAACCAAATGAGAGAACCCATAAGAATTCCTTCACCCTGGCTGAGCGAGTTTGGTGCTGGGCTCATTAGAGATGTTAATGCCCAAACATCATGCACGGGGTTTGGAACAGACACAGAGCCTGGATTTCCCTGACAGCAGGAGGAACCAGGCACGTGCTTTATATTTTTTAACTGTTTTCCTGCTCTTGTCTCCGCTTTAACCCAGCTGAGCTGGCACTGAGCAGGGCGAGCTGGACCAGATCATCTCCAGAAATCCTTTCCAGCCTCAGCTTTCTGTGGCTCTGAATTTCTCCAATGATTTCTCTGCTCTGTAGGTCTTGGTGTGAATTGGAAGCAAAAGCTGTGAAAACCAGACTGTGAGGTTGCTTCCAAGTAGAAATTTATGCTTCTTCACCAGCAAAGAGCAGCTAAAGCTGACAAAAACTCCTCACACAGAAATTCCTCTACAACAAACTCAGATAAAACCCACCCCAAGCACGAATCTCCTTGGCTATAAAACACATTCCACACTTCGTAACTGATAAGCTGCCACCATTAAGAAGATTTTTAAATTTTTTCAAAATATTAAAAAAGAGGGAAAAACTCCAGGTTTAACGGGAAAAAATATGAAATCAGAGGGTGCAAATATGTGAATGCAGAAATTTAAAACAGAAGCATGTTCGTTAATTTCGAGACATTAATTCTTGAAGAAACACCTACAAAGTCTCTTTGTTCAGGTTTCTGCTTTCCCATGTTGACATCTTTTTTCTCCTGCTGCATCCATAACTCTTTGCTCTGGTTTTGCATCACTCCCTATAATGCCCAAAATACTGTAAGATTATCAATTTAACCCTATAGGTGTTTAGAAAATCCAAGAAAACAAAACCACAGGACCAAGTGAAAATTTGCTTACCCACAGAGATCTGTAAGAGGAGGCAAAATGTTGAGCTGTTGCCATCATCAAACTCGATACAGATTAGGGAGGGTTTATATAATCTAAATATATATTAAAATATCAATTCTTTTTCTTTCCCCTGAAATTGCTTGTCAGAGGACCTCGTCAGCAATAATACAAAACTGTGTTTCTAGTCCCTTAATGAATATTCTTTATCAGCTGTGCTTTCTGTGTTGAAAACAAACACCTATAAAAAGTTTAATTTGCATTATTTTTTATGTATAAGAAAACAGAGCAGCTCTTGTAATAGGTTTAGTTTTGTGTCTCGGCCTTTAATGTGGTGATCCCCTTAGATCAGTTAATTATGTTTTATGTATCACTGACATTTAATATTTTAAGAGAAGAAATGAGCGTAGTTTCAACCTCTTTAGAGCCACCTGCTCCCAAAAATTTAAGACTCTATTACAATAAAGGAGTTGATTTTTCACACTGAGGAGGGAATGGACAAAATCCCTCTTTAGAGGGGGAATGAGATTCCCAGAAGGAACCTCTTGGGCTTCATAAACTGCACAATGATACAGGAAAATGCAGGACTTAGATGATTCTTAATTCATTTCAACCTTTTTCCTGCTTCTAATTTTCATCTCTGTTAAGAATTTTGTGGCAGCTTCAAGGTCATTGTCCCCAATTCAATATTCTTGCTTAAATGGTGTTTCCTCAACCAAACAGGGACTGTTTATTCAGACTGTTTATTGCAAAACTGTTTTTGCACACAGGGTTTGGGGATTTTTGCTGTTTCTGTGAAATTCCTGTCCTTTATTTCAAGGCTGTTATTACCTCAGGTTTTGTGGTGAAAGAAAACCCTACTTTTTTTTTTCCTTCCTATAAGTGAGAGGTGTTCATAAAAGCATAGAGCTGAATTCCTCCTTATAAAGTGTGAACTTTGCATTTTCTAGTTTATTTAATCTAGGTTTTTTTATTATTGTTATTAGTCATACTTTGCCATAAGATATTTCAGTGAACCATAATTTGGGAGAGAAAAAAAGCCAAAGCACATTTTTTGTCTCGGTTATCAATGCAGGGGACGTGCTCAGCCTGAAGGGATTCACTCAGGACAGGGACACACAAAAAAGATTGAATTTGGAATTTGTTCAGAAACGGTGCAAAGCAGAGATGCTGTTTTGAAGGAGGTTGTTGCTTCAGATATTCATTAAAAGATCGAGATATTTAAGCATGGAAAAGACTTTTATCATGGTCTCCATTTCTTAGCTACTCCTGATAAAATACTTTCAAGATTGAAGCCCTGAACAGGTTCATGTATCCCTTGAGGAAGGGTTTGCCCATCACAAATTGGGGCATTTTTCCCTCTGTGGTTTTGCTGAGGAGAAATTAAAATTAATATAAAAGCCCCTCACGTTTCACAAGGCCGAAAAAATCCATCCTAGTTAAACAAATTGTACAGAGGTTTTGCATCAAACATTCAAATCACAATTTCTTGAACAATCTGTTTCCAAACACCCAGGAGTGAAGAGAACTGGGGGAAAGAAACTCAGCTTTGTTTTGCTTTTCATTTAGGAGAAACAGCTTTCACAAAGCTCCAAAAACTTTCCCAAAAGACTTAAAACAGATGAAGAATAAAATCAAATTAAATTAAAAACCGAACAGCTGTTCTTGGTACTTTTGCTGTTGGCAGTGAGGACGCAGGGTTTAGGAGACAGAAATAGGCTCCAGGACTAAATTAGGCATTGGGAAAACAGGTGGGTGTAGCAGAGGTGTGAGTGTTCGGGAAGTGGGCAGGGAAAAGGGGAAGAACCAGCCTTGGACATTTGGCACTGAAGGGGAGAAGGGTAATTGGGTGAAGGGATGATTTGGCCACGACTTACAGGTTTTAGAGACTCTGGTGCTGGTCTTGCATCTCATAACTGTAAAAACAGATGGGTTTAGCTGTGCCTATCTCATATTTTTCCCTCATTTTCAGATCTTGCCCTGGGAATTTCCTTTTTACTTATATTCACAGCAAACATTAAGTTTTCCAGTGCTTACAAAATCCTTCCTGGGCAGTTTAGCACCTTTGTGCACAACTTTAGTTTTGCCCACAATAAAAGATTTGCTTTTCCTTTCCCCTCCCCACTTCTTCCAAATTTCAAGTCTCTTGTATCTCATCTTCTTCCCAGCAGTTATTCCTCCCTAAAGGATTAACATATTTCCATGTTACTCACTTTGCAAAACAATGTCAGGCCGTATTTTCCCAGAAGGTTCTTTAATCTCCAAGCTGTCCCTCATTTATTCCTCAGCCTGTCTGTCTCGTGCTTTTCCTGGAATTCCAAAGACAATGCTTTAAATTACAAAAATGAGTTCTCAACTTGATGCTGGGGTGGGAATGACTTTGTAATTTTTTGGGGGGGAAGGGAGGCAAGAGTGCTGGGATAATCAGGCATTTGCCTTTTTATTTTTTCGCCCACAATTTTGTTCTGTCTCTCCCTTTTCCCTAAGCAGTGTTTGCTCCTGCAGGCAGGTAACTGTAACTTCTGGAATCATGTCACTTTTTACACGGCAGAGAATTCATGGCACTGAAATGTGAAATATGCTGTGGGTTTATGTGTTTAAAACAGACCCCTCACACCAGAGCTGGAGCAGAACTGCAGCCCTGTTTTGGTTAACAATGTTTTTTTACTCCTCTTTAACCTGCAAGGTTAATGCCCCATCACTGAGCCTCATCATGTCTTTTTGCTGTTCCTCCCACCTCATCTTCATCATAACTATTCAAAGCAACACCATCACCTGCAAATTTTGCCATGGAGCTTTGCACCTCTTCTTCCAGGCTGTTTGGGAATACTTTAAGCCCCACAAAATCTCAGCAGACCCCCAGAGCTCACCCCAGCACATTTATCTTTCATTTTCCCTTTCAACCAAATATTCATCCATGCAATGAGATGTTCTGTCAGGATTTCAGTGGATGTTTGGTTCCTTTAAAACCTGGTGAGGAAGCATCTTGTCCAAAGTTCTTCCTGGTCACCCAAGCAAACCATCAGCCCAGTTTCCCCAGCAAACCTTAACGTGAGAACGAACACTGGGAAAAACCAGCACTTTGTGGGCAGAAAGGCTCTTGCTAGGACTGGGAGGTGAGGAATAAATGTCATCTCTGACATTTCCCCCCTTATGAGGGGAATTTTAGAGCCTTTTGCCAGGCAGCGTGGAGACGAACGGGGCCTTCAGCCTTCTTTCCTTGCAGGTAGTTGTTTATTAAGTCTTATCAGAGAAATGTGGCCACCAGCGTAGCTTAGACACAGCACAGAGCAAAGAATGGCTGCTTAATCTAGATTACACAGTCTTTTTAAAGGTAAATCACCGAACTAAAACTTAAAAAGGAAGATTTTTTGGTTTTTCTACCAATGTTCAATAATTCACCCTGTCACGTAGACAGGAACTGCGGAATTCGGTATCCAATCATCCCAAACTACTTTTACTGCAGGGTATGGAGGAATGAAGAAGAAGGAAGGTGATTCAAAAGACAACTATTATCCTCCATTTTGGATTTTTTTGCTTTTTTCTATTTACTACAATAACAAACCTAAAAACTCTAGATTTTTCACCCTGGGACAATCTTACATAATATCCCATTGCCTGGTTCACACCCACGTAGATTCTAATTCTTCCCTGAGTGTATATCGTTTTCTCCACAGATGAAGGTCAGAAACAAGGCTGTCCAGGGGGGGTTAAACCCTTAAAAACAGGCAGAGAGATATTCCCTGCATTCTGGACTCCAACAATTCTCCATGACCTGCTCCTCCGTCTCTCCTGCTTTATATGCACCATTTCTCATGCATGCCTAGGAAGAGGTGTCAGCAGAACACATCACTCCCCATCAGCTGTGTTCCTGTGAGTAGCTGGATTAGCTACTGCTTGTTAGGTGGATGCTGAAAGACCTTTGATCTTGTGAAGTCAGAGCAGGAGCTTTAGTCTCGGGGTTTGGGTGGATTTTTTTTTTCCTTTTCAAAGGTGTCCCCCCCAAAAAATAAGTGCTTGAACCAGTGCTGCATTATTGGCTGCATAAATTGGTTTTTCTTCACTGAGAGGCTTAGAGGCTTGTGTAAACTACACTGTAGAGCCCAGAGTAAACATGTAAAACATGTCCAAGCTGTCATTTGAGCTGATTCAGTTTAATTCCATGTAAAACCAACAGAATCTGTTCCAATCAAAGCTGTAACTCAGGGCAGCTTTGCCTGCTGACATTGAGAATTCAAAACAGGTGAAATTCTACGTGTTTACACCTATGGTAGCCTGACATTTCCAAAGAAAAACTAAAAACTAAAAAAAAACCTTAAGTTAAATAGCCCCTGAACTTGGTTTTTTGGTGTCTCTGATGTTTCTGCACTCCACACATCCCTGCTCGGTGAATCAGCCATTCAAAGGGTTTGTTGGTGTTTTTTTTTTTGTTTTTTTAACATACTCAGCTTACGACTGTGCAAATAAGATTCCCAAATCCATTCCTCAGATCAAATAAAGGTAATTACAGAGCTTACTGTGGGCGATTCCCAGTGGGAGGGTGGGAGTGGCCACGGGTGGGGCCGTACATGCACAACAGAGAAAATGGGAATGTACCACACCCGTCATAAAACATGCTGCCACAGCCAGCAACAGAAACCATTAGGGTGGATCATCATCCACACCTTCTCATAAAGACAGAAAGATGGCATGAGATCCCAAGATGAACTCTCAAGTCACAGGGAGATGAGCGTGACTCACCCGGGGAGAAAAAGGAGTAAAAGAAATCAGGAGGCACCCAAAAGTCCTGCCCTGAGTGTCCCCCCTACACGATGCTCCCCGGAGAGGATTAATGGGGTGCATGGTGGCACCCACAGCTCTTGAGCTATCAATGGGTAATTCATGGGAACAGCTGCTTCTTAATCATCTTTTATTAGGCACAAGCAGCGAGGAACGGGGCCACAGCTTGTTGTATTTTGGGTCTGGAGGAGCTGACAATCCCTGACCCACATTATTTATTTATTCCATCATGCAGTGCTTCTCACACTTTTGGAAACGTTAACCAGTGTCCACTCTTAGCATCTGCTTTTAAAACCAGCTGGTATTTGCCTTTCCATTCAGATGTAATGGTGGAGTCTAAAAAAAATAACCTTATACAAAATGTTGTGGATATAGAAAATGTTGTGGATATAGAAAATGTTGTGGATATAGAAAATATTGTGGACAGCCCATAAACTGCTTTGGAAACTAGGAACCAGAATAGCCACAGAAGGGAAAGGGATACTTTAGAACATATTAAAAGACTTTACAATGTGATAGAAGAAAGTAAAGTGACACAGACTGTCATTGCAGGGAGAGGAAAGGAAGGAGGATGGATAAAGGAATACGTGGGAGACAGCACACTTAATTATAGGAGAAAGGGACTCTGAAGCTCACAAATGATGATGTGAAACAGGGCTGTAAAAAAGGTAAGAGTGAAGCACAGGTGAGGGATGCCTGGAGAAGGACAAAGTGATCATTCCCTGCTGCGTTCTCCCAGCTTTCAGCAGTTCATGAATTTCTGAGCCAGGGGAGGCATCTCCTTATCTGCCACCCAATTTATTGCCTGTAGCTGTTTTTAGCCTTACTCCTTCCTAGGAATTACTTTTATAAGACACACAGTTGTGTTGATGGCTTTGCTGTATTTGTGGCATCTCCTCGTTGCCACTCCCCAGCGCCAGAGTAAAACTCGGAATTCAGCCCAGATAATTCAGTTACAGATTTTGCTGCCGTTATCTCCCGTGCTGGTTTTTCCTGCCAGAAACCATGAATAACCTTCCAGCTGGTCATTCATGACAGAATCACACAGTTTCTGTATCGGATCAACTGCTCCCAACCCTTGGAACCGTGTCTGACTTCATGCTTAGATGTCTACAGGAAAGCCATGAAATTCATACCCCTCCTTCAGGAAGCAGCAGAACCATTCATCCAGAAAACAGGACAGGGTATGCAAAGGATTGGGTTTGAAAATACTGGCAGAGTTGCAGGGCTGGGAGGGAGGGCTGACATCTATTTCAGAGGTTAACTGGTGGAGCTGGAAAGGTGTTTCAGTGCTTAGGATGAGGAGGGAAAAGGTGAGGGGGAAAACCAAGTGCACCTGACAGACTCCTTCACCTCCTCAGCTAAATTTTTCCATGCTTGGTTTGTGTTCAGTGCTGAGTTCCCTCTTTGCTGAGCTAATTATGCAAGTTCAGCACCTGTGAGGGACTTTTCTCTACTAAGAACTTCCCAGGTTATGAGTCTGCCCAGTCCACAAGAAGTAGGGAAGTTCTTACAGTGTTATTTTAGCCATACTCTGTGAATTTTTGTCAGGCTTTCTGCTTCTGCATAAATTAACTCTTAGGAACTAGAGGTAAAATCCATTCCCAGAACAAATAGGACCAACAAAGCTGAGGAGAAGCCCTATGATCTGCTTTCCTCTGTTGTGAGGGAATTTCTGTGTGCTTGGAGAGCAACCACCACGGCGTGGCTACATCTTAAACACCACAGGTGGTTTTGGCCTTTCTATCCCAGAAAGGTGTCAGCAGAACTGGAAATCCTTCAGGAAAGGGCTGCAGGTATAATCTAAGGTGTGGGATTGCTTCAGAATGGGAAATGACAACATTTTATCCCGAAAAAAAGTGGGAAAAATAAGAAAAATGTAATAATTCACAAAGTTCTCTGCAGGGACAGACTTAGCCCTCTGTCCTCACTCTTGGGGGTCAGAAAGATGCAGGATAAAATATAAGTAAAGAAGAAAAACTAAAATGCTGATGGAAGGATGGGAACCTGGACCAAACAGCACAGTGAAACACCACCTGTTTATTTGCTGCAATGGAAAAAAAAAACAACATTCTGGCTCTGCCTCTAAAAATGTTTTTTTTTTCCCATAAAATAGATTTGGGACAAAAGCCTTTTGAGGGTTTATCTATGCAGAGAGTTGGCATTTTTTATAAAAGTGTTCCTAGAGCAGATTACAAACCTGCTGCAAACACTCTCCCCACCTCCTCATCCAGGAAGCACCTGGATGTTCCAGAGCTCCCAACCACTCCTGCTGGACAGCACACCTGGACGTGGTGGCAATTAGTCCACAGTGCTCACCTGGTATTCAGCCTTGCCTACAGGTGGCCCTTAATGAACAAAGCCTGATAATTCAGGAATGATCTCATTAAAAATGGCATCCTCCTCTCACAGGAATTCAGCACTTTGCTACTAAACTGGCAGCGAGCACATCCCGTGCCATTGGATGCGGAAAGGGTCTCGTGGTTGCAGATTTTCTCCACTCATCCTTGAGATTGCCACATTAATCTTCTTTTTCTCTAATTATGCAAAAGTTATTTCCAGAGGTAGTGAAATACGGGCAGCAGTCACTGCTAACCGTGAGAGAATTGAGCTCAGAACCCTCGAATAAGAGGGCAAAAAGAGCATGGTTAAATTAAAAAAACTCACTGGCAGATTTAAATTCAGAAGAAAAGAAATTACAGCCCTTAGAGGCTCGGTAAAGTTATTCAAGTATCCTGTAATCAAGGTCCAATGCATCCTGTGAAGAGGAGCAAGGAAGCAATGAGGAATTCATGTGGCCAAACCAGAGTTTAGTGCTGGGCTGTGCAGGTTCCAATCCTGTTCCTGAAAATGTCTCCTAAAAACAGGGCAAGCCTCAGTGACAAGAATGTCAGGGATCAACAAATCAGTGACAGCTTTGATGAGCCAGCACAACCTCCGGTGTCAACCTGGCAGGAATAACCTTAGAAAAGTCTTGAATTCATTTAAAAAACCCTTAAAAAATCTTGATTCTTATTAATAAATTCCTCTTCTGAATGTTTTCCATAATTAATTACGTGTAGAAATATTCCTGTCTCCATGACAAGTGTTAGCCACAACATTCTGGGCACTTCTGCAGTGTTTGGCACACGGCATCGCTGACTGACAGAGGATGGATTTTTAACTGTGAAAGGAAAAATGGAATCCTGAAACTCTGTGGTTCCTTTGTCACCAAGACTTGAGGGGGGAAAAAAAAATTCCACATAGTTATTTGGGAAACATCAGTGTGATGTGGAGAGGGAAAGGATGATTTGGTGTTTCGGGCAGAGATGTGAGCAGGTCACACAAGCTGATGTCAAACCAAGCTCAGGGAGCTGCCTAAGGCAGGCAGGGAGGATGGATTAGGAATTGGGGAAGATCCAAACACACCTTCCTCTTGTGAAAACCAATCTCAGCCCCAAGGGCTGGAGAGGGCACTCACAGCAACATCCAGCGAGTTCAGGTCGCTCCGAGAGGCAGAGGAGACACAAACCCAAGGATTGTTCAAGCCATGGATTTGTGCCACGGGATTCAGTCATGCAGAGCTAATAGATCAGCTGCTGCTGCCTCGCTTACCCCAACACCCAGCTGAGGTTACAGTTTCTCACTATTTTCTTTTTTTTTGAGGTAGTTATCTTGCCACAGGAGCCTCGCACGGTCACGCAACATTTACAGCAGCCAAAATGACATGAAATGGTTCCAGCTACATCTGGGATAATCAGATACCTCTTTCCAAATCAAAGCATCATTGTTTGCTTTAGCACATCCTACATCCAGGCAACCCACAACTTCCTTAAGCTCTGTCTCCCAGGAACAGTTTGTTGTAAATGATTTATTGTAATCCTGGTTATTGGCAACCTCCCCTGGCTGTAATTTCTGCTCCTAAAGAAGATTTGTCAGTGAGTGATGTGATTTCTCTCTGCTAAAATCTGTACCAACAATGCAAAGTGCTTTGGAGCTCGTCGTTGTTTTTGGGGTTTGGGGGGGATTCTTGCTTTATGTTCTTTCTACAAAATAAAACCAAGTGTCTCTAAGGGACATTAAAAAAAGACTTAATGAATAGTGACAGCACAGATTTTTTAGTCTGTTGATTTGGCAGTTTAAACTGATCTACATTTGCAGCCTGCTGTGAGACACATCAGCGAGAGTGAAGCTGCAAATGGCTTTTGGAGTGAGAAGTTTGGAGCCCCAAGAAAAAAATGAAAATCAGAAATACATGGCCAGAGGTTTTTCTCTCACAGCAAGACCCATCCACAGCGTGCCAGTTCCAGGATGAGGATAACCTGGAGCTGCAGCTCTTACTGAGCTGCTGGTGCCCCTGTGAAAACTGAAAGCAGCACTGTGATCGTAGCCTTGGGATTTTCCTCCGTATGGGAGATCCTCCAAAACGGATTCTTGACAAAGGCATTAAATAACCACCACTGAATACAGATTATCAGCCCAACATTGTTTAAGGCTGCTTTTCATTTACCTGTAAAAAGAGAAAAATCCTTTCCCTATGGCTGCTTCTCGTTTAATGGTAACAAAGAAAACACTTTCCCTACACAGAGGGAGGTTTTTATAGTCTGAAATGTCACTGAGACTCCTCCTTTCCTACCAAAATGCAATTCACCAACAGAACCTGGCAAAGGTCTCAGAGGGGAGGGACAAAAATAATTTGGTTTTCCTTAACCTTTTGTAGTGACTGTCCAAACAACCCTGATAAATTCACTTTGCTTTCAGAAAGGATTTGTCAAAATTCTCTCGCAATGCAGAAGCCACCAGGCAAGAACTGTACCTGTGCAAAAGCTTTGAATAAAATTCTAATGCTCCACAGCCCCAAATGAGGCAGCTGGGCTGAAAAGTTGCAGTATGAAAGAGAGGTCAGAGGCAGCTTTGTATAACCTGAAGATAAGTGGGAAAGCAGCACTGGGAGGGCAGGCAGTATGGAACACTTACAAATTGCAAATAGACACATCTGTTTCCTAGCTGTCAGTTTTCCCACCTGCTTCTTTCAAGATGAGGAATCGCTCTCCTCATCAGCCTCCAGTGAAGCCACCGGGAGAGGAGCCTGTGCCTGAGACATTTCTGAACTTTATCTCACACCATTTGTTTTCCTGATGTACTACTGCAGGTCTCCTGCTTGATTTCCAAGCCCCATTGTGCTCTATCCCCCCGGGCAGTGCAGTCTTACTCATCAGAAACACAGATTTCTCTTTGAACTATAAAGGCAGAGAAAGGTCTCCACATTTTTAGGTGATATATCTTTGTTAAGCAAACCTAACAAACCCCTTAGATATTTACCTAACAGCTATTTCAACACGTGGCAAAGACCTGGCAGATTAACTCTTGAATCCGAGTGGCTTTTTTTACCCCTGATTTGTTCACCTGAAATCTAAATTATGAGCACAAACACCTCTGTGTAGCTACAAACTTGGTGTACGACATAAAAGGATGCAAGTCCTGCGTTTGTTTCACTGTGAGGTTACAGTGAACAAGGAAAGAGAAGTCATGGTAGCAAACAAAACACCAGAAGATTAAATTTATTCCTTTTCATCCAAAGAGCACCATCAGATATGTCTCCTATACCCAAAGATCAAAGATTGGGAACTTGAGAGGAGATCCAATTAACAAAAACAGGGATGGAATGATGAAGTCATTTACATATCTCAGATACATTTGAGTCATGCAAAAGAGAACAGAAAGGCTGAAGGGATGGGGACTAATAAAAAACAAAAGTGAAAATGTAAGTGTGTTGTAACCATCAGCCTGAGTAATGACAGGAGAATGTCCTTTTTATTTAAATATAATCCCTCTGAAAACAACTGGGGCACATTATCACAGTGTCTCAATAAAGTGACACTGCCAAATTTGCATAACCCCAAAACAACACATTTCCATTCATTTATGAACCTACAGAAAATAAAGAAATAACTTAGTTTTATAAAAGTTGTACAGTGAATCCACAGAAACCCCATATCCCATCTCCTTGGAATTGCATCTAGAGAACATTTCCTTAAGACCTAGAATTCCACTCTGTCAGGGATTCCTCAGGATGGGTCCAGCTGCATATCCCAGCCTGTCCAAGCACCTGCACCCAACAAGGAGTTTGTTCCACAGTTTCAATTTTAAAAACAAGTAATTCACTGTAATTTGATTTTCCCTTGACAGGGTTTCTGGCTGACGTGGATTTGGTGATGGTTTCGCTACTCCAGGACCAATCCAATATTAAATTTTCTCCTTCGGACACTCTGGAAAGGGACCAGCAGGACCTCATGAAGGCACAGGGGGATTCAATATCCCCAGTTCAGCAAAGTGTGAGTAAACTGGCCCAGGCCTGTTCTCTTTCTTCAAACATCAGAATCAACATTCAGCTCTTGCTGTGCTAAACCTCACCAAACCTACTGGTGACAAAGCTAACACTGAAAGTTTTATTCTTGAAGGGTAGAAAGCTGAGTTATCCTGCTCAGCTAATCTTAAACTCCAGCTAAATTTCCTAGTCCATTGCTTAAAATGCCTGGAAAAGCTGTGCTGTGTTCCACTGCAGAAAGCACTGGATTTACCCTGATTTATCCTTTTATTCCCTGAGGGATTTCTCAAAATCCAACTCTGATTTGGAGAGGGAAGGAGGGAAGGGACCACTCAATAATCCGCTCTGCCTTTTTGTGGAACACAGGACATTCCATTTCCCCCCTCCCTGCACACAACACCCTGCTCCTGGCTGACGTGTGTCCTCTCAAAGGCATCCCAGTAATTACTCATCCCTGGTGTCAGGGAAAATATGCATATTTTCAGTGCCAGGATCCAGACACCAGCCCTGCTTCAGCCTTTCTCCTCCAGATTAAAGAGCACTTCAGTAGCAGGTATTTTCTCTTTGCTGAAGTGCAAAAGGGAGGGGAGGAGATGAGACAGGAAGGTTGAAGTGTCTGCCCAGAGCCTGCCTTGTCTCTCCAAATGAGTGTGGCCACCTTAATGAAGGAAAGTGATGTAACCACCAGCAAATCTGGAGCCTGGAACACCATCAGGGGATGAGATCAAGCTTATTTGACTAAACTTGCAGGCGACAAGACTTGCACTTATCACATTCCTGTCATTTAGTCTTTCATCGCTTGATCACACCTCAGCTTTTCCCTGAAATGGTCAGACCAGAGAGTCAAGGTGCCCCATTTTTCAAGGACAGCTCGGTTTTCTTGTGGAATCACAGAATGGTTTGGGTTGGAAGGGACCTTAAAGATCATCGAGTTCCATGCCACCCACTAGACCAGGCTGCTCAAAGCCCAATCCAACCTGGCCTGGATTTTGTTAATTAATTGTTGAATAGTTTTGGATACCAAGCAATCAGAAAACCTTTTAAATCTTTTTAGGGCTTCTCTGCATGAAGGTGGTTAGCACTGGTCGTTTCATACTTACCATTAACAATGCATTTTTGATGTAATTAAAATAGAAATGATTTCTAGAAAGAAATAATGCAGATAGTGAAAAGAATAAAATAGTTGCTCATGCTAATCTTAAATACCAACCTCAAACCAATAAATGCCAATATTCCATCACAGGATAACCCCAGCTACAGCTGCCAACCCTATGAGCCAGACACCAGGACAGAAAGGAAGAGCTCGGAATCCTCTCCCAGCCCCAGCCCTGCTTCCCCATCCCAGGACCAAATCCACGGGAGGTACCCCACCAGCCAAGGAATTCCCTGTGGCAAGAACAAATTCAAGGCATCCTTCAGCACGGAAAAATTCCGGCGGTACAGCTACGAGGAGAACACCGCCGGGAGCTACGACCGCTTCCTCAAGAGCAGCAGGAACCCCTTCCACCCTTACAAGAGGCAGATCAGCGAGGATGTTTTCCAGGAAGCACACCAGGCCCTGCCACCCGAAGCTTCTCCCTTCAAAAACCACAGGAGCATCGATGGCTTCGAGGATCTGCCGGGATCCGCGGGTCCTGAGGAGCCGGAGGCGTTTCCCACCCACGTCCCGAACATCTCCGCGGAGCAGCCGTGGTGCAGCAGCCTCCAGTACAGCACCACGGGGCAGGAGCACGGCTCACAGGTCATGGTCAGTGATTTTTTGTAATGATTTTCCCTGTTTTCGATGGTAAAAATGTGCTCTGGGAAGTATATTCTTATCTCTTAGTGTGATTACGTTGATATTTGTTATCCTGTCAAGCTACAGGCTAAAGATCAGGAAAAGCATTTTTAGATATATCCATATTTATGGGTCCAAATTTCCTATTTTATGGTCTTTCCCTGCAGGAAAGCATCCCTCAGAAAGATGCATAAGGACAAATTATTTTCCATTAGACGTGGTACACAAATCCTAAACACCCAAATCCTCCCTGATGACAAGATCTGTCATCAGTTGGTATTTTCAAGGGACAAAAGTTGACAAAACAGTATTTTCAAGCACGAGGACGTGGAGCAGATTTGTTAAAACACCTCAGCTCACCTGCACTTTTCTCAATGCAAATAGAAGAGAAACTTTAAGACATCAGTGCCACCAAAAATTAAATACCAGCTCTGTTTATATGTGCAGTGCCAAGTTACCTGGGCTAATTCCAACACGAGATAGAGGCAAGTGCCTATTTAGGGCAGCAGAGATCCCTGAAAAGCAAATTAAATTACCCTCCAGTATCTCCACAATATCTCTGCTGTGATCCAAGGTGTAAAGTGCACCTTGATCATCTACTGCAGCCAAAAAGAACAACTCCACCTGCCAGAGGAGGGCCCTGAGCTGGTTCTAAATGGCTGGGAGAGGGAGAATTCGTGGGCTACCAAATGAAAGAGGAGTTTAAAAAAAAATCTTAATTGGATTAAGACCAGGGAATGGAGAGATGTTGTCAGGGAACATACCTGGGGATTGAAGCCATCCAGGTTAAGGAGGAAATTGATCTAAATCTCTTATTTCCTGGATAAACACTCATCTAGGTCAGAGGAGTTCAGTGCAAAACCTAGGAGCAGCTGATGAAAAAAAAACCATTCCCATTGTCTTCCCAAATCCCTGGGCTGCAGGATGTGCAGGATGCAGAGGCAGCACTGCAGGAGCCCTTTACAAGCACGTGTAGCTACTCCCTGTTGGTGTCTCCCCGGGTTCTGCCAGGACCCAACTCCCAACTCCTAAATCACTTCCAGGCTGCTGGAAAGTTGGGATTTCTGAAAATCTTCATCTGGTGGTCACTGATATTTATTAATAACATAATAATTAAAAATAACACTGACATTTATTAATAGTGGATGTCAAACCAACTCTAATTTGTGCTCCTAATAATATTCCATAACAATACTAAATATTTTTATATTTATTCGATATATTACATGCTTTATGTATAAAACATATTACAATATTCATTGTGGAATATATAATTTTATACTTATTTATGAGACAAAATACCATAAGAGCTTGTCATTAGTACCCTGCTTTAAGGATAAGTGCTATTAGATTCTTGAAATAATAAGATTCTCACCGAATTCTTCCATTTTTACGTATTCCCTGCATCTTGGTTGAACCCAGCAGTCAGCCCGGTGTGATTTTTCTCTGCCACCTCTTTCCTGTACGTTACAGACCTCACCCTCCAGCTAAGGCCAAAATTCCAGAGCCAGGTGGAGGGACAGCCAGCCTGCAAGATAAAATCAAGGAGAATGAAAAAAGAGGGAGATGCTTGTGCACCCTCAGGAATGAAAGCTGGAGTGTGTGGTTTGTGTGTGCAGGGGGGGGAAGAAATAAAAACATAAACAGAGCCTGACGTTTTCTGGATTGCTCTTTGCATGGAATGTGGCCTGGGATTTCCTTTTTTAGAGCTGTAATTATGGGAATGCAGGAATTGGTTCATGTCTTCATGGAATCACCGAGTGGTTTGGGTTGGAAGGGACCTTAAAGATTATCCAGTGCCACCCCCCTGCCGTGGGCAGGGACACTCTCCACTGTCCCAGGCTGCTCCAAGCCCTGTCCAACCCAACCTTGGACACTGCCAGGGATGGATCATCCCCAGATCTGCCCCATTAGAAAATAAACCAACTTCTGTTAACTCTCACTGAGACAGATTTAAGCCCCAAAAAGTCAATATAACGAAGGCAAATCCGGACAGTGACAAACAGAATTATCCTATTTTAAATTAAGCTGTTTTCTCTAATAACTCATTCCTTGAATATTTTTCCAGCAGGATTCAGACATGAAGCTTAGGACATCCCCCCTGGAAGGGCAGCCTGGTTTGTATTGCTACCAGCCCCAAGTGCAGCAGATGTATTGCCCCTCACACCCTTTCCATCAGGTCAGTACCACAGGTGCACCAAAATCCCTGCATTTTTAGCCCTCAGCTGGTACAATAATTGTGGTAATAATAATTTTTAAAAAGGATTTAAAAACATCTTTAAATTTGTGGCCTTCCAGGGCCATGTTTATATACCTACATTCTGTTTATGAGAAGGAGATCTTAAAAGAACCACAGCTAAATGCATTTTTAAATGGTCATTCAGAAAAAGAAGAAGAAAAAAAAACCCCAAAACTTGTAAAAACGGAATCTTGGTACTGCATATTTATATTTTCACCATTACACTCGAGAAAATTGGCTTTGAAGCCAGATAAATTATTAACAAAACTCTTGGCATTTCAGGATCTTAATTAACTGTGCTTTAACTTCAGGAAAAAAAACCCCAAATACGTGTGATCCTACACTTAAAATTCAGACGAAACGTAGAAAAATACTTTAAAGTAAAATTGGAACAGCAAAATGATGTTCACTTTCTTTGTGCTTGATGGCACACACATCTCTTTTGAAATCCTTTGCCTCTTACATCATCCCCAGTGAGGGATTATTCAGCTGAAGCATAATTGACAACAATGCTGATGGTGCAGGAGAACGTGCAAGATTCAGGTTGTTCCTCTGTAATGTGACTTTATCCTTGACACTTAAAATAATTTCCTGCAGATGTAAATGGTGCTGCTGTCCAGTGCTTTGAAACGTTCCTCTTTCATGCTCAATTACCTGCAAGGTATAAAATTTGCAGGGAGATGCTCAAGATCAAAATTTGCTGGTTTCGAACAAGGAAAGGAAAAAACTTAAGGTGAAATTAAGGCAACGAGGGTTTTTTCAGATTTCTGGGTAGAAATCCATGTACAAAAGCAGCACAGCTCCCAAACACCCAACCATTGGAGCAGAATTAAATGAAACTTAAAGGAAACTCATAAATATGTGAAGACAAAAGCTCAGACCTGAGTTGTGTCTCCTTTGATCCCAGGGACTGATGACAGATTTTGTGGCATCAGCTGTGCCACCTCATTCCACTGGCTCATGGAGTATAAAAAAACGTGACTGACAGAGCAGGGATTTAAAGCTGGGCAAAGAAAACCAAACCCAGGCTCCTGTGTGACGTTTCACTGGCCTTGTTAATTCGTGTGGTGTTACTGAGTCATGGAAACACTCATCACTTCTGGCTTTTTATTTTATTTATCACACTGATATTCCACCAGCCAGAATTTACTTGTTTTTCCCTGACGTGTGGCAAAAAGGCAACAATCTCTAAATTCTTATCGACACTGACATAATTAATTTACTTGTGTTGTTTTCTTGTTAGCCTAAAACTCAGTGGAAGTGATCAAAGGTGATAATAAAATTAAAATAGAATAAAAAGAAGTGTGATATTGCACTACTATCCCAACTTACAAATCCATTACTGTTCTTTTAGAAGAAAATGGTCCCAAAATGATGCTAAAAAAAAAGCTCTGCTGCAAATATAAACTGTTGTGGATATCTCACAGCTCTGTACATCTCACTCACCATAAAAATGCCATTTCTGTGTGCTGCTTTTAGCAGAAACCCCGCCCATCTTGTGAATTCATGGGATATTCTTGATTTCTTTATCCATTCTGCAGCAGGCACCTTTCCCCTGTCCCTGCTGATTTGATCCCAGTGCTGTTTCTATACTTACCACACTCCAAAAACCTCCAGAATTAAAGCTCCTGGGAGCTGCCAGGCAAGATCCAACAGGCACCAAGAGGAAAATCCTCCATCCACCTGCAGGCTGGCACTGGGACAAATCTCTGAAGTGTAGCAGGTTTCTGTCAGACTTTTCAATACTTGTGCTTAATGCTACTGTAGGAGAAGTCTGGCAGCGTGTTCTACCGCTCAGGAATCAACAAAAACCCAAAAATCCAATGGGCAAAGGAGGTGGAATTGCTGTCCCTGTGCTGTAATCACATGCTGGCAAATGAAAAGAACACGGGGTGCAGCTGAGAAGAAGTGGAATAACCTCTTCTGCATGGAGCAGCCCCATTATTTGTGCTTTACATTTCAAACTGGAACGGGGCAGTGCAAGTGAAATCACTCCAAGGAAGTTCCGCTCCGGAGAGCGGGCCCTGGAGTGGAGGATGTTCAAACTGAGCCTCAGTTTTCATTAGAGGGATGAGAGGGATTCAGCCCCTTCATTAATTTTGTCCAGATGATAAAACAGCCTCACCTCTCCCCTTTGCTGGACACGACAGGAATGGTGACTCAGATGAAAAATGAGTTATTATTGACCCGAATGAAGCAGCAGACACTGGCTGGAGTCACTCACCCACCCACCATAAAACACCTTTCATGCCGTGTGAGACTGTAAAACCAGCTCCAGCCTGTCATTCCAGCCCATTCCCCAGCCTCCCTTCCCTCAAAAAGGACTAATGAAACCAATAAAACAGAAATAATCCCTAAAACGCCCAGGTCTTGCCTTTCATGATGACATCAAAACCAGCCCCGTCTTAGTGTTGTTTCCTTTCAAAGAGCCACCAAAACCAATAAAAATCAGAATTATTATAGGAATTGCCCAGTTTTCTACTCTTGGGCAAAAATCTGCACCCAGTCCACAAGGCAGGGAGCACCACACTGCACACAAAAATTAGTTCACAGCAGCTCTGGAGGCTCTAATTGTGCCCAATATTTAGTGTAACGAGGCAGGACATGATTAATTATGTACCTTTCATTTCTTTCACCATGCAAACAACTGAGTCTATTCAGTCTGGTTTTGCACATTCCATTTCGGGCAGTTCAGTGCTAGAAAGATAAAAGCAAACAGGCAAGAAAAACTCCAGCAGCCAGAATGAAACTACAGAGGAGGCGAGATCAATTATTCAGAGTACATAAATAAATAAACCGTGAATATTTTGCCATTTTAAGGGGACAAAGACCAAGAGCCACTGAAGCTATTGATCAAAAAAAAAAAAGGGGTTACAATTAGAAACTAAGGAGATGTCCAAGGGATTTTTCCCAATGAGTCTTGAGAGCTACATCATAATTTTTCGGAGGAACCACACAAACCTCATGGCACAGGATTGCTGGAGCTGAGCAGTAAAACACCAGAACAGGGCTCAGCAACCTTTGAGTACCAGGGAAGGCATCCAGGTAGATTTTTTAATAGCATGTGACAGGACTTCTAATTTTGGCCATGCCTCACCCCTGGCATCTGGAAAGATTCATGTGGAAGAGGCAGAAATTCCTCTCGTACAGAGCTCCCAGAGAGCCAGCTGATGTTATCTTACCTAAACTGGGTAATGTTCCTTTGCTCTTGAAAGCCTCTTTCCAGCAGGTTTAAACTGTAATTTGGGGAAGAAAAACATGGGATTTTTGGTAAGGAAAAAGACCAAGTGCTGTGTTAAAAAATTGAGAGCAAATTGGTGCAGCCCAGGCTGTCTGTGTGGATTATCTCCAGCCTTTCACCTGTTTTTTTATCCTGGTGATCCCATCTCTTTAGTGTGTCTTGGGAGCTGGACAGGCTTAGAGAACTCCTGAAGAGATAGGGCAGCATTTCTCAGGGAGCTTCTGCTGCTGGTGCCAGGGGAAAGGCAAAGGTGGCATAAATATTGTCTGATTTTAGGGGTCCTGGCTATTCTTTTCAGCTTTCTGATCCAGAAAATGGGGTGGAAAAGTCACTTGAGGTGGTGGCTCTTTGGAGAAGCCTTTCCTTGGAATTGACTGTGAGGGAACAGACAGGGAGCAGCCCAACAGCGTCAGCACGAGACAGGCAACAAGAAACCACCTCAAAAACGTCTCATATGCTGCTCTCCTGACCCCTGGAATGACATCACTGACTTATTCCATAATAATACATTCACCTTAAACACATTCTGATGCACCCACTGAAGTTCTTGTCGTTGCTTGTTGGTTTTCTCCCTGCCTTGCACGGTGACAGCGATTTTAACAGAGATTTTGGGATGCTATTCCCTCAGGAGCAGATTTTATATGCTTTCAGTTTTTGCCTTTCTGTACCTTCTGCACCTAAAGAAAAAGCAACCAAAAAAAAATAGCAAATAGGCTCCGGCAAAACTTCCCTGGTTCTTCCTATATTTTCAGCAGCTTTACTTACTCAGCTGGTTTTTCTAAGGTGAACACTGAAGTGTTTTATTCCGGTGGTTTGGGTTTGGGGTTTTTTTTAATGTCAATAAAATTACATCATTCATTTTTTGTGTGCATGTTCAGGGGAGGCTGAGCAGGCTGAAATACTTCAAACGAGATGGCTGAAGGGAGATAAGCTTTAGGTCTATAAAATTCAGAATTATCTGGTGATAATTAATAGCACAGAGCTCCTCATGATTTTCACATAGCAGGCAATCAAGAAAATACTTTTTTCCGTGCAATATCCTCAAAAATATGCCATTATTAGTGCTGTTATGAGGGAATATTTTTGGGAGCTTGTTGCTAAAGCAAATACCATCTGTCCTGTGCCCACAGTACCCCTCAGGAGGCAGCTACCCCGTGACTTACATCGCTTCCTCGCACTACCCCTACCAAAGGATTGCTCCTCAAAGCAGCCAAGAATCCCAGCAGCCTCTGTTTCCCAAACCCATCTACTCCTACAGGTAATACAATATTTTTCCAAGCCCTCACCTTACAGGAAATACCCTATTTACCCCTGGCCTCTTTCCAGCATCGTTTGCAACAACACGTTCGCTCCTATTTATCTTGTTCCCGGGGTGTTCTGTCCTGTCCCTGCGGATCACAAAACGTTCCAGGCTCTGGGGCCGGTCAAGGCACAGAGAAATTAAGTGTTGTGAAGCAGGGGAACAGTCTTGATCAATCCACCCCCCCCCAAAAAAAAGAGGCATTTCTCTAAAGCAAAATTTTAGGTGTTGCGAATTTCATCAGCACAAGACTGATCCCACTCGGTTTTCTATTCCAGCACCTGCATTAAATCTGATTTTTTCCCCAGTTACTGGAGCGAGGAAATGCCTAGAAAACATATCAGCTATGGCAGTCACATGGGTTTAGCCCCCAAAGTAGATCAGATAATTAAATTTTAATTATCCCTCTGTCACTGTCAGTTTGATTCTCTTTGTGGCCTTCAGTTTAAGCATCCAAATAAAACCTTCAGTAACTGCACACCAGCAGGATTTGAAGGTCTTGATTCTGCTTTCTGTATTGCTTTATTTTAAACACAGGTTGGGCATTCTGTATGAGCTCTGTGAATTACCTGTAGGAGCTAAGGAGGTTGTTGTAAACAACTGAGTGGAAACATAAAATCATCTTTGTATTTGTGTTACGACAGTGAAAGTGGGAGTAATTCCACACACTGTGAAAAATGAGCTATTTTTGGTTGTGAGGAGTCAGGCAGAAGAGGCTAAAATGCTTTTCTCTCTCTCCCTAAAGCATCCTGATCTTCATGGCTCTCAAAAACAGCAAGACAGGGAGTTTGCCAGTCAGCGAGATTTACAATTTCATGACGGAACACTTCCCTTACTTTAAGGTGAGTTCCACAGGGATGGGGAGGGGAATCTCCCTCTGAGCTTATCTGTCAGCAGAGGGAATAAGGGATGGGATTCCAGCTATGAAAAGGGATAATTTCTTAGGAGATGAATAAGAATGTATACTCTCCTGATCACAAACCACTCAGCGTTTTGCACCTGGGCAGAAATGTGAAATGTGGTGATATTTAACTCCAAAAGATATTAGGGACTGTTCCAGCTGTGAGTTTGGGTGTGTAACAGTGACCCTTCCTCACCAGCAGCTCATAAAAAGGGCGAATAATTTTTAAAACACATTCACTGCTTCCTCTCAGATCTCAAATACAGGCAGAACTGGTCTTGCAGCACCTCCAGACTGGTGTGGAAGCAGAGGATTCCAGGTTATCTCACTCCATCCTGGAGCTGGGATATTCATCTTGGGCAACAGCATCCCGTGCATGCCCTGTACAAAGAAAAGCATAATGTGTGATAATGGCACTAAGCTCATAATTACACAGGGAGTTGGGGAGGGAAAGGGTGGATGGTTTGCAGCAGCACTGCTAAAATTTGGATCCCTGCTATGAGGGAATGGTTCCCCACACTCGGAATGCCAGTGGAAAATGCTCAGTCAGCACAGGGATTCAAGAGCAGGAGGATTAGTTAAGATTTTTTAAAGAGCTGTAATGGAATCATCAAGTGCTGCTCCACTCAGAGCTTTATTTCTGCTGATTCTTCAAAACCACCTCACTGAAGTCCACAGGGGGTGACCTCAGCTGTGAGCAAGGCCCAAAAATGAAAATAAAGCCAGTGAGTCTGTCCTGTTTCCTATTGCAAATAGCCCTGCAGCAACCAAAGCAAATTTAAAACAGCCACAGCAAGGCAGTTCAAACACTTATAATATGAAAAGAACACTGAGAATAACTAAAAATAAATGTTCCAATGCAATTTTGCAATAGTTTTGGACACTGGGGATAAATAGAGCACACACAAAAAAGTAGTAAGGTTGAATATGTCTGTAATCAGGGAAAAATCCACATTATCACAGAGGAAGAACTGTCAGGATCCATCACACTCCTGTACTCCCAGATTTCCTCCCAAAGGAATCACTCACTACTCCATCATTTATCACAAGCAAGGGAAGGGAGAGAAAAACAAAGAAACCTACCATCAGAAATCCCAGTGGAACCCACAGGAAAACAGCAGGAGTTTCAAGCAGAGAGGTGGGAATGTTACTAACAGTTTTTACAGGCACATGCATGTTTATTCCTCAGACCAGACTGAAATTAATTCTCTGTTGTCTTAAAACACAATTGATCATAAAATTAATCAGCAGCTTTAAACCAGGGGCTGCTGCTGCCAGCATGGGCAGAATCCCTCGGACTCAGGACTGTGGCTCTGCCAGGACCATCCTGGTCCTTCCTGGTTATTCAGAACCTCATCTCCTTTTTTAAATTTATTTTAATTCATTTAAAAACTGATGAGAATGAAGTTATTGCTGCAGGAAAAACACAGTGCAGGGGGTACTACCCAAATATTCACTATTTTGTGATTTATTTTTGCATTTTACTTACAAATGCTGTTACATGCATTTGACTGTAACATCCTTAAAATAATCAGGGGAGAATGAGCAATCAGATATTACACTTACAGGCATCAATCCCTGCCTGCCTCTGGTCTTTACAGCAGCCCAGAGAATTACCAATACATGGCAAAAATTAATATCCTCCATCTTCCCTGCTTCTGGAGAGTCTTCAGCAAAATAAAATCCCGTAAAAATTAGCAAAGAGCATCTTGCTGCTGCTACCAGCTGAAAAGCAGGATACAACAGGGAGAGGGGAAGCAATTTAGGTTGGAGAGAAAAAGAGTGCAAGTGTGCACAGAGCCTTGCTGGGAGACATGGGATGATACAAGCCGAGTCAAATTAACTGGGATTCGCTGCCACAGCAAATTTAGTTTCTATGATGCAACGATCTCATTTCTAGTTGAAACAGAGCAATCCAACTCCTACGTTCTCCAAAAAAAAAAAAAATCTACGCAGCTAAAGTTGAATTAGTCTTTGATGTACCTCTCCCTTCTCTTGAGACCTAGATTTAAAGAGAAAGGGTTTTGCAAGATCACTGAACTCTTTAAACTTCAAGAGCTGGTCAGGATCAGTGGGGTTGGACAATAATATTTTTGGCTTGTCATGCTTGTCCTTTTTTTTTTGTTTGTTTGTTTTGTAATGATTAGTGAGTCTAACAAAAAGCTTTCATCTTTTTTAATTGGAGTTATTGCCAGTGGTCCGAGAGGGCAGCAAGGTCTGTGGTCTGATGGAAGTGTTCAGGTGCTGTAGATGTGGCACCTGGGGACATGGACTGGTGGTGGCCTTGGCAGCATTGGGTTAATGGTTGGACTCGGTGGGCTCAGAGGGCTTTTCCCACCCTAGTGATTCTGGGATTCCCCAGCTGATTTTATGATTCTGCACTGTCATCCCCACCATGCTGGATGCAGCCATGGCCAAAATCTGCCATAGCAAGGAGATTCCAGCTATCCAAGAGCCACTCCAGCAGCCAAAGTTTGCTCATTAACAATCACATCTGCTTCAAAAAATGGTGTTTTTTCACCTGACACACCGAGTGTTCCTTCAAGCCCTACCTGGGCAAACAAATTCTCACAGCTCAGCAATCCCAAGTTTAATGCGAGAACCTGCTTGGCTCCCTGCAGCAGCCTCCAAAATCAATCCCTGTCCTTTTTTGCTCATACAGTTTCTAAAACCATCTCCTAATTTACACCCCCACACGTTCTGAAAACCTCTGAGAAGCCCTTGCCACTCCCATCTGAGCAGAAACACCAATTATCCTGTCTAGGTACACACAGAGCTGTGTGGAGCCTGTGTGCAGGGCAAGAAACAGAAATATTTTTCCAGGTCAGCTTGTTCAGTAGCTAAATACACAACTTACCTGGGAGGAACAGATTTACTCACTTTTGGAACTGCCAGAAAATAACCTGAGTGTTATCTGCAAGGGAGAAAAACTGATTTGTCATGTTTAGAATGACCCTGTGGCAGAAAAGGTTTTAAAGGTTTGGAGCTTCTCTTCTCTCTTCTCTCTTCTCTCTTCTCTCTTCTCTTCTCTTCTCTTCTCTTCTCTTCTCTTCTCTTCTCTTCTCTTCTCTTCTCTTCTCTTCTCTCTTCTCTTCTCTTCTCTTCTCTTCTCTTCTCTTCTCTTCTCTTCTCTTCTCTTCTCTTCTCTTCTCTTCCTCTCCTTTCTAATACAATTTATGTTGTCTCATCCATGAGACAGAACAGTGAAATGCTGACATCAGGTGGGCCAAAATGGTAGAAACTGTGCTGCTATGAAGGGAAAATAGTTTCTCTTTTAGTAAATAATATCTATTTAATTCCACACCTATTTATTTTTTTAATGAATAAAAGGAGTATTCAGTTTGACCCTCAACTCTTCAATAAGACTTTTTAAACCCACGCAATGGTTCTTTACAAGCTACAAAAGAACAGGTTTGACGTTCCTTATAAAAGCATGTACAAAAAGTTAAATCCTGATAAAAGAATATCATCAAAGCATGTTCAAAATTCCCAATCTGTCGTGTGAAAGCCAAAATGGGCTCAGATCCATTTATAAAAGATGGTCTTAGGGGAAGTCTGATGGACTAGGCAAAAATTAAAGGAATTACCAAACTATCAAAAATCTGGTTTTCTATGAGAGAAGAATCCTATTAAAAAAGAGTAAGAATGGAACAAAACTTAATGAACATAAGAGGAAAATTCTAATTTTTAACATTTTTAAAAATACTATGGAAACCCACATTTATTTCTTGTGCTCTCTGTTCAGTAATTCTCTGCTTGATATGAACAGTTATGATGACAAATATTTGCATCCATGAATATGAATCAATAGCCACAGACAACTTCACCCACATTTCATTTCTTTCAATTCTTATGAGGAATTGAAAAGAAAAGATGAGGATTTTTTTTGCAAACAAGAAAAGAATCATTTTAATGATCCACTTTAAAGAACCTCCCAGCTGCTCCTGCTGAGTTAAAAATAAATGCAAAGCACAGAGATGAGTGATCGGCTGTGGAAATCTGTATCTCATCTGTAGGGCTTGTGATTAAACCATTTGGTTATGTAATTGGCCAGCACACAAAGTTACACCTACAGGAGCATGATAAATTCTTTTGAAGTCTGCCTGGACACTGAATTTGAGCCCAGGCAGCACGTAGTGCTTTAATGAAGCGTTGGAAATATTTCTAGGTGTTCCAAAATAGATTCTGACAGATTTCTTGTTAGTTCTACAACACACATTTTTACACACTTAATTCTTGTGATGTGCAAATTCACTCCTAAAGATCCAGCAGGTCTCTGACAACCTTTCTGCTTAGAAGATCAGTTACTATTTTATCTGATCCCTCTCTTCCCACACAACATGACTGTAACATTTTTGTGGCTTCCCTCTAACGTACAAGTTTCTCATTGCAGAAGGCACAAACTTCAACAGCATTTCTTGTAACCTCACCAGTCAAAACAGAGTTTTTTATATATATATATATATGCACACATACATTTTTAAGGGATTTTTTTTAGCTTGAAGTTCTGTTCTTACGTTGGATTTGTTTCTCCAGACAGCTCCAGATGGCTGGAAGAATTCTGTGCGCCACAACTTATCTTTGAACAAGTGCTTTGAGAAAGTTGAGAACAAGTCGGGGAATTCTTCTCGGAAAGGCTGTTTGTGGGCTCTGAATCCAGCCAAGATTGACAAGATGCAGGAGGAGCTTCAGAAATGGAAGAGGAAAGACCCAGTTGCTGTAAGGAAGAGTATGGCAAAGCCAGGTCAGTGGTTGTCAGTGTTTAATTCTCAGACAGCTCTCTCCAGAACTTTTCTTTTACCAAGATCTATAAGAGAATTTAAATACGATTTAGGAAAGCATTTAAGGATTTTTCCTGGTTGGCAAAACAAGAAAAAATATTGAAAAGAAGAAATAAAGTAGACCTGGTTTTGTAGAGGTTTACAGATAAGTACAAAGAGGCTTTACCAAGAAAATATTTTCTCTTGACATCTCACTAAACTTTAAGATAAAAGGCCGGGTTGGATGGGGATTGGAGCAACCTGGTCTAGTGGGAGGTGCCCCTGTCCATGGCAGGGGGGTGGAATGAGATGGTCTTCAACATCCCTTCCAATCCAAACCATTCTATGATAAAAAGAATGCTGAAATAAGGAATATCGAATAAAATTTGAGATTAACTGCTAAGTATCCAACCTTTAAACCCAAAAATGGAATTCATTACATACCCACTTGGCAACGATAATTTAGAAAAACATTTCAGGCTTTGGAGTTCTTTATAAACACGAACCGGCACTTCTGTTTGCCATTTCCCGAACAACACCAAAATTCCTGCTGCAAGCTATCCAGAGCTAAATCAGTCATGGACTTTCCCCTTGTTTTCCAGAAGAACTTGACACCCTGATAGGCGACAAGAGCGAGAAGCTGCGATCTTCCCTCCTGTCCTGCAGCCCGACGGGCGCTGCAGGTGCCTCCCTCTCCAGGCAGATGGCAGCCCAGTCCCATTCCTTGTGCGAGCCCTCGCTCTCCTCGGGGATCCCGCAGGGATTACACAGCATCCACCCAGCCTCGGGAGCGCTGCATGCCAAGAGCCCCCTGCCCACTTTGCTGGGGGGGCAGCAGCCCGGCTGCTACGCATCCCCCCAGGGCTTCCCCCAGATCTCCACCGCGCTGATGCAGCACTCGCCGGGCCCTCAGAGCCTGTTCCCTGCTGGGGAGGCTCAAAGCCAGCTCCGGACTCAGCCCAGCATCCCTCAGGATTCCCCAGTGCCGGCGCAGAGCCCCCCGAGCTGCGGGATGAAGATGCTGCCCGAGCATTCCCCGGCCAGGACGGTGCAGGACACGCTGCTGCAGGAGGGAGACCTCAGCAACGACATCGATGCTCTTAATCCTTCCCTCACTGATTTTGATCTCCAAGGTAGGTGTTTAAGGTTGTGTTATCTTGGAGAGTCAGGCTTGTTACATCCCATCCCATGCCATCCCATCCCATCCCATCCCATCCCATCCCATGCCATCCCATGCCATCCCATCCCATGCCATCCCATGCCATCCCATCCCATGCCATGCCATGCCATGCCATGCCATGCCATGCCATCCCATCCCATCCCATCCCAACCTCCACAAGATCCATTTCCATCCCTATTTTACATCTCCACAGCGCTGTTACAACCCTCCCCCCGCCCCCTTCTTGGGTTACATTCTATATAAACGCCGTGCAATTTTGTGTTTAAATCTTTTAAAAGTTTCCCAAGGAAGCTACAGATTTGTATCCAGAGTTTAAGAAACATTCCTGCTCCCCCCTTGGCTACAGTTGCTGGTATTAAATACTGCAGTACAGTATTTAGGATGTATTCTTTAAATTCAGACCTATTTTCAACTGAAAGCTGCTCAAGCACCGCTATTTAGTGCCATTCTTGCAAGAGAATTGTCGTGTGAAAGGCACCAAGAGAAATAAATTTGATTTAATTAACATTTCAACATTTTTCTTGATCAATATTGATTCCAACCCCTTCCACATCTCTGCTCAAAAGGATGCTCTTTCCCCTTTCCCAAGGCATTAACAGGATCTACACCCCAAACAGTTCTATTTTCTGAGGTGTCTTCTTATATTCTTCATAAATATAAAAGAATTATCGAGTGAAAGAACTTTTTTAAAATAACGCTGTTTTCTCCCAGATTTAAATTTGTGGAGACAGACAAATAACAACCTCTAACAAATAATAACATCTAAACAACCTCTTCCCTTCCTTGATCCCAAGGGATCAGGATCACCTGCACACAATTGTTTAACAGCCAACATCTCCTGCAGCACAACGATTAAAAAAGCAAATATCAAGAAATACATGGAGAGAAAATACAAAGAAATCGGTTTGTTAATCAGTGCGGGGTTTTTTTGTTGTAGGGAATCTTTGGGAGGAGCTGAAAGACGACAGCCTCGCCGTGGATCCCCTTGTCCTCATTTCATCATCCCCCGTGTCTTCCCAGTGCTTCCCCTCGCACTGCCAGCTGGAGAACGGCAGCAGCGTGCCCATCCCGACGGGAACTGCGCACGGGAACGTGCCCGACCTGCAGCTCACCACGCTGTACTCCGCCTTCATGGAGCTGGACACGGTGTCCCCTGCCTACCTAAGCAGCCCTGGATCCAAACCCATCGCCTTAATGTGAACCCCACCCCGACAGCGCCGCCGAGATGGAAACCCAGTCCTAACCATCGTCACACACCGCCCCGTCTGATTGATGTCAGCTGAGACTGTGTCCGGGGGAATAAGGATTTCTTCTTTCTTCCCAGAAGTTGCCCGCAGGATATGTAGCTTTACTATGATCATTTTCTACAGACAGATATCAAAAAAGAAAAAAAAAAATTTAAATATTATTTAAAGATGATATTGTTAACAGCTGAACTTGTCAACACCATTTTATCAAGCCACTCATCTTCTTCATCTTCCAGAAATAAGAGGAAAACAAATTATTGATCTTTTTTTTTCCCTTTTCTTTTTTTTTCTTTAACGAAAGCTGCTTGCAAATGAACACAGAATTCACAGTACATGACAATTTAACTTATTTCTTGGAGCCACTGATGGCAACACCATCCACCACAGACCACTCAGAATATAAAATCTACCTATTAAAACATTTATAGTCCCCTTGAAAGAAGTTCTGGGTTTTGGTGAACGTGAACTGAAAATTCTGCAAGTATTAGAAGATAGAGGACAAGCTGCTGACAGACTAAACCAAAGCAACAAATACACTTCAGTGGAAAATATCTAAGTTTTACTGTATTTAAAAAGAAATTTTAAACTCTGCTTTTTTAATAAAAAAGAACAAAACTATTTAGTAGAATTTTTACTTGGCTGGAGCTTATTCCCATTCATGCCTCTTATCTTTTGCCACATAAACTAAACATTAACATGAATTATTAAGCCATTAAATTAGGATTTTTTTAAAATGGTAATAAAAAAGAAGAGAGAAGTTGCAGTTGGCCAAATCCAGAGAGCATCTTTGTTTTAACTTCCTGCTGTGTCTGTTACCTCCAGTGGGGTTTATTGGGATGCTGAATCAAACCTTGCAGTAGGTTCCTACTCTGAACCTAACTTAGGCCAGATTTTCAGGAACACCCTTCTCCCTCTGATTTTCCACCAAAAAAAAATGGAATAAAAAAATAGAAATATAGAATAAAATAGAATAAACCGATTTTATTTTAAGTGATGCAATCTAAACCCAGAGTAACCCGGAGTAGGAACTTAACAGTACTATGGAAAATAGTCTAGAAACCCTAAAAAAATATCAGTGTCTTGAATGACAGGGTTCCCAGAGAAGCTGTGGCTGCCCCTGGATCCCTGGAAGTGTCCAAGGCCAGGATGGACGGGGCTTGGAGCATCCTGGGACAGTGGAAGGTGTCCCTGCCCATGGCAGGGGTGGCACTGGATGAGCTTTAAGGTCCCTCCCAAACCAACCCATTCTGGGATTCTCTGATCTCTATTGACAGACGATGTAAACTCAAACTAAACCAAGGATTGAGTCAGATTGAGTGATTTACACCCTGAAAGAGCAAGGAGGGATTTCCAAGGATGGAACAAAGGAGGTGGAATTGTTTAAAATAGAGACGCACAGGTTTAAGTGGCCGCTGTCTCACAGCAAGGTGGGAGCTCTGCCTGCTCCCACTGATGCCAAACCCAGACCCAAAGCCACACCCTCACCCTTTCCTACTAGTCCAGACTTAAAATCAGATTAGGGGCAGACGGATAAAGGCGACTTAGGAGGAACACATGTGATGCAGCTTTGTAATCCCTCACGCAACCACCAAGAAATCCTGACTTGACTCCTCTTCCTGCACAGAGAATACGGAGCGGAAGAAATGCAGCCAGGTTGGCCAAGCTGCTCCAGGGAGGAAAAAAAACCAGCAGGATGAGAGTTATGCAAACATATTAGAGCTGGGGGAATCCGTTTTTGGCCATCCTAACACCTGGATAAAGAAATGAGGGGAAAACTAAGCATTACGCATTATTAGAAATGTGAATATTATTATAAGTCTAAAGCATGCAGTGAGTATAGAGCTTCTAAACAGTATATAAATATAAATGTAAGTATAAATAATAAATATAAATATAAATATAAATATAAATATAAATATAAAGTATAAATATAAAGTATAAATATAAAGTATAAATATAAAGTATAAATATAAATAACAACTATAGATATAGATATAGATATAGATATAGATATAGATATAGATATAGATGAAAATATAAATATAAATATAAATATAAATATAAGTATAAATATAAATAACAACTATAGCTATAGCTATAGCTACAGATACAGATACAGATACAGATACAGATACAGATACAGATATAGATATAGATATAGATATAGATATAGATATAGATATAGATGAAAATATAAATATAAATATAAATATAAATATAAGTATAAATATAAATAACAACTATAGCTATAGCTATAGCTACAGATACAGATACAGATACAGATACAGATACAGATACAGATATAGATATAGATATAGATATAGATATAGATATAGATATAGATGAAAATATAAATATAAATATAAATATAAATATAAGTATAAATATAAATAACAACTATAGCTATAGCTATAGCTACAGATACAGATACAGATACAGATACAGATACAGATACAGATATAGATATAGATATAGATATAGATATAGATATAGATATAGATGAAAATATAAATATAAATATAAATATAAATATAAGTATAAATATAAATAACAACTATAGCTATAGCTATAGCTACAGATACAGATACAGATACAGATACAGATACAGATACAGATATAGATATAGATATAGATATAGATATAGATATAGATGTAGATATAGATATATATAAAACACTATGTGTACATACATTAGAAAGTGTGTATATATGTGTGTGTAATATATGTATTAAATATCTAAAGCACAGCATGTGTATATAAAGCACTGTATATGGACAGAAAGTTATATGTATATATAACACACAGTACATATAAAATACTACTTATAAACAGTGTGTGTATATATATATAACTCTGTATATTTATATATATATTCAGTGCAATTTAAGACTCACCAACTTACAACTAAATACCTACCAAGTACATACTATTAGAAGGATAATATTACCCTAAGTGCCTTTTTAAAAAAAAAAACATCAAATAAATACACATTTTAATACAGACCTGCATTGAGGAAAAGCAAAACCTAAGCAGCCCCTGCCCTATGCTCAGGCACTGGTTTTGTACCCCTGTGGCTCTTGAACATGCAGTTACTCTGATGCCTTAAAATATGTCAGCATCACTCTTAAGCCCAAAATAATAAGAATGATTGGTAAATAATGTTCTCTACAAATATTAGACACAGGTCTGGCACACGGGAGGGGTTGGTTCCCTTGGCTCTGGGTGTTTGTGTGAGCTCTGACTTCAACAGAAGATCCCAGTGTTGGACCAGGACCCCCAGTGCTGGGCAGGACCAGGTATCCAGACCCTCCAAACTCCTCAAATTCACTTCAGCCACGCCAGTGCCAGTGGGAATTCTGCACAGCTCCATCCTCGAGGAATTTCCTGACAAGACTCTCTCAGTTTCAAAGCCTTTCTCTGCAAACACCAAAGAGTTGGCACACGGATTTTCTGAAACATTTTCAGCACCCCAAGGGAAGGAGATGCTCAGTTCTCTGTGACTTTCAATCATTATTTGCACCAAATTCTTGTTAAATCCTTTTTAAACTCCTTACAAATTCCCCTCCTGAGCTGCACACTGTGAACCACCCCAGGCCAGAACACCACAGGCCTCTGCAAGATATTCCTGACAGAATGAGCAGCATTCCCAGTATTTTATATTTAGTAGAGGGAGACAACAAGAAAATGCATGAGAACACACCAGAGGAAGTGCAGTGGGATGGTTCATTGCTCTAAAAACGTGGCAAAAATGTAAAAAAATATTTGTGATTAAAGCAAACCCATGGCATGTGAAAAAATCTATCAAAACTGAGAGTAGGAATCTGGACATTACCAAGTTGAGCCAAATAAATATCTGTGAAAGTCCAAATTCACAGATTTGAAAGCGAGAAAAGCAAAACTGCTTTTTCTGTGTTGAAGATTTATAACTGATGGGCACAACAACCCATCCATGATTTGTTAATTCCTGTGTGCCACTCGTGTCCTCTGCGGCCTCAGCCATTCCCTCAGAGGCACCAATATATTCCATGCTTGTGACCACACACCTGACCACAAGCTGGAGGGGGAGGAAGAAATAGAGAAGAAATCTGAGTGTCAGATTTTATTCTGTATTTTTTTTCTTGGTACTGAGCCTTTGAAGAATGATCAGACATAAAGAACAAAAGGGGAAAAAAAACCACTTTAACATGTTTTTTCTTGTGCTTTCTTGAGTTTTTTGTATCCACATGAGAGGTTTGTCCTCCCTTTGTAAAGTTATTCATTCTGAGCACCTTAAAGTATTTTTTCCAATGCATTCCATATTTAATGGAATTAAATTAATGGTTGGACATTTCACAGAGGTTATAAGAAAAGCCCTGTCATAACTTTTATTTTAAAAGAGTTCTGTTTAAAATAAACAAATCAACAAACAGCACTGCAAGTTATTAACTAATATAACTTGTCTGGGTTTGGATTTCCCTTCCTGCTCCACTTCAGGCTCCTACATCTGAAATTTTATTGTCTTGCTTCAGTTTAGCATTAGTGATTACGGTAGACACAAAACAAACTCATTGAAATACGGGTTCATGAGGAAAGGGTTATACTATAAATTACAATTCTGGAATAATTACTAAAAAAAAAAGTTTGAAATTATGTTTATTTAACTACTTTATTTAAGTTTATATATGAGAAAACCCTGAGCTTGTGCAATCCTTATTTTTGACTTCTGAAATAACTTGACATGCTGATAGCACATAAACATTTTCTTAGAACTGATGACACCTGATTTCGTACCTACCATAAAATCAGTATTTTGCACACATTGCAAATCTATTTCTGATGTATTTTTATTAAATTCCATTTTAAGCACTCTGAAAACAGGGAGAAAGAAAGGAAAGAATGAAGTTTTCCCAGTGCAAGGCTAATGCTGTCTGCTTAATCAGCCTCTTCCAAACAGATTATGCAAACCTGTCTAGGAGAAAAAATAACCTTAAGTGTAATTACCATAAAAATATCTTATTACCAAACAGAAGAAAGTGCTCACTGCTGCCCTCTCCAACATATGATTAGGAAAAATTTGCACTCTAAAGTTTAGGATTTATTAGCTTAGCCTTTTTATTTATTGCAGGTTTCATTTCAACTTCAAAAAATTCAAATAACCATTTATATTGGAACCATGTTTTGAAGCTGTTTTCTCAGGAGCCCAAATGATTACAAGACTTCTGCCTCCCGTATTTGCCTGTTCTTGGTATAAAACCATCACCCCTGGACATTCATTGGCTTTTGTTGAGATAGGAACTGATCTGAGAAGATCTCAATCTGCACAGTTTCAAACCCCTGGCACAGCACTGAGCTACTTAAACCCAACAGTGATTAACGGGAATTATGGAACAGAAAAAACACTAAATATCACATCAGCTTTATTGTACACAAAGCTTGACAAGTGCAACAGACTTATTGGCACTTGCAAACAAGTTTAAACTACTGGAATAAATATTTGGATTCCAGAATTCGGTTTACCAGGGCTGCTGCTCCAATTTTGTACTTCAGACTTCCAGAGCTGTGTGCAAATGTTTGTATTTAGACTATTAAATACCAAAACCAGCAAACACTTTTACATGAGCTTTTCCTGACCTCCTAATCCATTTCCAGTCTTACACAAACAAACCCAAAATCCTCAGTAGTGGAAGAAGAACTCTCTGGTTCACTGCATTCCCTCCCTGCAATGATGTAAATGGAAACTTTAAAGAAGCATTCTCCATCTATGGTCACAGCAAAAATTGAATTGAGAACTATTAAAATAATGAATGATGGAGTTATCACAAAGCAAAATCTAAATGCAGTCTGTGTAGAAGCAGAGAAGGGCTAATTTTTTTTTAGTTCAAAGAAATAAACACACACAAAGAATATTTGTTTGCATGGAAAATAGTGAAATTACTGAACATTAACAGCAGTGGGAAGATCATTAATGCACATGGTATTTATTTCACCTAGGGGTTCTTATTCAAGCAGCACACTGATGAAAAATACCAGGTATTGGGTACCAACATAACAAATGCTGACTGAAATATGAAATTGATGATTTTTAGGTCTTTTTTTTTAACATAAATCACAGAATGGTTTGGGTGGGAAGGGACCTTCAAGGCCTTTTTGTTCCAACACCTTCCACTAGGCCAGGCTGCTCCAAGCCTGACCGGGCCACAACTTCCATTGTGATTCACCACCCTCACAGCCAAGAATTTCTTCCTCATATCCCATCTAAACCTCCCCTTTCTCAGTTTGAAGCCATTTCCCCTTGTTCTGACTCCTCAAACTCCTCACCCCAGGCCTTTTGAAGGCCCTTTAGACCCTGAAAGGCCACAATAAATTCACCCCGGAGCCATTTTGCTGCTTGGATGAACGGGAGAATCCTGCTCTGGATCGATCCAGTTGTGACCTGGGCACAGGAGAGGCCGGTGAAACCATTAAAGATTTATTCCTGACAAAACCAATTAGGCCTGGCTGTGCAGCAAAGGCCCTCATTTAGTCGCACAAATTAATTCCTTACTCACGCCATCGGCACCAGGAAATTCATTCCAGCAGCAGCAGCCCGGCCTGGGTGGATGAGGGAAAAAAACCCACTGAGAGCTCAGGGAGAAGCACACCAGTCACAAAAAACCACTGGAGAAGGGAATTCACATGATTTGGATGAACACAGAATTCAAGATCTTGCTCGTCCAGGAAGCTGCTGAAGAATTTCATTTCAGCCACATGAATAAGCCCAGCGTGTTCGGGCCTGCTGGAGGCACCAGGTCTGAACGATCACTTAAGGCATTTATTGTCCTTGCCTTTCCCTCTAGAGCAACTTTAGAACATAAAAAATCTCCTAAAACATACAAAAAAAAAAATATTTTCCACCAAATATCCAGTTAACCTAAGGAGAAAACTCCAATGCTTAGTCAGCATTAAAGGTATTAAAAAAGTGCAAATTTTTGCTCAGGCTAGAAATGATCTTTCTCATTTTAACATATCTCAGAAATTTAAACATTGGCTGAAATAACAGATCTTAAAAGTTGTCTGAGTGGCGACACTTGTGCTTGTGTTTCCTCCAAGCATCTCTTGCCACACAGCCACAGGAAGCATAGCCCTGTGTTTGTCAGCTGCCATTTCTGCACTGTTATTTCAAATTTAGGCTATGAGCAATGCCAGCTGATGAATTCCAGTGGGGAAATATCCTTAAAATCTGACATCTCAGTGCTGAAGTGCCTTGGCGTGTCTGGGGCAGTTTTATTCCTCTGAACTCGTGCTCAGGTCTCTGTGCACACTTTAATTTTAAGGGTTAGAGTGAACCCTCTGTTGTCCTGACTTATGAACCTGTGCAGACATCAAAGCAGGCAGCAGGTTTAATTAGACGCTTAATTATAGATCAGGATGGCAAGGAATGCATTTGGGAAATAAAAACATGATTTTCAACCCCAGCCAAATGCCAGTGAACAGAGTAACACCGGCACAACATTGGTGCACTGTGCCCTTCACATCACTCATAAAAAACAGAGTTCAGGTTGGAGTTTTGGGTTTGGTGTTTGTTTTGGGTTTTTTAAACCAAAATAGATTCTAAATAATTTTAGCTTTCAGGTCTGGCACATGGAGTTCTCTGGGCAACCCGTGCCAGGGCCTCACCACCCTCACAAGGAAGAATTTCTTCCTCATATCTAATTTAATCCCAATTGCTATTCCCCTGTTCTGATTTATCCTGTCAATCCACAGGAAAGGAAGAACTGAAGGTGTTTGGAACTCTTCTCTGCTGTCTGTGTTATCTTCCTTTCATAAAGTAAATTTAATTATGTGTTTTCTCTACTGCTGTTTGTAACTTCCCTGCCTGTTTTTATTTCTTGCTGCAGATCACTTTCATATGCAGCTTCATTAACATGGTTTACACCCTCCACCAGAATAATTAAATTATTATTAAATAAAGCAGGCCTTTGTTACATAAGGTCCCAAGTCAGTTTTCAAAATAATGGCTGGGAATCATCCAACTGCAATTACGCTCTACCTACCTAAATTCTCTTTGTAGTTTTAATTAAAATACATTATCCAGGATGATTTCATCTCCCATTTTAAGTTCTTGTACAGCACTGGTGAAGGGGAAAAAAAATCATCTCTGTAAAGCAATTGCTCTATTTTGTGGACTTAAAGAGGGAGAATAAATACTTTGGGTTATCCCAGAATGCAATGAGAGATTTCAGTCATCTCTAAAATTATCTTTAGAGTAAGATCCATTGTGTTAGAGGGGAAAACTGGGAAATTTGGAGTACTTTATCACTGAGAAGTGTTCTTCTTGCAGTTGAAAAATGTTAAGGGAATGCGAGTCAGAGATAGATGAATGCCCTTGAACAATGACAAATAAAATAGAAACACGGGGTGAACACACAAGATTTGCTACAATAACTCAGCAGCTGAGAAATGCCAATGGAAATAAGGATCTGAGGAGAAGCAGAGAACATCTCCAGACGATTAGGCATATTTATTAATAAATGAGGCTGACAAATCAGCTAAAGCAGGGGGGGTAAAAAGCATTGGTAATGCAGTGTATTTTTGGCAGACATTTAACAGTGGGGAGTTTTCACAGGAATAAAATACAGATTTTTTTTTTTTTTTTAAGGTTCATTTCAATCTCAGAAGATTTCTAAGCAAGTCCAGGTAATTACACCTGTGTGCCAAAATCAGAGAGACTGTTTAACCTGCTTTATTAGTTATTAGCACTGATTTTGCTCTGGTTTTTTTTAGGTATTCATTGAAATCAGCATCCAGTCCTCGCAAGAATTCTAAGAAAATGGACCTGATGCTTCCAGTTGTTCAGGTAATTTTGAGAGGAGGATCAACCAGGAGAGAACAGGCACAGGCAAAGCCAGGAGCTCTGTAAGGGAACCGGTGCCACCCTCGGAGTGCAGACCAGGGACAGCTGAAAAAGTCACATTCCAAACCTGTGCTCAGGTAACCCAGAGCTCAGTCCTGGTGTTTGTGCAGCTCCAAGTCACAATCCAAAAGGGAAACCCTCGAATTCATAAATTCCTTCCTCAAATTCCAGCACACGACGATGTCCCACGGGATATTTTGTTAGTGAGGAGTCCCCAGGAATTCTGTGGAATCAAAGTGAGTCCTAGAAGATATTTTCTAACAAAAACATCCTGCTTCTTTCCCTCTGAGAGTTGTTCTGCTCCCAGAGAAATACAGAGGTATTCCCAGGAATTTCTGAATGAAATATCAAAGCCATCATGATGGAATTAGCGCAGTAAAAGTCACTTCAGCCCGAGCAGCTGGTTCAGTTTCAGTCAATAAGGCAGAAACAGCAATTTTCCCATTAATTTCAAAATTTGATTCTCCAAAGTGCAGCCAGAAATCCTTCAGAAGCACAACCTGGTGCATAGTAGTGATCCAGGGAACTCCGAGGTTCTGTTAATGTACTTTGAAACGAATTTATTTTTCACATTTTTCATTTTTTTCAAATTTATTGTTCAAATTCTCCAATTTTGCGCTTTGTTTTTCACTTTGACTTTTCAAAATTTCAGATTTTTTAAAATCACAACCTGATACACAGCTGCGATCTGAGCAACTCCAAAGTCCCATTAGTGTAACCGAAACCAATTTATTTTAATTACACCCCAAAACGTTTTCCCAATCCAAAAGTTAAATCCCACTTGACCACTTTCAATGTGATGGTCTTACCCACAGAACTACCCAAACCACTGCAGAATTTTTGCATCAATCACCAAAAAATGAAGCTGCTCACACACATTTGCACACAAACTGGAGATTGTATATCGATGGAAGGGAGTTGAAATGAAAGCATGAATGATTTTTTTCATAGAAATATTTAAATAAAATAGACAATCACCCTCATTTCTAGGTTCAATAATTTATTTCCTTTTAATATTTTTTTTTTTTTTTTTTTACATTTTGCAATTTGTTACAGGAGAAGAAACACTTGCTAATGGAAGTGACATGTTTTTGAACCATTTTCCAAGGTAATGGAAAAAGTTAAGCATATTCCCTAGGATGCACATTGACGACTAAGCTGCCAATATTAAAATCAATCGAAGCAAGTGCAGTCCCTATTTAATCCTTGTATAAATTAATTTAAAGGACTCTCCTTCTCCTACAGGAAGACTAAATTGTAGCATCTAATTTTCTTTTTTTTTTTCTTTTTTTTTTAATCCTGAAGTCTCAATCTTTTCTCTCTCTCTCTCTACTTCATCTGCAAAAAGTCAAACAGACTGAAGCCAAAGCCACAGAACAGATTCCGTGCCAAGGTTCCTTCTATTCCTGGTGATCTGCTCACTTCCCTCCCGTCCCAAAAAGGAAACAAAAGACTCCCAGTTTTCTGAAAACCAGATTCTCTGCGTGACAGTGCATTGCATTGCCACAGGATGGGCCACAGTGGATGTTCTCCTAGCAAACAAATCACTACCAAGGTACAAAGAATTAGAAATTAACTCAGTAAAAATGCTCCTAACGTTTTCCCAGTGGTATAGTAACCAGAATCCTACTTTCCTTCCACAAAAAATAGATATATATATATATATTTTTTATAAATACATTTTAATATAGACAATTCTGCCGCTATGCCAAAAAAAAAAAAGAAAAAAACAGAAGTCACATTCAAACAGGTTTGCTGGGTGTATTGAGATACAAGTAGACACCAGAGCAGGCAGGAGCACAGGGGGGTTTTGGGGGGCTGCAGACACACGAACACCATTTCACCCACTGACCAGTGATGGGGAGAACAACTGAGCTGCAACGTGAGAGCTGGAGCACCCCACTCCTCAAACAGTTCAGCTGCTTCCACGTGTAGAAAATGATATGAACTCTCAATGGTGTTTAACATTAATATTGAAAAGCCTCTACAAATTTAGGCAGTGCTTGTGCCGGGGGTAGAGAGAAGAACCACGAGCAGGAGCTCCCAGCTGCCTCAGACTCAGGAGAAAATTGAGTCATTCACCATGGCCTTGAAGCTCTTGGGTCCAAATAGTCAAAATTAATTCTTTTCCTGCCCTTGATCCTCCTTTCCCTCACTTTTTCCCCCCCAAAATGCACAAAACCTGCCCAGCTCTTGTGCCATCCACACAGTCCCAGCTGCTCCCCGCAGCCCCAAACGACAGCAATGATTTCTCTGGTTTCCTTCCTAACCAGATCTAATTAAAACTGGGCTGTTAACCGTCCTTTTCAGGTTATGAATAATTAATAGAGCACTTTTATAATACTTATTAAATATGACAGTGGGATATTAGCATTTTCTTACCTTAAATAGCCCCAATCTTTGCATGACTAAGAGTTCCCTTTAACTTTTGTCATGAAGATTGGGGTTCATTTTTTATGGGTCGATATGTAGGACTATTTCTCAATTAACAGTTTTTTCTCAAACTGAAGGGATGTGGAAGTTGGCAGCCTGCATGTTTCACACACAGCCAGCCACCACTGTGACACTGCACAAGATTCTGGAACGAAACTCAAGAGGACAGAGGTGGAAAATAGATCATCTTACTAAACCTGCTCAAAAAACAAAACATTGAGAGAGATTATGAGCAAGAACTAAACCCCAGCAGATTGTTTCCAACCCTGGGGAGACTTTCTGCATGAAAATAAATAAATAAATAAATCCTTCTGAGTCAGGAAGGGTGGATCATTCAGTTATTTCAGAAATGTCACCACACAATGGATAATTCACAGAAACAATTTTGGCTTTTGCCGCTGATCTGAGAGCAAAGTTTCTACATTTTAAACCACAGCTGATGTGTTAATTCTAAAAAGAAATGGTTCTCTCCCTGCCACGGAAGTGTGAGTTATTAGAGCATGCAGCTCACCACCAATGTACTGCTGCTTTTCTTAAAAACCCTGACTACTAAAGGAATCCACGACTGACAAAGTGAAAAAATGTGTCAAATTATAATTTCCCCGAAAGAATGTGTTGAGCTGTAATTTCCCTGTCTCTCAGAAAAATTATGTCACTATTAGCACTCAGAGAGACTTAGTTTCTTTTTCCGAGATTAAGTCACTGTGTAAAGCACACACTTAATCCTGTTTTATGACAGGAAACAGCCGGGCATTATTAGCAGATAATCTTGGTTAGCTCTTGAATGTTTTCTTTCACTTTCAGAAAGTCAGATCCCAAACTGCCAGGCTGCCTTGTTAAAACAGAGCTGTAGTGCTAATTAAAGTCATGTTGAAAATGAGATCACGGAAGAAAACACAACAATTCTTCTTTTCTCCAGAGCCAGTATTTGGTGATTTCACAACGAACTTCCAAAGTAAACCCAATAATGATGGATGTTAAAATGCAAAATAATAGCTAGTCAAGAAGATTAACAAATTCTTCCGTGAACAATGCTGCTAAGACTTGCTTCTCAACTGGTTTATAAGAAGAATCAGCTGCTGATTTAAAGGGGAAAAATGTGGGTTTCACAGCTGAGCTGCAAACTCTCAGCTCCCTTTCAGAAGGAAGTTGAAATTCTTGGGTGCTGCACAAAGCATGGTCTTTAACACTAAATTTTGAAGGTGGTTTTGAATGCAAAAAAAAAGGACAGACGTGGCATTGGAACAGGAACTCTACAGCCAAAGTTTTTGAAGAAAAATCCTTTCAGTGCTGTTTATGTGCCTCATGTCAACACCACACGTGATACTCCTGCATGAGCAGCTGAAAAAAGGAACAGAACCTCTCCCCCAGACAGTGATTCCCACGTTTTTGTAAAAATTGTGGATGTGGATGACCTTATAGAAACGCTAACAAAGAGTTTCCAAGTGAAACAAAGGGATAACAGTGATAACTGCTCCAGTGGGACACAGAAAAAAGCACCTTCACTGCACTTCCCACGGAAAGTTCTGTTGTTTGCCTTGGTTTAAGAATCAGAATTTGTTACTTGTGGCAAACTCTGGGGGTTTTTAATAAGAGTGAAATTGTCCCAGCTGAAAAGCTCAAGCTAAAATTGGTTGGAATTGATTTTATTAAAAATGTCCAATCTTTGTTTCTGGTTTTAAGTATTCCTAATAATATTAGGCAACAAACTCACTCAGTGAAGCATCTCCTATGTGATTCACACCACTGTGAGATTGGAATTATACACATATAATCTGAATTATAAAAGATTTCAGGAGAGGAGCAGCTAATAATTAATTCATCCTCCTGTGTTTAACCTCAAACCTACCCTAAAACAATGTCAGAAAGTCCATCCACACTCTGCACTCCTGAGAACACAGGGATTTCTCTTGGTTCTTTTACAAAGGGCATGTCTACCACTCAAATTTCCCTTGATGACAATAATATTTTTATGGAATTACTCTTTTTTTTTTTTTAAAGTCTTGAAAGGAGGTAGCATAACAAAGGAGCAGAATGTGACTATTTCAGAGGAAACTCCATAAAATGACCCAAGAGTCCACACCAAAGCACAACTGATGTCATCATTTAACATATTAAACAGATGACCGGCAATTCTGGGCAAATTCCATTCCTAAAAGTCTTTTAAAAATCTTATGGACAGAAGTGGCTGTTATGAACAGCAGGTGAAAAATACCCCCCAAAAAAACCCTGCACAGGGTGGTAATTATGAACATATATTCCATTTTGTCTTTAAATCAACATCTTTTCTCCTGCAAATTGAACCAAAACTCAGAAATACTTCAAATACCTGCAAAATGTCATTGGATATGTGATTTAACAGCCCTGATGCAAAAAAAAAAAAAAAAGTTGGGGGAGGAATGAAAACCTTTTTGAAACTATTTTCATCTTCAATAATTACTGTGCTATAAAATGAATGGTCAGTAGCTCAAAGCACTGCACAAATAATGAGGAAATTCTTTGTATCTCTCCAACTGATCAGTCAGCCGTAGGCTACTTGCATGATTTAACACACTAGAGACAAAAAATAGTGATAAATACAAGTCCCACTGTGATAAGAATCACTACAAGCTACTACTTGTGTAGAATCAGTGAACTTGACACACCTTTGTAGCTACCAAGCTTAATAAAAACTGTGCTGTAACCTAAAACCACTGTGTTTTTGTTTAGAAAAAACTGCCTCCTCTCTCAGCAGTGGAGAAAGCCAAGCCAAATACAAATGGTGACACGCTGAAAAGTGACCACAACCCCAACAAGAGCACAAAAACCTCCCTGGCCTTAGGCTACACATGGAAATGTTTGTAGTCCCATCTGACGTAGGCTGCGACTACAGAGACGCTCATCACGACTGGAAATGGTATTTTTTATAAAAATTATTACAATTATTACACCTATCTGAGGCTAACATAGAATGTTCCACTTCAACTCACAGAATTAGACATGGAGACATCAAGTATTTATAGAAATATCTACAAACTGCAACTGTCTTTTATTTTTGTGTCAGTTTTTTTTTTCTTAAGTGTCAGTGAACTGACCTTCAGAGTAAGGGTTTCATGACAACCCACACTAGTTTATTCTTGGTGTTGCTATTTCTTGAGCTAAACTGGCATTAAACTTCTTCCAGAGCCTGAAGAGAGAACTTTTGCTAAATTTTTTTGCTGCTTGTTAAAGTTGTAGATGATTAGATTTACTTTCACCTGTATTAATATCCGAGGAGAAACATTTTGAACAAAGGGAAAACGCTGTCTTAAGCTCCTTTAAATGCAGATACAAATAGAAAATTGGAAATTCCACACTCCCCAGCTGCCCTAGACAATTAAAACGTTGTTCTAACAAGCAGTGCTGAAGCCCTTATCTTGGTATCGAGCAGAGATGAAAGAAAATAGACATGGGAAATGTGTGGCATGAACAGGCTGAATGTTAAATAAAGCAAAAATGTTAAATAAAGCTAAAATCCTTCCGTTTTTTCCTGATTATTCTGCAAAAAACTGAAATCCATGGAATGTGCTTATGGAGGTTCACAAACCCACAATGCCATTTTACCTTCATCTGAAGTGTAAAAGGAATGTAAATGTAAAAACACCTGCTCAACACTGCTCTGCCACTGAACTACTGCTCTTCACTGCAAGCTTTGGTGTTCCCAAGGTTAAACAGGACATTACACAGAAGGACTGAAATTAAAGGATGAAATACTCATGGGGAGAGCCAATCTAAAGAGGAAACTTGCCTTTGTGAGATGTTTTGCTCGATATTTTCAACTGGCTGGACAAGTTAAATTGGCCTTTGAAGCATTCACAAAGAGAAACAACCACCCAAACCTCTGCCTTTGCATCCATCCACTCCCATGGTTTCTCTGATTACATTCTTTGGGAAAGCAATCCTAAAAGATACTCCAGGGCAAGAACATAAATTCACAGAATTAGGGCAAAACCCCTCAAGGTCCCACAAGGCCATTTTTCAAAGCAGACACCTAAAGAACTCAGGGAAGTGGTATCCAAAGATCGTTTTAGCTTATTAAAAGTTCTGAAGAACTGGGTCTGCTTCCAAGCTCAAAAGAGATGTCATGAAACTCCTACTGTGGCAAAGAGTCCTTGGTTGGTGGATCCTTGTCCAGGTGACATCGCAGGCAGCGGAGCTGGAGGTGTTGGGATCCCTGACGACTTCCAGAGGGAAGGGGAGGCCAGCGCAGGCGGGCCCGTCCAGCCCGCGCTCAAGGTCCTCCACTGTAGGAATAATCTGCCTTGTTGTGCATCACCAGCTTGTTGTCTACAAAGTAGAAACTGTCCGACTGTGTCTCGTAGGGATGCAGGATCATCTCTCGAACTGTGAGGGGGGAAATGGGGGGGAAAAAAAAAAACCCAACAAAATTAACGTTGAATTCATTTCGGCAGCGCCCCGCACTGGGCTCAGGCACTTGTCACTCAGGCGGCTGCAAAGTCAGGTGAAAAACCAAAACCCAAATGGGAATTGCTCAGACCACTCCCTGTTGGTATCTTTTAAACAATTCAAGCATAATCATGGAACTTTTGTGTTGGAAAAGCCCTCTAAGGCCTTAATATCCAACTGTTAACAGAGCACCACCACGTTCACTGAACCCTTGTGCCACATCCACACTTTCAGGGATGAAAAATGTTCCTAATCCAAATATATTCAGGCACCATATAAAGGGGACCTCAGAACAAGAACTCATTACATTTTGGGTTGGGGTTTTTTTTTTGTTCTCTTTTTAAAAATAGCGATAAAACAGCAAACTCAAACTAAATTAGTTCTGGCCTGACAGCAGTGCCTCACTGTATTTTCCACAGACTGTAATATTAGTGCTGACACACACAATTAGGGGTTGTAAAGAGTAAGATCCCAGAGATTTAGTGCTTGTGCTATTGTGTCTTGGGAGAGAGGAGAGAAAATAAAAGTTATGTTCATACTAAAACTTCTCAAGCTCACAATATAGCACATCAAACATTAAACCAGATCATAACATTTAAGTTATCCATTTATTGGATGTCTTTTTAATCTTAGTTTTTCGTTGGTTTATAACACAATTATCTTTTTTCTCCCTGATACCAAAACCTCCTTTTTATGAATTAAAAAAAAAAAAAAACCAAACCCAAGCAACTGCCTGGTGTGTGATGAGATACATCCTACTACAAAACAAAACCACTGTTAACACAGATATAAAAGTATGAATTATTCTACCCAACCCACTCTCTAGAGACAGCTTTTAAGAAAGAGCTCCCCCAAACCACCTCAAATGAACATCATGGTGTGACAACCCAGAAATAAAAGTTTATAAGAAAGAGCTTACTGAGATCCTCGGAGAGCTGGGGGAATTCATAGATGTGCTCACAAGTATTTTTACTGCTGGGGATGCAGAAGCCAAATTCAAAATCAAAACTTTTCAGCAGCTGGTCACGGAAATAGTGCCTCTCAATCATACGGAAATTATTAATGGGTTTGTCCCCTACTGTGAATTCCACCCTGAAAAAGAAGGGTATGACTGACATGAGCTTTCATGCTTAAATAAGATTTGCACCCTTCCTGAAAGGCAGAAGAGAACTCTGAAAAAAAAAAAACAAAAAAGCCAAAAATACAAAGCGACAGCACCAATCAAATTCTTGTTTCCTCTTTTCCTGAAAAGCATTCTACAGGGACACAACACAGCATTAGAAAAACATCTTAATAATCAACAAGTTCCACCCTGCCATGGGCAGAGGGACACCTTCCACTATTCCAGGTTGCTCCAAGCCCCATCCAGCCTGGCCTTGGACACTTCCAGGGATCCAGGGGCAGCCACAGCTTCTCTGGGCAGCCTATGCCAGGGCCTCACCACCCTCACAGACAAGAATTTATTTTCAATATCCCATCTAACCCTGCCCTCTGGCACTGTGAAGCCATTCCCCCTCGCCCTGTCACTCCAGGCCCTTGTCCAAAGTCCCTCTCCAGTTCTCTTGGAGCCCCTTTAGACACTGGAAGGAGCTCTAAGGTCGCTCCAGAGCCTTCTCTGGATAGACTTCCCACCTTATTTTGCCCCTTTTAGCATCAATCTCTTCAGCACCAGGCCCATCCCTGACTAAACAATCCAAAGGGACGGGGAAGGCAAGAGATTTGGAGACCCTCATAACAAAAGAAAAAAACCTCTGTTAAATCAACTTCATGGCAGGACCAACATGGAAGAGATGGGGTTTTTTCCTAAGATTTCAGTTGTTTCCTGTGCTAGGCCAAGGAGCAGAGGGGGAGTTACTCACGTGGCTCCCACTTGCCGCAGTCTGAGAAAGGCTGGGGTGAACTGATAGCGGACAAAGCGTCCGGCGTTGGGGTCCACGTCCTTCCTGTCATTGTGCTCCCGCTCTGCAAAAGCCCAAAGAAAACTCTGTCACAGCTGCCTGAGAACCAGAAACTCAGGGAAAATACTTGTGGTGGTGTTCTTGTGCCACATGAGCCAGGAAACTGCTCTGATGCTGAGCTCATCCTCCTCCTGTCCTGAGGTGTCCACCACTGGTCACTCAGACTCAGACCAAAGGGCCCTTTGGTTTGAGTCATTTCTTATCTTCTGGGTTTCTATTCCTCATCTACTGCTCCTGCCTCACATCAGGACTGCAGAGTGACTCTGAACAAGCCATTTCCCCTTAGCATGCCTGCCTTGCTACCCGTAAGCTAGAGAAAACTTCCTCTCACCTGCAGGGAGGTGGGGAAGAGTTAAAAGTGCCTAGCCAGGGAAAGAACAGTTGTCCCGGGTTTTTATCACCACTGGCAACAGGCAACACTTGGATGCTTACAAGTAACACCTAAAAATTAATTAAACAAAACAAAACAAAACAAAAAAAAAAGGCAAATGTTCAGTTTGTTTAATTTGCCCGTTGGCAGTTTCTCCCTTCTGGAAATAACATTTTCCTGACTCCTCAGTGAGAGATGTTAAACTAAGAGCTAAACTATGCAGGGGGCACAAGCTGATGAACAGCCGAGAAACAACCACCCAGTGATCTCCTCCTCCTCCCCTGCTCCTGTTTATAACATCCATCTGTCCCTTCCCATCACAGATGGCAACAGCAAGAGCACAGCAGCAGCCAGCTCTGCTCACCCTGTTGGTACAAAGAGACACCTGAAAAACATTCCTGCTGCAAGATGGGGCTCCAGCCCTCCTGCAGTTCGGAGATTCTCCTATTTTTGGGAAATGTATGGAGTAAAAGGAGTGGGAAAAGGCAAAAGAAAGCATTTGTTCATGGAAACCTTATTTTGTGTGTGCACTCACCTGAAGCTGCTGGCTTGGTGATTTCAAACAAGACTGTGCCAGATTCCATGTCCCGGATTTTGAACCTGGTGAAGTCTATCTTGTAAACATTTTCCTCTGGAGTGCACAAATAATCTGCAGGGGGAAGCAAATTTAAATGAAGGCTGCCCTGAAATACCAGGAATTTCTGGCTGTTCTCTGGAGGCCACACCGGCAGTGAGAGCAGCCCAAATGCATCTCCACTACTGCCCGTTTTAATTCAAAACTGATGTCTCTGAAGACAGAATCACTTCTGGAGGCTCACACTGCCCTGCTCAGACAGGACAGGGGAAAGAATTCTCTCCCCCAACACACGGAGGTCATCACCTTTTCCCAACCCTGTGCCATCAACTCCTGCATCCATTTCCCCCTGGGATATTGAGACTGGTCAGCACCTCCATCAAATCCCAGCCCTTCCAGTGTAAGAAGCTTTGCCTGTTTTAAAAACTGCCCTGTGGCAGAATGCAAGGGCTAAGCAGCTTTGGGAGCACTAAGCCGACTGCACTTAACTGGAACAGGAGTGTCCTCCCCTGTGCCACCTCCCTGCTCCAGCCCTCTGCAGACAAAGAGTGGCCTCTTCTCTGCCCTGGTGCGCGTCCCACACCAGGGCTTGTTTTCCTCAGCACTGAAAATGATGTTGAAGCCTTGCCCTGTGTCAGGAAAACAGGGAGCAGAGCCCTTCCCTGCTTTGAGTATCTCTGAGGGAAGGTCATGGAATCACGGAATCATTAAGGTTGGAAAAGCCCTCTAAGATCACCAAGCCCAACCATTAGCCCAGCAGAGCCGTGCTCACCACTAAACCATGTCCCAGGTGCCACATCCACGGGCCTTTTGAGCACTCCCAGAGATGAGGATTCCACTACTAAAAAACCCCAGGGTTTTGGCCTTCAGCCTTGCTGCGCCCTGAGCCAGCTCCTGGCACAGGGATCATCCTCCTCCCTGCAGCTCAAATAAGTTACTTTACCCTGACAAATCTAAAGAAATGCTCTACATAGACATGTCAGGTCAGCTTTCAAACAACAGCACATCTGCTTGATGTAGGAGACTGGTTTTGGGAGGTTCCAAGGTGAAAATAATACTTTAGCATTCTAATTCGAAGCACTTTCTCAGCTACTAATTCCTGCTGTTAATCTGAGCTAATCACTTTTTTCTGTCTGCTTTCCTATTTCTGAAACTCCAGCAAATCCATCCACCTGAGGCTTAGTCACTGACTACATAAAAACAAGTTACGAGTGCTCACAGCTCAGGCCTGCCCATGACAACCTCAGACAACAAGTCTGAGAAATCCAGGACCACTGTGAGAGACTTCTGAGCTCCTGGGCACGAACACCTGGCACCAGCACTTTCCTAGAAGCTTTTTATTCCTTCCAAATCTCCATAACTTGGAGAGCTGTCCAAGTAAACTCGGTACGAGGAACAGAGGTGTTAAATGTTCTCCCTGGACGGTTTTACTGCTCTCCAACAACCCCATATGGTGAATGCTCAAAGGAATGCCAGAGAATCTGTGGCTGCCCCATCCCTGGAAGTGCTCAAGGCCAGGTTGGAGGGGGCTTGGAGAAACCTGGTCTAGTGAGAGGTGTCCCTGCATGGCAAGAGGGGATGGGACTGGATGATCTTTAAGGTCTCTCCTAAGCCAAAACACTCTGAGATTCTACAATTCTATAAATGGGCGTTCAGAGAGAGGACAGTGTTTGAAGCATCCCTGGCATTTGGCAGGGATTTTCCCTTCCCTATCAACACAGCACAAGTTAAAACTGACACCAGCACCCACGCTGTCAGGAAGAACAAGCTAAAAGCTCGACCTTTTTACTGCCACAAGAACACACAAGCCTGTGTTTGGCCAAACACCCCAAGAACTGCACAAAAATCTTCTTTCGTGTCTTAAACAGTATCCAAGAAGACAGGATGGGAATTTAAACCCAGCCCTTGCCTTAAGCCCTGATGTTTAGCATTCCTCAGGGAGACGTCCTGCAATTACACCGTGATTTCAGGCTCTGACACATCAGCCACCCCAATTCCTAACCCGTCCCACAACTTCCCAGCTCCGAGCACCAGCATGCAAAACACAAACTGATGGAAGCAGGCACAGCTTCCCACAGCCCAGCTTCGCCTCCCTTGGCCCCTGGCTGTTCCCTGGGAAGGCTTGTTGGGAACAGGCAGCAGTCGCCCGGGAGCCCGGGACACCTTCCCTGGAGCACGCGGGCAAATCTGAAGCCGCGTTTGTCTGCAAGTTAATTATTAAGTGTTTCTACTCCTGCAGAATTCCTGCCCATCCAGCACCATGGCAACAGCTTTATCCCCCTCCTTGGCAGCAGCGTTGCTGCAGTAACAGTGTCCATGACTCAACTGGAGCAGAGGAGAGCCAAGCAGAGCCTCCAAAGAGGAGTAAACCCCGGGTAGAATCCCCACCAGGCTCCTGCTCATTGATGTTTGCACCCCTACACTGTTCTTTCCCAACTATTTTTTGCCCTGATAATATTTTAAACCCTTTTTTTTGGTTGGGGTTTTTTTTAAATCAGCATGCCAATATACAACTGGATGACATCCGGGGAGATCAGCTGCCAGAATACTGCAATCAAGCGGGTTTTTTCTTCCTCTGGCAGTGCCCAGTCTCCTAGAAAGGAAAAAAAGAAAAAAAAAAACCAGAGGAATATATATTCCTCTCAGTCTGTATTACATTTGTTTCTGCTATTCCTGTTCAAAAATCAATCAAAGTAGCCACGTGCTGGTTTTTTTCCCTCACACGTAACAGGAGCCTGAGGCTGCACTGGAAGGTCTTATTGGGAATGGGCTGCTTGCAATTGGCAAGATCCTTCTGCTTAGCTGAGCACTGTCAGATTTGCTAATCTCATCCCATACACACTTATTTTTAAATTACTGTAGGGCCCGGTTGCCCACACTTCCGTGACTCACTTAAATGTATCATCTGCTTCCCTTAGCCTAATTCACCGTCGCCACGATTTGGGGAAGGCAGGCAGCATCCGTGGCTATTTTAGCTGGGAATGAGGCAGATCAAACCTCCACGGTTTGGGACTGGGAATCCACGGAGGGGATTGTTGCAGAGAATGGTGGGTTGGTCTCTCACGACAGAATATTATCTTGTTTCTTCCACTTCCCCTGGGAAACAGGTTGTGCTGTTTCCCTGTTCATAACTGAACAATCATGGTGTGTCCCTGAGCCTTCAGTACTCACCTGATTTAGGGATGAATCCCTAATGTTTTCCATGGACACATCACTGCCATGGAAAACCCATCAGACTGGCTTTTATCCCAAAGTACCCACATTTAGTAGTGCAAAAAAAAAAAAAGGTCACAAAGGAGGAGTACTTCCTACCCTTTCCTAAAGCCCAGGGAATTGCCATATCCCAGACCTCCATCCCCAAGCCCTTGTTGAAAAGAATTCACCTGGTATTAGCAGCCACTTCTCACTCACACATCACCATTCCTGATGGTGCCTCTCCAGCTTCTTTCCCATAACCTCTGGATCGTGCCCAAAGATCTGCAACTCTTAGAGACAATTTCTACCTTAAGGCCTACCACGGTTTTGGAGAGTTTGGATCACAACTGACACCACTGTGGTGGTCTGAGGAAGCAGCAGAGGTGATTGGCTTCCTGAGCCCGGCTCAGTTAATTCCTTCATGAATTCTCCTACTCCCTTTGTAGGAAAAAGTGATTCCAAAGAGACCCGAAACAGTTCGGTGGTCTCGAGCTTTGCTCTCAGAAGCAGCAGGTGCTCCTTCCCCTGGTACAGTCCTGAGGTGGTACCTCCACTGCCTAATCCAGGGAAGAGCCAGTTTTTATCCAGGAAACCTTCCTGCCCTCCCAAACTCAACCAAGATTACAAAATAAACCAGCAGAACAGCCTGGACAATGCCAGCAGGCACTGCCTGTGAACACTGGCACGTTCTGAACCCAGGTGCTTAATTCCAGGTGTGTATTTTAGCAGCTGGTGTTACAGAGGAGCACAAAAGGTGAGAGATAATACAGTGCTAAATAACACAGGAAAGCAAACAAAGGCACTTTCTCCTCTGGACCTCTCCCTGTTATTTAAATGGATGAAATCAGGTTTGATCCTCACCACAGAAAGCTAAAATTTGATCCTGTATTTCCAAATTTCCTTTGCAACCACCCCACCTGGCACATTTTATCACGAGGAATTCATGGGCAATAAGATTTTCGCTCTTTGTTGTGCTCCTTTCAAGATCCCTTCTCCATCTCTGCAATCAGGAGGAAGCACGTGTCCCCTCTCACAGACACCAGGGATATTTCTGTGCTCATCAGAGTCTAATCTCCGATGGGGCAGCTCCTATTTTAAGGCCTTAAGAGCCCACTAAGGAAAGCAGAGTGCACCCAGGGTAAGAAAGAACTGAAAATCCGGTCCTGGAAATGGGTGTAAATCAGGAGGATGCTGTACAAGAGACTGATGCAACAGCAGTGACTTGTAACAGGAATTTCTCTCCTCAACACAGACAACAACAATTTAGGGAACGGATGAGAAGGCTCCTGTAGTTACGCAGGCCTATTTCCCAACGTGCATTAACCAACAAGGTCAGGAGCTGCTTTGAAGCCAACTCCCAAGACATAAGCCAGGTATAAAGCCAAGACAACTGCAGAGGAATTGCCAGGAGCCAGAGATTAGGAGATTATCAGATTGAAGAGTCTCAGGAGGAAGCAAAAATAGCCCCGACCCCGCGAAGAGGCCGAGCGGTGACGCAGGACACGGATCAGGACCTGAGGGGAAGGCAGGGCAGGTTTCAGGTGCTATTGATACACCTGCCCAGACAACCTGGCTTCAGTTAAAGAAAAAAAGAATAAACCATTTCCCTGCCCTCTGCTTCAGCAGTTCAAGTCCTGCGAAACCAAGCCAGCCAGGAGACAGGATCCACTCCTGTGAAATAGATCCCTCCAACCCAAACCATGGGGTTTGGATAACCAAAGGCCAGGGGGGTTGCACAAGGGAGGGAAGCAGCTGCCCTCTGACCTAGCTCGGGAATTAGGCTGCTGCAATGGCCCAGAGGGAAAATCCTGCACCAGAAGGATCCCACAGGGGTTTTTCCACAGCAGCACATTTACTGTCAAGGAAGCAGAGGGATTTAAGGCCAGGAGGCTCCAGGCTGAGGCACTTCCCAAGGTCCCCAGAGCCCCTCGGTTGCCAAGTCCTACTGCACAGCTCACCAGGCTCTGATTTTTGTGGCAGCCTGCTCATCTCTTTTTTTCTTTTTTCTTTTTTTTTTTTATTTTAGCTAGAGCTTTCCAGACTTCACCCTCTCACAATTAATTTGATCACAGCCCTGCAGCCTGTGGATGGAGCTGCTCTTCCCCCATTTCCAAGGCATCCAAACACTTTCTCCTGCCCCCTTTTCATGCTGATTGCATTCAAAGTCTGAAACCACGTGCACGACATCAACTAAATCAGCTATTTTTGGTCTTACACAGGGCTGAGCCAAAGCCAAGACCCTCAGGCTGACTCCCCTCAGCTTTCCTCTTACCTTTGCCATTTCCACCAGGGAGGGCCCAAACCCACAACCCTGGCAGAAGGAGGAATCCCACACCACACACCCCATGTGTGCTGCCCCTGGGAATCCTGACAGCTCATGTTGTACTGTGAGACTTTGGGAAACAAAGTCTCCTCCATCCACACAACACCACGGAGCCCTGGAAAAGCTCACAGCCCGTGTGGGATGCTGAGGGAAGGGTCGTGGGGAGAGCAGCTCGGCACAGCTCTGGGATATGGCTCTGCAACAAGAAATCAGCACCTCAAAACGCATCCACACATCAGAGCTCTGGACAGGCAGAACAGGGATTCATCAGCCTCCTCGCAGATACCCACAGCTCCTCAGAGCTCCTAATAAAATACATTCTCCCAATTAACTGGGGAGGGAAGTCATGGTCCAGGAGTGGCTTTGAAGATGGATTTATGCACATCTGCCTCACATTCCTGTTAGTGCCTCCCTCTCTCCTTCCCTATCCAAACCCCATGGATTTAGAAATGGATTTGAACATGGATCCTGGATGGTTTAGCTTTACAGGACTTGAACTGCTGAGGCAGAGGGCAGGGAAATGGTTTATTTGGGTTTTTTTTCTTTAATTGACTGCAGGAAACTGGTATGAAAGCCCCTCAAGAAGGGTCTGCCCTGCCTAACCCACTGAGGCAGCCCTTTGCCAAGCTGGCCTTTAGCTAAAGCTGCCTAGAGAAGTCTCAGAGAAATCCCAAGTGACAGCTCGAGGAAGAGATTACTTTCAGAAATGATTACATGTGTGTTCCTTATTTTTAGGGTTTGTTTTGAAACTGTTTCCAAGCATGGAATCAATGATTTAACCCCTTGGTTTGCTAAAATAAAATCAGCTTCAGAATAAAACTTAAAATGTAAGGTTTTATCTGGTTTTACAGGCAAAGTGTGCAGGTAATAAGCAGGGCAGCCTCAGAGGCTGGAGCTTGTCTTTTGTTACACATCTGACTCCTCTGATCCTCTGGCTGCTTCAGTAATTAATTGCAATTTGAACTGAGCTCTGCCCCACTCCTTTGCTAATCTTAAATTAATCACGTCATGAGCTTTTTCCGCTTTTCCCAACCACAGTCGTGTGAGCGAGTGACAAATCTCGCTAATTGCAAAGGAAATGGTTCTCTCGCCTTACACCTGATCCAGCTGGAGCAGCGCCAGAGCCAGCCTGGCCAAAAGGCCCAGATATCCCAGGGCAGCATCCCAGATCCGTCAGGCTGGACCCCAGCGTGCCCGGAAACGTCGTGGGCCCGGAGCTGCCAGGGAATTTAACACTGGAAGGACGCAGAATGTGCAGGGCAGGTCACACAACTCCCCAGTTAAGCTTATTAGAAGCACATTAGGTGCAGAGCCCAGCTGGTTCCTGCGGCTGCCCACAGAGCCACATCCTGCCTCGCCACCCTCCCAGCCCAGCCAGCTCACATTCGGTCAGCTGCACCTACTGGGAGAGCAAAGCCCAGCTGTGCTGCCTGGTGGAAAGATTATTAGGGAGGAATTCTGCCCTGGTGAGGCACTGCACAGGTTGGACAGAGAAGCTGTGGCTGCCCCATCCCTGAAAGTGTTCAAGGAAAGGTTGGATAAGGCTTGGAGCAACCTCATCTAGTGGAAGGTGTCCCTGTTCCTGGTGAGGGAGCTGGAACGAGGTGGTTTTTGAGGTCCCCTCCAACCCAAACCATTCTGTGCTACAGCTGGAATTCCACCTCTCCCTGCACGACCTGGAAGGCTGCTCAGAAACACACAGCCCACTCCTGGTGTGAGCACTCCTAAAACACACCTGCCTGTGGTACCAAGCCCTGCTGGGCTTTGGTTGATGAAGCAACCCCAAAACATGGCCAGCCCTCCCCAGGTCCCTGGGCAGGACACAGCTGAATGCAGTCCCTCGACAGTGTGAGCTTCTGTGCCACTGGCCCGTGAGGTTGGATAAAGATGGATTATCCCCTCTCTCTGGAACAACAAAGGACATCCAGGGCACCAGGACATTTCTGTTGCAGCCCCACCACCACCAACTCCTCCTTCAACTTCAGACTGTCAAAGACAGAACTGCTGTGACAGGGTGTGGTGTCTGCCCTGACATTCAGCACGTCCAAAAGGTTGGGGCAGCTGGGAACTTCTCTCCCACAGCCTGATCCTTCCTCCTCCCCTACCTGAAGCAGAAGAGTGGAACAGTTTCACATTGATATTTTTGGCCATCTGTTTTTAAGGGTGTAGAAATGAGCAAAAGGCCACAGAATGCCCCAAAATCATCATGAGGTGTTAAAGATCTGAAAAAATATCCTTTGCTCTCTGTTAAACCCACCGGGAGGAAAACTGAGCTTGAGAAGGGGAGCTGCAAAGTGTTCCTGGGTGATAAAATGCAATATGCTCAATGTAGATGTACTGTTTACCTGTATCCCCAAACCTGCCGAGGATTTTAGGTGTGTAGAGCATTTCCTGGCTCCCACACCTCCAGCAGGACAGGAAGCACTTCCCATGGTAAGCCTGGGACACCATCACAGTGCCTGGCTGTGTTTAGCATGACCCATCTGCACCCCTGGTACCAGCAAGTCTCATAGCAGGAGCAGAACACAACATTTTCATGCATTTCACATCCTCCCTGTGCTCCAGAGCACTCTGACCCTGGGGTTGGAAGAGGCAGACAACAATCAGCTCTGCTCCAAGCCTGGCTCCAAAGCTGGGGTGACCAGCTTAGCCTTCCCTGCTCCCTGGGAAGGCAGGAGCTTACCAAGAGCGTGCACCATCCATCCACGCTGATGCCACACGAGGTGAGAGCGAGGGTGTGGGGTGGCCCTGTCCCCTCCAGACAGCACTGGCGAGGGCAGGGACACGCAGGCTGCCACGGAGTGAGCACGCAGTGCTTCACACGGCCATCGCTTGGATTCACCACCCAACTGAGGACGCTGGCAGGATGCTTCAGTGCCTGCTGCATGGCTCTCCCTGCTGCAGGCAGGGGATTTCTGGGCCTGGGCAGTGAATCCGAGCAGCTCAGCTTGAAGAAAGGGACCCAAGGGCCCCCAGCAGCAGCAGCCCCTCTCAGAGGAGCCTCTTTAAGCCCTTCCTGAGGGCTGACACGAGTCCCTGCCGGGCTGTCCTCCTCCCATCCTGCTCCCAAAGGAGCCCCACGGGGCTGCCTGCATGCACCAGCACCCACAGCCGCATCCTTCCTCTCCAGGGCTCGTCACAGCCCCGGCCTGTGACACAGAGCTGGCTCTGAGGCCACGCCGCAAGAGCGCTGCGAGGCACAGGGAGCATGGCCAGACCCCAGGCCAGCCCAGAGAGACAACCCAAAGGTACTAGGACATGGAGAAAGGACTTTTTGGGACACCGGGGCAGATTGCCCCTGAGGCCAGGCTGGCCCGAGGCACACGCGTTACCAGGGAATGGTTTGGGTTGGAAGGGACTTTAAAGAGCATCTGGTTCCAAGCCCCTGCCAGGGGCAGGGACACCTTCCACTAGCCCAGGTTGCTCCAAGCCCCATCCAACCTCATCTTGAACACTTCCAGGGATAGAGCAGCCACAGCTTCTCTGTGCTAGGGCCCCACTACTCTCCCAGAGAGGAATTTCTCCCTAATATCTAATCTAAACCTGCCGTCTATCAGTGTGAAGCCATTCCCCCCCTGTCCTGGCCTTCCCCCAGCCCCGTGTGCTGCCATCCCGAGCTCTTCTGCCAAGCACAACAGCCCCTCCAGCCACACACTCCCACCCACCATCCCTCAAGATGCCCTCAAGACCACGGGTGCTATGCTGGAGAGGGGGAAACTGGGAGGGGGGGCTGCTGTGAAGCCCCCCCATGCTGTGGCCAGGGATCCAGCCCGTCCCACCGCCGTGGGCACAGGGTGAGGGGCTCCACTCGGGGAGCAGACACAAGGAACGCGTGATGGGGAGAGCGGTGAGGAGCATCCCAGCACCGACCTCCCACCAGAGTTGGGGGGCTGCATCCCCAGCTCCAGGCGTTCCCCTGTTCCTTCGATGGTACCCAGCCCCGCGGGGGTGCCACATCCCGGCACGGACTCCGTCCCTGAGGTGTTGCATCCCCACTCCCTATCCCCCGGGAAGGGGGCACTGGCTCCCCTTTTCCCTCCGGAAAGGAAAGGGGGAACGGCTCCCCTTTTACCCCCGGTTTAACCCCCTCGGAGAGGGCGACCGGCTCCCCTTTTTCCCCCCACGGGGACACGGTCCCCATCCTCCCCGCCCC
>VXAD01004663.1:108200-136483 GCA_013399195.1 Dicrurus megarhynchus | reverse complement strand
TCTTTTCCATCTTCATTCTTCTCTCCATTCACATTCGCATCACCCTGTTTCTCATCTCTGTTTGTAACATTGATCTCTTCATTTCCAAGGTCAGTGTTTTTTTGGTCAGTTGCAGCAAACCCACTGTGGCCAACTGCCTTCCCACCATCCCTGTTGTCTTCCTGCCCAGTCCAATCACTGCTTTGTTGTTCACTGGCATCACTGCTTTCCTGCACCTTCAGATCTGCGTTTTCTTCCTTTCCATTTTCACCTTCATATACACCATCACTGTTGCCTGCCTTCATATTTGCATCTTTGGTTTTTTCTTCATTTCCATCTCCTTCTTCTTCCTTTCCAGCATCCTTGTCTGGCTCCACCTTCACATCCTTGTTTTCTCCTTCATTTACTTCATCTAGGTCTTCTGTATTTCCAGCAACATTGCCAGGTTCTTCTTCATTTCCTTCAGCAGTGTCGTCTCCTGGCATGTTCCCATCACTCTGTCCTTCACCTTTCCTTGCATCATGGCCATCGTCACTTTTAACATCACTGTCTTTCTTCAACTTCACATCGTCATCTCGTTCACTGCCATTATTGTCCTCTCTTTCATTTGCAGCCACAGGACTGTCTTCTCCTTCATTTGCACTGCCGCTGTCTTCTGCCTCCATGGTCACATCAGTGTTTTCTCTGTCTTCCTTTGAATCAAGCGTGTCTTCTTGCTGTTCTATTTTTCTCTCATCTCCCCAGGTCTTGCAGGAGCTCTTGTCCTTGTTGCTGCTGTTGACTTGACAGCTCCTTCTCCTGCAGCTGAACCACAGGCCCAGGAGGAGCAGGACTCCAGCAAGGGCCCAGAATGGCCACTGCTGCAGGGCACCAAAGAGCAGAGCTCCCCAGCCCTCGTCCTGCTGCTCTGGGGGCCCTTGCTCCAGCTCCTGCAGCAGCCGAGCCATCTCATGGTCCAGCAGCTCCTGACGCTCCTGCATTCGCCGGTGCGTGGCCTCATCCAGCCCATCCCCAGCTGGCTGGGGGTACTGGATCAGGCTTTGCACGAGCACGAAGAGCAGTGATAATAAAGCCATGGTCTGCAGGAGAACACACAGAAGGGGTTCAGTGGGGCCAGAATGGAGGCAGCCAGTGGGGGCAGGAGCCACAGGGATGTGGCAGCAGGAAGGACAGGGCCCCCAGCAGCTGGCAGGAGGCAAGGCCTGCACCGCTGCCCCAGCAAGCACCGAGCCCTGAGCGAGGTGCTCCCGCCAGGGGCTGGGCCCTGCATGCAGGGGCAGAACACACGCCCCGGGTGCCAGCGCTTCTGCCCCAGCCCTCCTCCAGCCCTGCCCCCCACTGTGTGTGTGTACTCACCGCTTGCCCAGGCTCTACTGGGGCAGTGGCAACCAATGGTGCCTTTCATAGCTGCCCCCATTGTGACACGGCCCCTGTGCTGTCACAGGCCCCAGAGCGCATCACAGGCCAGCCCTGCCCGCTGTCCCCAGCCCGGCTCAGGGAACTCATCGTGGCCCTGGGCACCCAAAGCCCAACGTTTAGACACAAAGTACAGACCCAACAGTTGTGAACCTGGGAACCCCAGAGCTTCCATTTACAAAGCAGGTACAAGCACCTTCCCACACAAACCTTGTCAAATATAAATTTGTGTGACATGACCCATGGATATTCTTGGTATATAGGTGTAAGCTTTTATCTTGGAGGGGGACATTTTTTCTTAATAATATTTATATTTATTACTTTTGGGGCAGGACGTCATATAGGCTAATGTTTTGTTACAAATTTAGTGAGAAATCTTTCTGAAAAAAATCCAGGCTGCTTGGATGATGCACAGGAAGATGTAACACCCTCCTAAAGAGGTCCAATAAGTTAATTACAAAATTTTGCTGTCTTCAATAACCTGTCAGCTCTTAAACTCTATGGTTCAACACAGTACAAAATTCTGGAATAGCCAGGATTTTGTTCAGGAAGTAGAATGTCTTTTTTTTCAAACTGGTAGCAAAGATGTACATCTGTCATTCCCACCATCTTAAAAATTGTCTGCCTTAAACGGAGTTAGCCAATCTCTCTGACTTGTCTGATATTGCGCTGGTTTATTAAAGGAAATTCTGACTCTTTCTGCTATCTCTTTGTCCATTTATCTCCAAAGGACTGTGAGTATGGAAGAGTCATCCCCTATATTCCTCAGCTCTTCTTTGGGGAATTCACCTATAAATGGAACCGCAGAAATGGGGAGGGAGGAAAAGGAAACAGGATGTGACTCGAGTACCTGCATAGTGACCACAGATGTCCACTGCTAGACAGACACATCAGGCAGATCATGCCCTCCAATTAGTACTCAGAAAGAGAACAAGTTTGGGATTTCTGAAACTGCTCTGAATTGGATTTGCTTAACAAATGTCACTAGTAAAAGTAATCACAGAAAGAGTTTTGAACCCTCTTCCAAGGTGATGTCACTTATCATGTATCTTCCCTGCATTCTTCTAGGGAAGCTGTTTTTGATGTTGTCCCATCCTTCTTTTTATATGGGAGCAAAAATTCTTTGCTAAGTATTACTCTTTCAGTTTTGTTTCCTCTCATATTCTGAGATGTAATAAAGTGAACATTCAGCAGAATAGTTTTGTATTTTTTGAATTCTTCTTTTATCCAATTGAGGCCCTTCTGCGATCGTGAAAAAACAAAAACTGTTGTGAGCTACAGTTTACACTCATAAGAGGTTGACATGGGTCAGTTCTCCAAGGTTATTCTTAGTTCAACTGCTATGTAAACTGTTGATGTCACTGACTGGAGGCTGCTCTTCAGGACATTATATATATGATAATTATATGACAGAAAATGCAACATATAGTTGAATCTGACCTTCAAGTTCACTAGCTTAAAAAAGAAAAAAAAATGTCTGTAAGAAATTTGCTGCTTTTCCCATTACTAAGGTGTAATAAATGCCTTCCAAGTTTATACTCAGTCTACAGCATATACACATAGACAGCAGTGCCCATCCATCTTCAAGGTAGGGTACATTTTAAGTCTCAATGATCACTGCCTCCAGAAAGCATTTTTGAGACAAAACAGGCTAAGTCTTTTGCATATCTAGACAATCATCCAATACAAGGATCTTCACTCTCACATAAACACTTCATGTTTTTCTGCAGAGGAATCTGAGATAAGATTTTTCTGAGAAATAACAAACCACCAAAAATTAATTAAACAACAAACAAGGGAAAAGCACCACTTCCTCACTCAGCACATCTTCCTTGATTTTCATAAGCATTCAGATTTACAGATGCTGATATTGCCACAAGAGTAGGTTTTTTCTGGTTTTACTTCCTCTTCCAGTAGAGCAAGCACAGCTGCAAAATGCAAGCTCATTTCTAGGCTCTCTTACACATCACCAGTTTACCACATTCCAACCAGTCATAGTTGTGCAACACCCCATCAGGGTACTGGGATTACTGCAGTGTCACAGACAGTTTAAGTGAGGCTCATGGAGCTGTACAATTTTAACTATGTTTTATATGTATAGTTAAATGATGCATGACATGGAAATAAGCCAGCTGTACTGAAACTGAACAAACTAACTGCTCTGATGCAACAGTTAAGCATCTCATCAGTTATAAAATGAAACAGGTTTAAAGCAAAAACAGTATAGAGAACAGAAAGCTTGACACTGTAAAATAGCATGTTCAAAGGATCATTTTTGAACATTAAGGAAATGTACTCATCCAGTAAAATTTTCAAAAGAATTCCTGGTACCAAAATGTTCTCTGTTTGCTTTTTCACCATGTTTTAAGAATGGATTACTCTTAGGGGGAAGAAGAATCCTGTGTGCAAAACACTGCGTGAAACTAAACTATCCTTAAACATGGCTGATTTCCATGTGGAGTGATGATTTAGCACTGTCATCCTTCAGCAGAGGAGAAAGAACTGCCTGTCTTTAGTTTATTTAGATTAAAAAAGTGAGGAGTGTGTATTTGATCTTGCTTCAATTTACTTCAGTGGCAGAACTTTTGCCATGACTTCAGTGAGAGTGAGACTGCATCTTAATTGATTCAATGTGGAGAAAAACAAATCAGCTGAGAATAATGCTCTTGTTTATTAGATTTAAATTACTACCATAGTCATTTTTAACAGTGCTAAGTAAATCCTGTCTTAAAAGCCAAAGGTTGCCTTCAGTCATGCTTATTCCTATGTACTGTGTCACAATGCAGGATTCCTGGTCCTCTGACCAAGTCACCACTGTTCACAGTAAGCATGGCTTGCTCTGGGGCATGGCCACATTCCCACCCGGGAATGATGTATGTTTGTGGATGTCACTGGTGACAATGTCCAAATCTGGGCTGGGGCATGCCCCCCAGCCAAGAAACCAGGGTGCACACTTTTGTAATATGAATGCATTCACTGAGAACACAGACTACACTTACTAAAATGTCCATGAAAAGCAGCAAAGTAAATCAAATCAATAGGATTAAATTTGCAATTAGGATTCTCTCTTTCTGCAGGGAAATTTTAGGATAGCCACAAATCGAGAAAAGTTTGATTTTTTTTTTCTTCTTCTTCTCAGAAGGCAATCAACCTTCTGGTCTGGTTATTCTTTACTTCTCCCTATGAAGTAAAATCTAAAAAGTCACACACAGAATATTTATGTAAGTACTTTTCAATGAATTAAGAAAAATTATTACTCAAAAGATAAGCAGAAACAAGACTGTCTAGACTGTATGAATTAAACATATATGAATTAGGACACATAGCTTTCCATTCTTTAGTAACAAAACTGATGCTGTCCTGAAAATGACATTAATGAATTAGGCTGGTATATGAAAACCTTCTGCATCTGCTCTAGAGGTTGGAATGAGGATATTAAATGAGGCAGAAGACAACAAGGATGTGTTGCTTAGGGAAGCTGAATGTCACTTCTGTGCTTGTGGAGTGCTGCAATTTGGATGAAAGTCACAGGTTATCTCCAGCTACAGGAAAATGAGTGATAAATACGCACTCTTAGACTCTTAGACTGAAAGCAGTGCTAGACAAAGAGTGTTAAAATATGGAATATTACTCAAAAATCATCCCCTGGTTTTCTAAAGATGGTAATCTTCTATTAGGAGACAGTTTGTTACCTTCTCCTAATATTAAAGCTGTTATAATATAAGCACCTCAATCTTGTAAAAGTATCTAAGATACACAGATTAAGTAAGTTCTATGCAGTGAGAGCACCCTAAAAACATCACAAGAGGAGTGACAATTTCTGGGATAGTAATGACATGAACCAGTATCTAAAAGTCAAGTCTGAGTGAAGAAGAGAATTTTTCAACTAATGGATTAGGGAAAATGTGGGAATAAAGGATGAGATATGTGATTAAAGATCATAGTGTATTAGAGTAACACAGGTGGAGAATGTATGACTTTGCTTCTGTATTTTAATTGATTTGTGTGTAGTTTTAGTTTTATACATGCACGATTTCTTAGAACACATCTTTAGACTGGGGCAAACAATAAAGGAAATCCATCATATGACATTACAATGATCCCCACATCACTCACTGGAATATGTTAACATTTCCTGCACAGATCCCCACTTGTGAAAACCCTGAGAAGAAGGAAACCTGTAACTGCCATTCAGAGAAGATCTAAAATTTTAATTGCTGTTTGAACACAAAGGAGCTGTGACATGCTGTGGTTTATTGAAGCACTCCAGCAGTTACATCTTTAACCACCCCACCCTCTCCCTCTTCCTCCATCCACCACTGATTGATGCAGCTGGAAGATTCAGTAACTGCAGAGCAAAGTCCTGCTTACTTCCAGCTCTCCTGCCCCAGCAAATGCTCAGCTCTTCTGGGAAGATGGAGCTATGCCATAAACACATTGCACCTGAAAGGAGATTAAACCTTCCCTTCAAAGACACATGTGTGACCAGGTTTTTGGAACTGCCTGATGTGGCCAGTTTTCATCTGTTTTCCATAAAGAAGGAGAAGAGCCCTGTATTCTCTTTCTCATGATAGTTAAAGTCTTAATTCCAAAGAACAGAGATGCCAGGACTTGTCAGTGACATGACTAACAATTTTATGAGAACTGGCAAGACAGTTCATTTCTCCTACATCTTATTCTCAGAAACCTTGGAACTGTTTTGTCTGAAAGATTTGGGGGGAGGAAGGTAGACTTAATTCTCACAACTATATTAAATATGTCATATATGACATATATAAAAATAACTTTTGCGTCTTTTTGTCCATCCAGGCTCTAATCCAAGTACCTAAAGTTGCCTAGTTAATCTGAATTATTATGCTTAAAGTTGTTGTGCTGCTTAATGTTGGTTAAAAGTTAACGGTCACTCCACACTGCCACAAGCTGACCCCGAGCATCCCCTTGGAGTGACCGGTTCTTCTCCCAGGCCACTCCACACTGCCCTGAGCTGACCCCGAGCACCCCTTGGAGTGGCCATTCTCCCTATTTATAAGAGGTTTTGTATTTTAAAGAGTTACAGATGGTTTACACAGTTTTAAAGGGTTGTAAATGTTAGAGGGTGTATGTTCCTGTATGTGTGTGATGAAAAAGTCATGTTTAAAGTGTTTATTATATGTGTTATTTAATGATTTCAGTTGTCAATATCAAACTCTAAAGCTGCCCCCACTTGGCTTCTTAACGGCTGCTTGCTAAAAATAGCTCCACTCTGCCAGCCCTGTAACTTGGCTCCATGCCAACTGGAATTTTAATGAGGTACTTTCCCGCCTTTGAGCCACTGATTACATCATCCCCTAGACAAGCTAAATGATAGGTTGGGAAAGATTACCTCACGGGACAGTACCACCAATCCCGCAGGGGCATGGAGGCAGGACAGGGGCGGGCAGGGGAGGAGCTATCTCAGTATAAAAGCACCTGCAGTGGGAGGTGCCTTGCTTTTTGCCTGGCTTTTTGCCCCTTGCTCCCGAGCAAGTTAGAGGTTGAGAAGCCCAGTGCCGAGCAGCTGGCCTTTTTACTCTCTGAGAGAGAGCACTTATAAATTGCTTTTGCGAGCCTTGTTCCTCCTAGGCTCTCCTCGGTGCTGTGCGGACCCCCGCTCTGGGCGGTCGTGCGGCCGCCTTGGGAGTCAATTCCCGCGCCCGGACTTTGTTTTATTTTCAAACTTTTATTTTTGTGGATTTTCGGTTTTCTCGCTTTTTGTTAACAATAAACCTGATTTTTCCTCACACCAACAAAAAGCGATTTGTCCTTCTTCTTTAGGACAAATATTCAGTACATCTGATATCCTGTTGTCAACACACAAAAAATATAGTTTAATTATGATAAGCCATACTGGAATCATGTACAATACATAAGTGTGAAAAAACAGCAGTAAAATTTTTCTTGTTCCGTGTGGAAAAATATACACCTTCCAACCCCCCAAAAAAGTAAGACAAGGCACAATAAATTCTGGTAATTCTCTTTCTTCTGGCTTTTCAGTTCCATCACATCTCTCCAAATTAAGATTTATGTGCTATTTTGCATCTGTATCTGTTGTTGATTTTCCCCCCCTATAGGGATATAGGTGGATAAGTTTGGACAGGAAACAGTATCCCTCAAGCCAAACTGAAAGGTTTATAAAGTTGCTAATAAAAGTTTGGGTCAGGGCCTAAATATCAATCATCTGCTCACTGTCTTTTTAAACGAGCTCAGGCATTTTCCCAACTGCTCCCAGCAGGTCTCTGCCACTATTTTAAACTAAGATTTCAACCATTTTTTTTCCCTGTGTTGACCTCAATCATTTTTCTTTCTCCCCCTCTTTACCTGCCAAAGGCATCCATCAGGATTTTGCCAAAGGCTATCTGCTTTTGAAGTTGAGAGGAATTCACTAATCGTGAGTGTCAAATCCACAATAAATGCCATCACCATATGGTATATGCTGCTTTTGGGAATTATCTCAAAAGGCCTAGCTGTGAGAAGGCCAGTTGTATGTTAGGAGGGTTTTACTACTAACTTTCATAACTCATGTCAGGTCTTTCAGTTTCTGTATTCATTGGCTTCAGTGAGTGCAACCATTTCCTGAATTTATAAAAATGTTGTCAAGATCCCTTGATCTTGCTTCCTCTGTCTCTCTCACACAAACACATCCAAACACATCTGTACACAGTGGAACAGTATGCACAGTGGCATGCAAATATAGCAAAAGAGAAGCTTGTAAATAAATAGCATGTCATTCTGCTTACTCAATAAATTCCTCTGGGTGTTAAACTCATGATAAACATATCATAAGCCCCGATGAAGGCTTTACAGCCTGTCCCATCACACCATCCTGAGAGTAACTCTGCAATGCATAGGAAGACATAAGTTTGAAAAACAGAGCAGAAATAGCTCCCATAAGGGCAGGGTGCTGACATAGTTGAAACATAACTAACTGGAGAGCATTTGTTTTTGCTAAAGAAGACAGTATCAGTGACACATCCCTCTGCCTGTGGAGGTGTACTGTACATTCAAAGCAGAAGAAATCTACCTTCTTTAAAAAATTGTCCATTAATACATAAATATGTCTGTGTTGAAATCCCTCAGACGGTGCCATTCTTAACAAGAACTACACACAAGACTAAGAAATTCCACAGAGAAACACGCTTTTGTGATCCAAAGAGGCAAGGAGAAAGAAAACCACGTATGAAGAGTTTAACATATCCACTTAGTGATAGAAAAATAATTATTACAAAAATAAATGTCAGTCTCCTTGAAACACTTGAGGCAGCTCTCTCAACTTTCTCTGATGCTCTAGGAAGGTGTGAATGTCCTCCATGTCTCACATCATCCCCACCAGCCACACAGGAATGTCTCCAGTGCGCCTCAGTGTTTCAAGTACCACTCCCCTCTAATTTATGTATAGTCTGTTAACATCCTCTTGGAGTAAACAGAAATAATACTTTTAAAATACAGTTATACTTAAGTAAGACGTGCCCCTACACAACAAAAAAACCCCAGATTTTAATACTGCCCCTAGGCAGAATTCATCCATCTTTAAGGCTTCTATTAGGTATTTCTGGCACAGTGTTTTGCTTTCCTGGTTAGTAATACAAAAGAACTGCTGGCAGTATCACATCGAAACAAAAGTGGCAGAATCAGAAAAACTACTGAAAAGTTTACCTTTATAGGAAAGTTTCAGTCTTGGGATATTTTGTTTTGACGTTCCAGTGACTGGAAGGAAGAGCATCACTAAAGACAGCAGGCTGCAGGCATGTGGCACTTGCAAAGCTCTCATTCTGCTCTCCTCTTCTGTATCTTCTTTTGCACTATGGTGAAATATCTCCCCACTTTTCAAACAATTCAAGTTTTATCTGGAAGAAAAAAAGAAAACATCTGCATATCTGCTTTACTGCATAAATAATAATTCTGTAAGCAAGCCAGACCTATCTTTAAAGAGCAGCTCATTTAATTTCTTTGCTACAAAAGTATTTTTCCTCTAGTACAAGTAAAAATGTTTCTTTAATACTAAGTTTACACATTTTGACATTGGAAAAATATGTAAACTTTTCAAACACCAGTGTCTAGCCTAGCTAAAGTTTAAGCACAAATTAAATTAAGGCAGTATCCATAAAAAGAACATTTGCCATTCAGAAGTGACCATGCAACTTGATAGCTCATACCAGTCCATTGGATATCTTAATGTTTTATAACTCTTTTTGTCTCAGTACAACAGCTATTGTATGTTTATGCTATGACTAAAATGAACTGTAATGTCTCAGATGCCATGGGGGTACAAGCTGAGTTAACAGCAAGTACACACCCATCAAAAACTTTTCACAAATAAACTAAGAAGACTGGATAGAGCAAGCAGTTGTGTTTAGTTTTAATAGAGAAAAAAGTCAAAGCGGATGATGAATTTAAAAGTGCTTTCAGTATGATACTTCCAGCAGAATAACTGCCTCAACTCATCCACCAAAATGTCCTATAAACTTTAATGAGTGTTTCAGGCTGGGGTCAATAGGCTGATACGGGATTTTGTTAGCACAGTGTGCAACTAAGCCAGCTTTGCAACACTTTTCACTTAGTAAGAATCATTCATATTCCATAAATCTTGAAGTGTTTTACAAATGAAAGCAATTATCACTGCCCTTATTTTCCCTATGCAAAAATGGAACCATAAAGCTGCAATGAACCTACTTCCTCAAGGTCACACAGCCAGCACAGTAGTTGAAAAGAAAACAGCAACAGCAGTTGCTGTCCTTTGTACCCAGCTATCAAGGATCCCTTTTGCCCCATAACTCGACTTTTGCACATGAAATTATTTGAAATGGCATCTTGAGTTCTGAACGCAAAACTTCATGGTTAATAAATCACAGAGATCAGAGTATGAAAATATTTGTGAGACCAGATCCTTCCCCCTGCAAGTGCATGATGCTAGAGGTCAGGGGAGATGGCTGGTGAAATGACAAATGTCAGTGTTTGAGTAATGCTGTAAAACCAAGGAGTAAGGAAATGTTATGGTTAGAAGAGAGATTAATGGCCCATGACTTGCCATGAAAATTCTTTTCTGAAAGGTACTCGAGCTGCCTGATTAAAAGAGCAGTCCTAGTGCCCACATCAGCCAGCACTTACACAGACACCAAAGCAGAGGTTCCTTGCAAGCCCATGAGAGATGCAGCACAGCTTGTGGCCCCTGAGCCTTTCCACTGGTCTGTGGTTTGAGCTCCTGCAGCACTGGGTCAGGCAACTCTGTGAGCTACACCAGCACCCAGAACCAATTCAGCACCTCCTGATGCAGGCAGTTCATCCTTCCTGGCATGAAAGGATGGAGACAGAATCCCTTCAGTTCTCTCTGACACAGGAAATCTTTCTCAGATGAAACTTGGGCTTTATGAGCCTCCAGACTTTCTATCAATAGCAAATGACAAGGAAGTGTGCAAGAAGAGCATGATGGTGAAAGAGGGAAACAATTCGTAAAATGCCCAAAGCATAATTCCTATTGCAGAACATTGAGCTCCTTTCTTCTCAGTCCCCTCTTCAACACTCACTTCAGTGTCTGAATGCACTACTCCTGGCCAAGTGTGAGTACATGTTCATGAGATGACATGGAGAGAAAAGACAAACATGAAATGCCTGTTTCATCTTTCCCTTCCCTTTATTACAGTATCAGATTCTAAGAGAATACCCTTACTTCTTCCATGCCAACACATCTATTTGAGGGTGGACCACGAAGGACTGATGTGGATTAGACTATCCCACAGTTAAATCACCTTTAAGAAATTTATTTAGAGGGGAAAAAGGGGAAAAGCAGGGGAGGGGAGGAGGGGGAAGAATATATGAAGATGAGACACCAGCCCTGTTCATCTTCAGCAGGATGATAGTGACAAACCATACTTCAAAAAGAAGCAATTAAGAGGGAGCCAGTCTCACTGCAAGTATGTTGAGAAGTCATGGCCTGAAGGTCTGGGCCTCAGCCAACAGGGAACTCACCAAAGGATATGGGGCTCATTTTCTTGAGGCAAATTACTGTGAAGAATCAGGACTAAATTTGACTAAAAAAACAGTTGCATCAATGCACTTTCATCTGCTGAATTGATTGAGAATCAGCACCATACTCAGGCCTTTGGCCATAGCTCACAACCTCACTTTTTCTTGCAGGCTTTTTTTGCTAATGGGAACCTTCCTTTTTTTCGGTTGTTTTTTTTTTTTTCCCTTTCCCCTTTTATTTGAGTAATGTCTGTGAAAAACCATTTGCTTTCACAAGGTGGTTAGTTTACACTGGAGGCAGCTGCTCTGTGAGCTTGAGCCAACCCTGTCCTGTCTTTAGATTCATTGCAATCTGGCCAGATTGTCACATATATTTTTAGTTTATTATGATCCTCTAATACAATTCCAGCTTCCACACAGAGGCCTTCCAACAGTCTAGCTCAGGTTAATGAACTTCAGGCCAACTAACTTGCCATTAATCTTCAGGAAATATCCTTCCTCTCTGTAACACATGCAATGTCAATCAATGTCCTGTGCTGAAAAGACCCACGGTCACACTGCTCAGTAGCAAACAGTTCCATGAGCAGAAATAAAATATAAAACCTAAATGCAAATTTGACTCCCCTATTCCTTCCTCCCCTCAAAAGTAAGAAGAATTTGGTCAGAGAAGGAAAAATTACTGGTTTGTTTAGTTCTTCGATACTTCAGCTAAGGACCAACACATTCTAAACTTCCTCACCACGAACAGATCCAAAATAAATGAGGAAAAAGAGTCTGAAATGAAAAATGCTGAGGCTAAAGCTGGTTTCCCACCTTGGCTTCAGCTAGGAAATAGCACTGCACTGTGTTAATTATCACCTGCAAGACCAACTAGGGAAGGAAGCCACGCATACACCTCGCTGAAACGGGGGCATTTCCAGTGGAATAAAGGAGCTTTTATTTGCCCCATGTAGGGGTGGGAGGCACAAGGCTGAGGAGGGGCTGAGCAGCCTGGCTCCATCCTGCTACAACCTCCCTGCGGGGCCCATAAATTCAGAACAGGCTGTAGGTTAAACTGCCAAGAGACAGAAAGTTGAACTGCTGGTGCCCAGGCATCCTGACAGAGAGAGGGGCTGGACCTGACTGGCACATGCGTGATGTCACGGCCCTGAAACGAGGTGTCACCTCCTTGCAATTGGTCACATTTAGTGGAGCCTATAAAACACATTGCTCTGAAGCTACTGTCTGAAACAAGAAAACCTGGAGCCAATTTACTAAACATAATTTATTCCAGGCCCTTTGTGGCAATAAACAGAGCTCTTCAGCCTTCTCAAACACACAGACAGTAAGGAGTTCTGTGCTTATGGCAGCTTTTTCAGATCGTTCAGCTCAAACCTATCTAAATGCAAAATCTTGCATTCACAAATACTGTGTAGTTTCCGACTTCTCCTGGCGTCATGAAGTCCAGAGCTGAAAGGACTGTGACCCATCTACAAACACACACTTTTTAAACTGTATTCATGTAACTCTTGGTTAGTTCTGTAAAATAAAAACCTTTATGGAATTGGAGGATAATTTAAAACCTATTTCCAGCACTAGGTTTCCAAGGTCATTTTAAAATTCAGAATTTTATATTTTAATAAAGAGTTATGGCTCAGTCTTAGTGAATCTAATAGCAATGTTGCAAATTGTGACAATTGGAAATCTAGAGCAACCTAGTCACTGTAAGTATATAAATTCATTATAAACTTAATGAATAAGTTGCCTAGGCCATGTAGCCTCAATATGTAATTTACTATCACTGATGCCAGAGTTTTTCTTTCTTTCCTCATCTATCCTTGTTTGAGATCTTGGGGTTTTATTTTATTTTGGTCTATGGAGTCAGCAGCCAGCAAAAGCCATCCCTTCTAGACATCAACAAAATAGCATGAGTGGCCTGTCAGACAAACATATTGCTTTAAAAGATTTTAAACCAACCAGCTACAAGAAGAAACAAAAATTACCCCACCTACAATTCAAACTTATTGAAAGGTACATTATCTCTTTATCATCTCCTCATTAAGTATATGTACTTTATATATATGCACACAAATTTAAAGTACATTAACTACAAATATACAAATATATGTGTCCAATGCATTATGTAGATGTCTCACCTTGAAATTATCATACATATTCCAAAAGAGAAATTACTATGGTTGTCTACTGAGTGGTTCAAAACTGTACTGTAATCATGAACTGGATATTGAATTGTCTTTGTTAATAAGAGGGAAAAACTATAAGCATACATGACTCAGATTCGTAACTTAGAAAATCAAATAGACTAAAAATAAAATTACATCTTTAGACTTACTTAACATTCTTAACTTAGTTCTGCAATAACAAAGATGACATTCATACAGAGCACAAGGAAACTATGTTCTTGTACTCCTTAGATAGATGGTCTGTTGATATATTATTTGGCAGAAGATGCTTTTCTCTTCAATGTGAAATCCCAGTTAAAGCTAACTCCATCCAAGAACTGGTAAACAGTATTATTCATACTTATTAAGTAGGTTTTGTGCTGTTTATAGTCCATAAAATGTTCTCTTTCAGGATTCAGAAAAATACTGCTTTTTACATAAACCCCAGATCAGCATTGCCTCACTTCCCAACACCAGGAAAAATTAATGAATAAAAAGACAATGGTACAATCAAAAACATTATGTGAGCCTACAGTAGGTGATATTTTTTTCATTTTGTTTTGCTTAAATCACTGGGTGTAGTGTACCTGGTTTAGATGAGGTTTTGCCATAGAGCAGTCTTTGCTATTGTTAAATACCCAAATGATTAGCAAAGACTCATGAGAAGCATAACCTAGCTTACAATGAGTTTTACAAAACTTTAAAAGCTTTAACTGTTACTGAGCTTCTCACAGGATTTATACACTATCCGTTCAACACCAGTAACTTGGCAAGAAAAATCACTGCTCTGATTCCCACTTGAGAAGAACCAAATTGAGCAAAGAAAAATGAAGGGTCTAAGAGACAATGAGGATGCAACTGAGGGAACAAAGACTAAGCAAAAAATCTGTTTTTATTGCAGAGAACCATCTGATAATAAATAAATCTCTCCAACAGACAGAGAAAATACATTTGAGGATTACTCTGGATATTTTGTACATTGAGATGAACTCAAGCTAAAGTAAAAATGGAGACTAAGGAAGTAAAACATGAGAGAAGAAGGAGGAATGAACTCCCTTATTTTGTTTACTTTTTCGTACTTTTCTGCATCTTTCTGAAGGGAATCTACTGGTGGAAGCATTTCTGACAGGCATGTAGTCTGTCTGGAGATAAACACTGGTAGAAATGGGTAATCTTTACAGAGTGATCTGTGTCACACTGCTCTGAAGAGCTTATCTGACCATGAAATTTACTGTCAGGCACCTAAAATTATACACATAGGAAATGAGCACTTCATCTTCAAAAGATACCAGGATATTTTTCAGGTCTGTGTCAGTGAGGTCAGGATTACACCCAAAGATTTCACACAGACACAGAAGTAGTCTTTTCAGAAAGTGGCAGATAGACAGCCATGCACACAGACATGTTATGCATCATTACAAACGGTGATTCTGAGAAATTTTATCTATGGCATTAAATCTTTTGGACATATAACACGTAAATTCAAGACTGACAATAAAACAAATGCTATTCTCTAACCTTAATTATTTGTTTATTGTGTCTCCTCAAAAAAAAAAATCAGATTCATGGTTTTTTACATTCTATAGACTGTTTCTCAAACACAGTATCTATTGTTCAAGAAAAAGGATGGGATGGAAACCAACTTGTCATCTGATAATGATACTGCCAAGAGGAGGTAGGCACACAAATAAGATGTCCCACCAGTCAGATGTGCAGCTGGGATCTTTGCACAGAAATATCAACATGCCTTTCACTCTAAAGTTAGATGCATATGCATCTCTTACGGATTCTTTTTCCTCTTGTTTTTTCTTGTTTTCTTTTGGGGAAGGAACTATGACTTCAGGTATTACGTCTGTAATAACAGCTTTCCATAGGCTCTTTATTTAGGACATGAGAATGCCCTACATGCCTGATCATCAAAAAAAAAAAAAAAAAAAAAAAAAAAAACCAAAAAAAAAACAAAAAAAAAAAAAAAAAAAAACAACCCAAAAAAAAACCCAAAAAAAACCCCAAACAGAAGCCAAAGAAGAAAGCAGTGGAAGGCACGATTTAGCAACACATAAGAATCAAAAGGAGCCTTAAGCCAAACCTCAGTGTTACATTATTTTAAGTACAGCATGTTTCCCCAGAAGACCAGAAAAACCACAAAAGCTATGAAAAGTGATTCTGAGATGAGTTTTGTAACTTTCGTATCCAAGAAAAGAAAAAGGCAGTAGCACGAAAATTCCTAGAGACATTAATGAAAAGGTAGACTAGATGGAAACCACTTTCTGCCAAGTACTGTGACATCTGAAGGCTTTCAAAGAGAGACAGAGAACTTTCCTCTGAAATGTCTGTCACCACCTGTAGCACTTGGGGTGGTTTGGCTCAGCTCTGAGTGAAGGAGACAGGGAGAGAACACTTGCAGGAAGCTTAGCCTGTGGAACAGCCTTGGCCCGCTCTTGAGAAAATACTGAAAAGCCAGAAAAGTGTCATGATGGCCATCAGAGTAAATAAATGCTCATTTTGGGGAGACCTTCCTGAGCATTTAAACCCTAGCAGACTGCATTTGTCCTGCTGCAGCCTGAATTAACCCCAGGCAGCACTGTCAAGCCAGTAAACCACTGACCCTGCAACCACCATTCTTCTGCTGGAAGCAACATTAACCTACAACGGCCAACACAAAGGAAGGATTAGTCTCTTTTTCACCTCCAGGAATTCTTGCCAGTGTTTTGCTATGGAAAAACTGTTCTCTGTATTTCCTGTCATAGGAAACCTTCCAACATATACAGGAGTGGAGCACGAGTCCTCTAGCAGGGACCAGAAGTCTGAACTGGCTGATATTTTTGGGGGTTACCAGTAACTAGTGGCAATTGGGTATTTTACAGATTAGTTACATGAACTTGCCCTACCATGCCTTTTGTATGTTTATGAAAAACCCAGCTTGATGAGAAGGTAGTGCAGCACTCTGGTGAAATCTGTGATATATCAAATCCAGACTTACTGCTCTGCACGATACAGCAGCAAGGTGGATAACAGTGAAAGGGTACAGCCAGCGAGCTGTCTGCATGGATACATCTACAGGTGCAAGTAGTTGGGCCTCTTCCATCCTTGATCCAAGCAATCCAGACCTCAGCCAGCTCCTAGTGCTGGATGGCTCCATTAACTGTACACCATACAACAATATATTACACATTTCAGCCATACACGCATCTGAGGCACCACCAGCCAGCCAACTCTGTGTGCAGACTGAACCTGCAGACCATGCACACAATCACAACCCAGCAGACCCTTCTAAACCAATAACTCAACCAAAACAACCCCAAAACAAACCCTCTCCAAAGCAGAAAGAAATAAAGGAACAAATATTTACATTTACAGAAATATTTATAATGTTAATTTCATTTCACAGCCAATGCTTTATTGTGCTAAAATTTGTAGCCAGATTATCTGATGTAAGCATTAATGTATTGCCAAATTGTTTGCAATTTTGTTTAAATGCTTGCAGGCACTCTCAGATTCCCCAGCTGTAGCTAAAGTCCGTGAGACTCTCAGAGAAAAACAGAATGTTACAAATGTTAAGTAGAGGCAACTGCACGTTGTAGTAGGCATCTTAATATAATTAAACATTTTTTTTTATTATTTCTATTTTTCAAATCCTGATAGGATGCTTCCTTAACCACCAGTACTACTTAGTTTATTGTCAGCTGTGTGAAAGTCAAATCATAGTTTTCAAAAGAATTCAGGCTAATACTGTTTAGCAATGGTTAAAATATGTGTACTTCATATGGCAGCCGGGCTTTGATCAAATATGTTTACTATATATCCAATGGCATATTTTCCTAAAATTCCTTTCATCAATGTATGGCCTCATTATTTGATGCACTGTCAGTGAACTCCGTACAGTACAGTCTGCAGGGTTTAATACATAAACTACACTATAGGGAAAGACATGCCAGAAGGATTTTAATTTACACTTCCAACAAATTGATTTAATAATTCATGACTATATGCTTGAACTCTATTGGAGGAGGGTTTTTTTAGTCTATTGTCCAACTAATTTTGGACCAACATTTTGTGCAGCCAGAATGTAAAATGATACACATACGAACGTGTACACTGCAGTGCAGTGATCTCTGTTGGCCCATTAACCCAGTTATTTTATTGTTAGGCTGAACACATTTGCTTTCTTCCTAGTTTTTTTTAAACATTTGATTTCATTTAAATTTGGAGTATGTGTGACAGGGAATCAGCAGAGCCTCCATAACAAATCCCACTCGTGAGCTTATACAAGTCACTGACTCAATGCAGACCTATTCCTCTTGATGGGTTTCCCTCAGGTACTCATCATCACAGCATCTGAGCAGTTTAAAAGCTTTAATGCCTCTATTCTCTATCCTCTATCCTCTATCCTTGTCATTAGGAGTTAATTGGATTTCTTTTAATGCTACCATAGGAGATGACATCCCTTGGATAAGGTCACACTAGCAGTCAGGACCAGGACCCACATCCCCTTAGTCACAGAGCCAAACTTCTCCACAGGGACAACAGACTTGTGACTCCTGCAGTGAGATCCATGACTCAAGTATCACTTCTTCCAGTGTTTTATTCTTGATTTAAGTGCTTGTCTGAACTGCAGAAAATTACAAGCAATCACAGTTTCATTTTCTCTAAAGAACTTCACAGAGCTGCGTAAGGAGTAACATGCTGCCAGCGTGAGTTCAGACAGCAGGTTATCAAAGCTTTAACAGTCCTGTGTCCTCTGATCATCAGTTTTACCATTTTCAAGGGTTACAACATGCTGGTATCAGACCCTCAAAGAACTTTCTGTTTGTGTCACAGCAGAAATCAATTCATATTTGGTGCAATAGTTTTTTTGCTGGTCTATTTTTAAGCTGCTTTGTGAAGGGTGCTATCATGACAGTTCCTGCAATCTGAAACAGCCATACTGAAAAAGAAACCAAGAATTCAGGCATCACCTCCTCCATTCAACACAGAAATACCTCCACTTTAGTTTAAATCCACAATAACTTTCCTTTGTCTCATGAGGACAAAGTGAGGACACAGAGTACACAGATGAATCAGTATTTCACTGAAAAAAGGAAAGATTTTTAGATGGTTAACCAGTTAATTTCCATAACCAGAAGACCAATATAAAAAAGGTAGGATGTAAAACACCACTTCTAATTTCCTTTTCCCCAGTAGTCATTTGTCCCCTAAAATGATGAGGCAATCTCAATCTTGAAGGAGTTCTGAGGTTTCATTCCCTACAAGGAGTGTCAATACTGGAACAGAAGCTCAGAGAAGTCGTGGATTCTCCATCTTTGCAGACATTTGAAACTTGACTGGATATAGCTGAGCAATCTCATCCAAAGCTGAAGTTATCCATTCTTTGAACTACAAACAAAACTGTATGACCTCCTCATGTCTCCTTCAACCTTAATTTTTCTACTACTTCCTTTAGCAGTTAATGGACAAATGAATAAATGAACTGAATCACACACTGAAGGTCTTGCTCAACATACAACACCCTTCCACCTAAACTTATATGCCTGACAGCCATCAAATGACTTGTTCTACTCTTTAGTCATCTTCCCAAGGACTCTTCTGATAAGGGCAATGCCTACCTGATCCGCTTACAAATCAGCTACCTTACTACTAAAATCTGACTGAAAACAGGATCGCTTTTCTTTTATAAAACTATCCAAAAGCTGCAGCAATTCAAGAACTGATTCACAGGCAGATCATAAACCCCCGGTATCAACAACAGCAATGTGTGCATAGGACCAGTGAAGTACACACAGCATAGGGGCAGGCACTGCATTAGCTGTATAACTTAATTCAGTATCTCACAGCTGCCAGGTACAGTTCATCCACATGGTCCTGGTTTGCCCATCCCATGAAAACTAAACACAGAACTGAGTGTCAAAAGTATTAACATGGTATGTGAAATAAGGCTTTTGCCTGCACTTGATGAGACAAGAAGGGGATTTCTTCCAGGATTCCCCCACTGGAGTTAGAAGAAGCTGGGTGAGAAATGCCACTGGATGAACTGCTGACACCCAAACCAAGCCAATGATTTCTGCTCACCCAGAAGACAAGACCATCTACATGTTCCAGGCTGACTTCTCTTTTCTGTCCAAATCAGCAACCCCTTCCTGCCAGTGGCACCAACAAGTGGAAGCCATTGTAGCTACCACATTAAATATTTCTCAAGGTTGTGGGGGAAAAAAAATGACTAGAAAGGATTTGGGCTCCACGCTGGCTTAGCTAGGAAAAGAGATGCAGTGAAGACTGTGTTTCCATAGCCACGGCTGAGCAGGTGGCAAAGACCCACCACAGGTGCTTGTTCCATAGAGGATTCCACTCCCTGGTAAAACAGCCACTCCTCAAAGAAACCAGGGCTTGAAGATATCCAGGACTCTTCCTGTCAGATGAGTCTTGTGTAAGTTTATGAAGCCTTGGGATCACCGTGATTAACTATCTTCCTTAAACCATTCCCCACCAGGCTTTAGTGCTTTTAAACAACTGAACCCTTGAATCAAAGAGGGAGATTTCTCTTTTCACAGCTGTGACTCAACACAGGAAGGAATTCAGAGACATCTGAAAACAAAGCCAGGCAGAATTTAAAACAAAATCCTTCAATGACAGATTTAGCAAGTGATGGGCACAGCTGGAGCTTACAAATATAACTAAGCAAATGAGCATGCATTATACAACAACCTTACATGGACAGATCCTATGAAGGGCAATTTCCTCACAAGGAACTGGAAAAACCAAACTGCTATGAATAAATCATCAGAAAAACTAGATATTGGCTGTTCAAAAGGAATCTGAGTCCTTGGGTCCTTCAGCAAACTAAATGATAATCACCTCTAAAATGAGATATGTGTCAACCAATTAAGCAACTTAAGCCTTGATTTTTAGCTATTGTCTATTTAAGTCACAATGCAAAATCAAAATTCCTGTGCCTAGAAAAGAGTAAAACACTACTAAGATATAGTTTTCAAAACTTATATAATACCTTTCATACATTCAAATTAAAATATACAGTAACTAGTACATACATAATTGAATCATTGCAAAGGAAATGTATCCCTACTTTTTCAGCCAGGGAAGCTGATGCTAAATGTACTCAGTAGATATTCTAGGAGGAACTGAAGTGAAAAAAAGAGTGGAATTAGATATTAACAGCTAATTATCAATGTCACCATCTTAAACATGACATGCTTCTTTCTACCCAGTCAAATGGGCTACATGACACACCATATCAGTTTTAAGAAGCAAGCACAAGGTTGCAGATGAACTTTACAAAATGCAACAAATACCTTGAAGATAATCAATCATGAGGAATAAACCTATTGACCACCTTCACACAGTACTGCAAAAGCAAAACAACAATGACTACTGAAAACTGCTTCCCTTGTCTGCTCAGCTGGGATATGTGACTAGCATTAATGGCAGGGGGAATAATGTACTTGCACTCAGAGCCTGGACTGACTGATGTCAAATGAAGTTCAACCATTCATATTAATGGGGATCAGCATTTGTCTGAGGGAATGGAAGCCTCTCAGACCTCAGGGTCATGAATTGACAAGCTATCGAACATTTTCTCTGTAGTGCTGACCATCCTCCATCCCCACTGAGCTCAGCTGTCTAGACCCTTAGTCCCACTCCAGCTGCTTTGTGCTCCTCCTGAGGCACAGAAAGAGCTCATTACTGATTCTTTCTGTGTAATGTGCAATGAGGACTGAGGTCTCACAACTCTTCCCTTCTAGGAAACACAGAATAGTCACATTTTTCTGCACCCCGAGAAAAACAGAAACATACATGCAAACTGTGAGTTTTTTTATTCTGGAGCTCCATAAACAACTAAGCCATATGGTGACAGAAGTGCCATTAATGCCAAAAAAATAGAAGAAAAAAAAAAGGACACTGAAAATATCACCTCAAAAGAACACAGATGACTAATAACTTGTACCAAGAAAATGATTGTTAAATTGCTATTGTCTCACACCACTAATAAACTGAGAGGACGCAAATAGCATTTCTTCTTACAGATGGACTTTCTGGAAAAATACCTTCTCACAGCACTTATTCTTGAATGGTTTCAGAGTATCTATAAGCTCATGGGTTGTAATCATGCTAATGATCAGCAAGCAGTAACTTCACATGGCTGATGAAAGTCTGTAGCTGATATTATCTGTCAAAACATTAAAATATGCAAAGAAAAACACTGCAGTAGAGTTTTGGTATTCTTAATATCAAGTAGAGCAATTTTGGAAGTAAGGATAGTTATAATTTTCACCATCATCATTAATCCTAATAATATTAAGAACAGCAATAATAACAACGATAACCATAACTTTTTTCCTAAACTTTTTTAGCTAAAAAATTCTGCCAGATGCAAATATAAATTTTATGGATAAGAAAGTCAGCTCTTTCCAGTGAGATTTACAATTATAACCCAGCTCTGGTAGTCAGGACATGCAGAGTGAGTGAATTCAAAAATCCCACTCAAACCTTGGCATCTCTGTTTCTTAGAGGCACTTCAGCCACATTCTTGTTTTTAAGAAGTGCATGTGTAAACATTAAAAAACACAAAACAATAAAAAGATAAGAATGCAGCATGCAAGGCCAACCCTAACAAAGGATGAGACAAATTAAAATAAACAAGATTAAAATAAATGCCTTATGTGCATAATAAATTTCAGTATCATGAGTCACTAGACTGACTCATGAACTATAACTTGACCATGCCTCTTTTAATTGTTCCACATAAGGATCCCCATTCTGAAAAAGAAGAATATCTTTAGCAGACATAGTGCTACAGCTGCTTTTTTCTTTATCAATAGTATATGTGTACTGTAGTGCAAGTTATGGAACTTAAGTTCTGCTACAGGTTTAGAAAGAAGCATGTAGGATGTAGAAGATATGCACCTAGATCAGAAAATGCCTTCTGTATGTACATGGAGAACTACCAGTAGAAATCACCAAAAAACCAATGAAGATCTATTCCTCACAGTAATGTCAGGTGAAATATAAAAGCTAAAAAGGCAAGACTGCAAACCTATGCAGTCCGTAACTGAGCAAGTAATCACATTTGATCTTCTTTCAGCATTAAAGTTTTCTCTCAATTTTCTTTCCTTAGCAATATGGACCACAAAACGCATTACTAATTTTCTACACTTAAGCAGTTCTGGGTTTTCTCCACCTTCAACATTCATTTCCTGTTCCAGAAAAATCCTCTCATATAACTACTCGCTACTTAAGTAAGAATGTAAAAATGTTTGTAATGGCAAGACTGAAGGCTCATCCAGTCTAGTAGTCTCTTTTCAACAGTAAGAATAATAATTATAGAACATTTATATATGATATTTCCCCACACTTAGTGCTCCCCCTTCTCTCCATCTATTTTCAGCTCAGGAGATTTCCTGAGCCTATTGTGGCCTGTCTATTTTGCAACCCCCAAGTAGATATCACTTTCAAGTACTTGTCCGGCGTCCCTTTGAGCCCTTGTAAAATTCTTGCATCTGCAACACCATCTGGCAAACAATTTTATATGTCTGCTACCCAATGTGTGAAGAACCAATTCCAATACCAACAGTGCAATGTGATAATGTATTAATTTCCCCTCATACACCACCACCTTCATAATATTAGCCAAAAAGTAGATCCCCCTGGGCAATAAAAAAACCGAAAATTCTGATTTAGTTGTGATGATCATCCAACTGTTTCAACATTAGAGGCATTACATATGCTACCTCATTATTTTATTTTGCATAATCGCCTCAAGGAATGAGTGGGAAATTAAGTGAAAATTGGTCAAGAGAAAGTTAAGAAGGTGATAGCAGTCATCAGTTCTAATGAGTGTTTGCTGCCAAAGAAAAATATCTTGCTATGGTCACTGCACAAGATGAGATATAGTATTTCACAACTAAATCTTTGGTGAGAATCCAGAACCAGCTTTGAACAAATAAGTTCAATTCAACAAAGTAAGTTTTTGCCAAAGCTGGCAAATGCATGGGGAGGGCAAAACCAGAGGTGAGATCAGTGAAAGAGAAACCCTTCTGGTTTCACAGCCATCAGTGGCTCCACACCAGTAGCAGAAGGGCTCCCACACATGAACTTGTGAATACCTGCAGGCAGGTAGAATGAAAAGGGCATCCCAGCACCCAGCAGTTGGGGAGCTCTGTCAGGTCTCTCCTTGACAAGACCCTTTGCCTCTCTCACACTGCAGTAAAATTCACTTTTATTTTACTGAAATGGCCAGGTTTTCTCATATCCACAACTTTAATAAAGGCAGCATGGGGGTGAAAGGTTTTACTTTTGCACCAGCTGATAATGGATCTTTAAAATCTTCTGCTCTCAAAATTATTGAATAATTTAAGAAATGTGGTTTAAGATTTATTCTACAAACTATGAGGAAAAAGAGTTATAAACTCTATTAATCTTCATGTTTCAAGGTGATGTAGGAAACACCATCTTGCAATACAGAACAGTAGAATTGTGAAGATTTATGCCTTCCGTTGAAACATCTGGTCTTACCCACTCTTGGTGCCAGAATGGCAGACTGGATGAGCTGCTTGTTTATTCCAGCCAGGCGTTTCCTTGACTCCTGGACTTTATGTTAAGACATGATGAACATCTTACTCCCACTGGAGAATTTTTACTCTCATGAAGTCAATAGGTCAGAACTCGAAATTTACAGCTCATGAAAGGGATTCCTCCTTTGAGTTTGCTAGATTCTAGTGTATCAGTAGACAAATATGAATACTTAAAACAATTGTACTTCATGTACTCCATACTTGTGCTTCATACAGGCATAGGCATTAATTTAAAGGCCTGTCAGAACAGAACTTCTTTAGCAACAGAGTGAATCATGAGGGGTAGGAAATATCCAAAAGGGTTACATCTCACAGAAATACAACAGTGAGCCCTATCAAAAAACTTCCTTTAATTTTACAACAACAACAAAGTTCTCAATTCAGTATTATACACTGTAATTATTTCAGAGGATCAAATTAGTTATATTTATTTACTTAGAATTCAGAATCATTTCATTCTTTTTATTATATCTATCAAAAGTCAAATTTCAAGTTAAGTTAGTATCTGCAGTGGATCACTATAATGTAAAGATATTTCTGTCACTGCCTAATGAATTCAGAACTGTTTCAAAAAATACATTCAAAAGTTTCTCAATTTATCAAAAACTAACATTGAGACAATGATGGAAAGCATTACACTTTCTGAAAAAAAAGTCCTCATTAACTTTTAAAACTGAAAAGTTACACCACCTTTTTCAATTACAGCTACTTTTAAGATTTTCCAGAGGTAGCTACAGTTTGGCTTTGACCCTACTATTGCAAAGTGCCAGAAATACCAAATTATAGTAGGGAAAATGTTGTGTGTGCACACATGTATGTGTTTGTCCACAGTCTGCATGAGCACTTGAAAAACATCCAACATATACACACAGCAAATCACATAATTAAAATTACTCTTATGCAGAAGAAATTTGTCTTTAAAGTAGAAAATAATGGAAGGACAGCAGAGATTTTTCGGTACTAAAACATAATGCTTCATTTAATGAGTAATCCCTGGAGCATACGGATGTTTACCTCACTCTGGGCAAGCTCAAGTGCATAGGCAGACAATTACAGTGCTTCAGCTGATCTATGATAACTTGTTAAGCTGCTGTAATGCAGTGACATTCTTTCATGGGCTTATAGACTGCATTTCTGTATTTTACTCCATGCCAATATGACTTTTGTTTTCCAGATTAAATGGCTGTAAGATAATAAATGGCATGTTCAAAGTTAGAATGCCTGAATCTGAATGCACAAAGCCCTGGAAACTTAAAAACTGGAACCTCTGTCTGCAGTCTCTCTGTGAGTTTGGCAGGTAGTCTGTCTGCATCCATTCTGCCCTCAGAAAAATAAAATATTAGTAAATTAAAAAAAAAAAAAAGACAATATTTTGCAATAGGAAAATCACAATACATTTGGTTGCATTGCTTCTCACATGAATAATGGCTGGACAGCAGACTTATTTATATGACCCATTGAATAAGATTCAAAAATTTTTTTAATATGTAGATATAGGCTGCAGATTAATAGCGAATGCTGGCAAATGGCTTCAGAGAGACTCCAAGTTTTGCTTTGGGAGAATGGAAAAAGAAGGAAATATATTGCTAAAGCCTCTCTTCCCACCACTTTTACACTGTTGCCTCTTGTCAGAGTGTAGGTTGCAAAGTTCTGAGACTGGTATTTGGCAAAAGCACAGCTTAAATTATATTAAAACCAAACAAAACCAAGCAAAACAAAACAAACAAACAAACAAAAAAACCCAAAAAAAACCCAACCAGTCATGAAACTGCTTAGGTCAATCATACATAGCTATTGAACAGCTCCTTTACTGTGGTGAGTCTTTACTTCTCCATGAAGTTTGTGAAAGCTGAAGGCAGTACTTCAAACTATTAATTTTCTAGGCTTTTAGACACTATATAAAAATCTTATTTTTCTATTCCATATTACTGGACAAGGAAAGTTAAATACAGCAACTGTAAACTCTACTGCTTGGTAATATGTGAACTCTAGAGTCTCAGAAATGTCCACACTTCTGTATTTCTTTTAATGCATTTGATTCAAAATTCTGTCAGTGTAAAAGGAATTTTAAAGTGGCTTTAATGTTCTTCTATTCATAACAATCTAAAGATATAAAAGATGCACGATTCACAGAAAAGCAACCCATGCACACTCAGATACAGACATACACAGTATGGATAGGTGTGCTTTGTTCCACAAGAAACTCTTGTGATTCACAGCACCTGAGTATGAGTTTCCAGGTTATTATGATCTTACTTCTTAAATATTAAAAATATAACACATTTAAGAAGTTTTTTTGGTTGTTGTTTTTTGGTTTCTTTGTTTTGCTGCTTTGGTTTTTTTTAATGAAGCCAAAAGTAGCAATCAATGGTCATCTATGTTTTGGTTGGCGTATTTCACACAAGAGACCCTTGATATTAAACCATGGTTGAAATATCAAAATTCCTTCAAATACTTATCTCTGTTAATGATAACTACAGCTGCACTCAAAATCTGCTGCCCTTGATATGACTTACATTCCCACAGGAATATAAATCTCCACGTTTAAAAAATAGTATTCGTCTCGGAGCTCTGAAGAAACACAGAGCTTTATTCTTTTGATACTGCATAATATTATTAGTGGGTTAATATGATGAAATAAATTTTCTTTTTTCTTTCTTTTTTTTCCCTGAAGCTTATCTAGTCTCACATTATTAATCTGAAAACAGGCCAAAAGAAGAAACAGGAAGAGAGATACAACAAATTCAGAGCTCAAATATGGTCATTTGGGCCATTGCACGTCTTCAATAGAAGCAATTTAGTCCAAGACATGGGAATATTGAAAAAGAAACATTATGAAGGGAGACGACTGAAAGCTGTTTCCTATCTGTTAGAGATCAAAGAGGATCAGACCAAATATAAAATTATCTTGTAGCTGAAGTAATAATGTACCTACTGATATTGAAATGAAATGTTTAAAAATCTGTATTTCTACCTTTCATTTTAAAAGATGCGCATCTTAATCCCATGAGTAATCCCACAATGATAATCACAAAATTGTAACATATAATTAAACTTAAAAGCAAGATCTATTCCATCCTTGAATCAAAATTATTCCTTTCATCACAGCAAAGCCATATTGTTTTTAAAACCTAGTGACTATATTTATTTAATTTAATTCATAAGCCCCTGGTTATCACTGTACTTTTACTCATACGTAGGTTATCAAATGTACACTGCTATAGCTGTTTGAAGTCTATTTCCAAAACCAGAAAAGAGATAAGACCCAAAGACACATCACCACCTCTTACAGAAATGTCAGTCATGCTATGAATAAAGCATAAGCTTAGAAAAACATCATCACCCAGCAAACAAACAGCATTTGCTGAACCAAACACGTGTCTGGAGCTGTGCTCCCGAGCTAACTGGACGCAGATCCTTGTACCATGCCACAGGATGCCACAGCTGAGAAATCCCTCCAGCTGGTCATGGAGAGTTCAGCACGCTGTGCAAGGGCAATTGCCAAATTCTGGGGCAGGAGGTATGGCCAGAAATCCCAGAAACCAGGCTAGGAAACAATGCTGTCACGTGTCACGGACACCCCTGACAGGGTGAGGAAGGCAGCAAGGACAGGGACCAGGTGACGCTGCCTGGGAAGCTGCAATGAGCCATTGCAAGGCTGAGCCCTGGTCTGGGGGATGGCTGGGGCCGAGAACTGGGAGATGAAGGGTAGGCCAAGGAAGGATGATGGAGCCAAACAAGCAAACGAGGCCAGCACCTGTTCCTGCAAGTGATGGCCCAAACCACCACTGCCTCTGTGTTCAGCTGTGTCCAGCCCGGCTGGCGCAAGACTACAGCAGGGATACCATGGACATTGGGATGGGAGGGATTATTGCCCCTGTCAGTCTTCTTAAAAACTGCTGGCACACTTAGATTACACTGAAATTATTCCATATCTAAACAGCAAAACTTGAATGGGAATAGGCATACCTGCAGCTAGCAGACTGCCTTATCCAAAGACACTGTATCAACTCAGTCACAGGAGACCCAAAACCTCTGTGCTCATGTTAAGCACCTAATTCTAAAGTGATGTTGAATTTAGAATGCTAGATAGTTAGATGTGACTCCCTGGTATATCCAATGAGAGAGGAAAAAAACAAAAACAAAAACAAAAACAAAAACA
>VXAD01004663.1:0-108187 GCA_013399195.1 Dicrurus megarhynchus | reverse complement strand
AAAAAAAAAAAAAAAAATACCCAAAACGAAGCAAAACAAAAAAAACACCCAGAAAAAAAAACAACAAAAAGTCAACTGAACTCTCAAAGAGCCTGTTCTAGAAGCAAATAATGAACTGATGAGTACATTCACTGGGATCTGGCCCAGCCTCATCTCCAAGTTGGAGGACAGAAAATTTCGAAACTCTGCAACAACCCTTCTCTTCTTTCCTGTGTGTCAGACTAACCCCGACCCGGAGTGCATCTTCTAGTTCAGTGTTGTCCAACATATGGTTCCAGGCAGGATGTTGCCTGTAAAACGCTTATGCACTAATTCCATTAATTAGAGCATTCAAAATAAAAGCAGAGCTTTCCGAGGGTGACCAAAAGGCAGTGCTGACTTTCTGACAGAGACGTGCCATCAGCCACAGCCAAGGCTGGGAACTCCTGCATGACTGAGGTAGAGCTAATGTGTCTCAAAAAAAACTATGAGACCCCATCAGCCAAGCTGTGGATCTTGATTTACCCACCTGACAGCCCTGCTCAGCCCTGCTGGGCTGGACTTTGCAGAGCATCCCCACAAGAAGCACCTGCAAAAGGAGAGGAAGGGAGGAACACTTTGGGCTTGGTAAAATAGGTTTAATAGAGTTGGAAGTGGCTGAGGTGATTACCCTGTGTGAACTGACTACGGAACAATACCCAAACAAAAGACAGTCTGACACAACTGTCACAACAAAGTCAGTTCTGAAAGACATCTGACAAGGCAACATCTATTTTTAAAATCCTCAGGATATTAACTGCGTATTTACATTTTGTATTAAGAAGACTAAACATCATGAAAACAGCTGAATTTAGCACAAACAATAGGCCAATAAATACAATAGTAGTGCTTTAAAATAATTAAATAACCATTTGTTCTTGCATTTATGTTGCTTCCAAATACTGGCAGAATTCCTTCAAATAAACAAACTGCTAGGTTTTTTTTTGTTTTGTTTTTAATTTTTAAAGATTACATGTTGGCAGTAATTTAGGCAAATCTGGACATTTGTTCCATTCATCTGAAGTGAAAACAAGCGACACATCTATCACATTGCATTTTCACTCTTAGGAAACCAAAAGTAGGGCCCTCCAGGGAACAAAAAGTTTAACTATAAACTATCACTGTACAACAAGATAGATTATTGGACATATCTCTGAGAACACATTCAATACAATAAGCCGATATAATCTGATAAGCAATTTTTTTCTTTTTTCTTTTTTTAATGCAAGACCATGGTTCTTTTTTTGGTGTAAAAGGAAGAAGTCAACAAAATAGTGATCAATTAGAGACCTGCAAAGTTTGTTGCAAAATAATGTTCATAATACACTTAGTGATTCTTCAGAATCAAAAGAATAGAAAAACAAAAGCAGTGTCACTAACTAGCAATCTGTTATTTAAATGGTGCCTAAATTTGTGCTAATACTGAGAAAATATAAAGTATAGAGTCACAATGCAAAACCACATTGTAGTTTCCAGTTTCTATAGAGCTTTTTATAATTTTTTGTATCAATTGTGAAAGCAGAAGTGTCTGAATGAAAAACAGAATTACCCCCACACTACTTTCTCCCTTTTCACCTTCCTCATCAAGCAAAAGTAGGGAATTTATTCCAGAAACTCCAGTTAGAAATATTTCTTAATTGCACATGATAGTTGGTTCATTTCTTTCCACAGAAAATTACCATAATAGGTATTTTGTTAATAAATGACATTTAAATTAAAAAAAAAAAAATTGAAAGTAGTTGTAACCGTTGTATAACTCAGTGAGACTGTTTAATAAGGCTGCATTTTAGATTTCCATTTTGCAACAGAGAAGAAAATGAGTTATGTCAATAAGACTGTCACCAAGGTCAAGCCCCATAGGAATCCCTAAAAATTCCTTCTAAAATCCTGTGTAGATCTGTAAACTATGATCTGACCCACCACATCGGTGAAGTGTGGAGCTTATTTTAAACAACTGCACACTGACAGCCTCACTCTGTTTTCACAAAGATGAACTGGATCTCTAGAAAGGCACAGAGCTGTGGCATCACACGAGAGGTGTCCATCAGGTAAACCGATTCTCCTGAGCAAATGAGTTGCAGAAGTAAACATGAAAGCTTTGCACTGAATCTAATCTAGATAAATAAATTCTGAAGACCCACACATGATGCTAAAAATAAAGACTTAATTTATCTTCTCTAAGAAGACAGATCTCTACTTAGATCATATATATAAACTGGTATGAATACTATTACCCATGGTAATAATATTTTCCGTGTTCAGTATCTTTGAAGGTTTTCAAGCCTCTTGAGATCATCCAATTTCTAAACATGGTAAAATGAAAGTGCAATTATTTTGACTCAATAATGATGTTCAATACTTTAGAAAAGCTTACAGTTGCAAATAGCAATTATCTAATTACTCATTCTCATTTTCCTTCTTCTTTTCCCAGCAATTAACTTCCTTATGAGTATTTTCACATTTTTTACTGAAAGTAGAAGTGATTTATAATAAAGATTTATAACAAAGTCTCCCCTATGGAGCTGTATCAGAGTAATGCAGAGAGGAAACAATAAAGCGTGTGTTGGTTTGTGTCTACTGATTTCACTGAAGTTACACTAATTAGGTAGAAAAGGATCATGACCATCATGACCCTATAATATTGGTGACATTTGTAGTCACTAGTACACAAATACTCGATTTCTTGTCTTAGTTCCAGTTGTAAATTCCTTTGACAGAACAATTAGCGAGCACAATCATTCCAATAATTGGAATGAAAGTAGAGTTTGTCTTTAATTACTTTAGTGTAAAAATATTTGATAATATCACTAAGGCTCAGACTCACCTCCATTCAATTCAGGTGCCTGAAAAATAGAAGGTGGCAGCCTGGTCACTTGAAGCTACACACATAATCAACAGAGAGGAACAGTAACCACCAGGAACTGAAACTACCAACCTGAGCTGCTCAGTGCCTTCTCATTACTCTACTTCAGGTTCAGATTCTATATGGGAGGAAAAATGTAGGTCTAGGCTGACACTTGTTTAAATATATCCCTATACCCAGACCAAATAAATGCTCCCAGAACCAGCAAAAACATTACTAAAACAATTTATTTTGTTTCTCCAGTTCCAAATCTACAGGTAGTTATTCCCAACATAAAGCACTTTGCTGAACAATCAGGAACACCCCTGACATACCTGAGCACGGTCCTCTCCTGTAGGAGGTAAAGAATCCCTCCAATAATTGTGTAATAGGTTCTTATCCTCCTGCTACTAAGACAGAATATCAGTGATGTTAGGTGTATGTGTCCTTACTTGTTGTAGTATTCTCACTTGAGAGGAAATGAATGAAAATGTCAGTTTGCACAACAGGGATTTCACCACAAATGAACTGAGAACATTACACGGCCAAGAACTAAAAAGCTGCAAAAATTACACCTGGAATGAATGTGATGGAAAACAATGTGATCCTGCCCCTTACAGTAAAACTGTGAAGCACAGAAAAAATAAAGGCAGTGTTTAACTCAGCTCATTTAAAAGTAACAAGACAATGTTTCTCCTTCCTTGGTGTCTTTCTCAATCAGTGTCCACCCTCTGCAGGAATGGCTCAGTAGTCCTGAGGAAGACATGCTTTCTGATTTGCATGACTCCATGATCAAAAAATGAATCCAAGTGCATATACCTTCGAGAGTGTGGAGGGATGGAAGTGTAGACAGTGATCTTTTGGGATGCTGATAATGAAAGCACTTTTAAGTTATTTCTCATTGTTTCTAGTGGAGGGGAGCATGGCTGCAAATCACTGAAACCTGATAGATATACATGTCTAGTATTACTATTGAAAATAAAAACAGTTTTATTCAAATGCCTATGCAGATATATCCTCTGTATTCAAGTAGTTAAAAGAGGCTTGATTAGTCCTGTATACTATTGAGGGTTCTACCCCTGCCTGCTCTTGTCTTCCAAAGCATCAAAGTGTTCTGAGCAGTGGTTGTCAAAGAACCAGACTAGACAACAGAATTGCCACATCAGGTACCAGAAGTCGTCTGAAAAAGCAGCAGAATATTGCTGTCCTGGATATACAGGAAATGGACCATGTCTCAGTCCTAGATTAGAAACTGAACATAAAAAAAAGAAAAGTCTCATTCTTTTTTCTCTCAAGCTTTTTCATTTACAAAATTTGTCATTCTGTTCTTTTTATATATATAAATTTTCAAATGTAACTGAAATAAACTGATTCAAGGAACTGAAAACATATCACTGCTGTTTTTTTAAAAGCTCATATTAGTCAAACCATCTGACTAGCTTGTGATACTACTTCTGTCACTGAGGTTTGGGTAAAGCGCAGAGCAGCTTTCTCCTGGAAGGTCCCAGGACATTTTACTTTATCTTCTGCCTCCCACCCTGGGTCTCACTCACATATTTCAGTTTGTCTCCCTGTGTGGCCATACAGGGAGCATTCTCAAGATAAACCCACAGGAAAGAAACAGAGAAGAACAGGAACCATGCAAGAGCCTGCCTGGACAGATTGAATAATGTTCCCAATTTGTTAACATGACTGAACTTCCCCAGTGTTATTGTTTTATCATTCCTTTGAAATCCTAACTTAATACTTTTATTCTCTGTGAACTAGTACACTAAACACAGTTACTTAATGGTGAAGTATTAGAAAAACATGAATGTAAACATATAATAATAATATAAATGTACTGACATATGCTTATGATTATTGTTATAAATACCTTTTGGGAAAGCCATATCGAATTTATAAAATTTAGCTTTAACCATGGCCCAAAATTCAGGGTTCTGTTAAACACATTCGGCTTGAATCTTTTTGAGTCTCCATGTGAAGACAGTATAGGCTTTCAAAACAGACTGAGCCTGGCCATAACACAACAGGATCAGAGACATACTTCTCCCGCAAGGAAAAGCACTTCAAACACCAGGGTGCCAGTCTGTCAGCACTTATCACTCAGTGGGTTATACTATCTTTCCAGAAGATTCCCCTTCCAAATTTATACTTCATCACACTCCTGACCTTGCTGCATGCGGCCCCTTCAGCAGAGTTCAAGTCTGCCCCATGTAAGACACGGAAAGTTTATTCACCACTTCTCATTATCATCTCAGAGACTTGTTCATTGTAAGCCAAAATTATTTACTCTGCTGCTTTGGGGGCGTTCGTGGAGGAGGAAGAGTCTAAGGAACAAGGAAGTCTAACCAGGAAAATGTAATGCTGCAAACGAAACGACCAAAAATCTACCCTTTCGGAAGTAAATGATTGCTTCTGCTCTTGTTTGGTGAGCAACTTTCATCCAAAAATGGGATGGAAACTGAGGTGGCCAGACCATTTTGTGCTCCAGCAAATACAGTGTTTCAGATCAAGAAAAACAGGCAAAGCTGCATCACTCTGGCCTGCCTCGTATGGACTCGTTTTTTTTTTTCCTTTGAAACATTCCATTTGCTGTTCAAGCCAAGGCAAGAAAAGAAACATTTTTAACCTTAAGGGTCTGACATAAGCCTACAAAATTAAATAGCCAGGACTGAAGTGAGGCAGGTTTTACAGTTCTTAAGAGGCTATCCTTTGTTCCTTCCTTAACAGTACATTATAGCCAGGGAAAACTTTGCAAGCTGAAAGCAAACAGGCAAGAGCAGATTCAACTGCCTTTATCTGAACTGAAATGTATGCAGGTCAGGACCACGTGGTATTAAATAGTCTACAAATAAAGAGCAAGTATCAATACGTTCCCTGATGAGGTTACTTCTAGGAAGATAAAACAGAGGATGGGTGGAGGAAAAGTCTGTGTAATGACAGGAATACACTACAGTCACCCCTAGAGCTGCTCGGACTTGAGCTTCCAGACCCCAAGTCTAAGTTTGGAGCAATAAATAAAATGTGCCAGACACTATTTGCAGACTCTGAGACAAAGCAGCCTGGAACAGCTTCTGTCTATACAGCTCAACATTCATTCCCTTCAAAATCAAGTGGTTTCATCCATATTGTCTCCTGGGACCCCTCGCATCCCCCCAGCTTACAATCAGGCAGTTTGGAAATGTGCTCCCTGACAAGAGCAAAAACCAGTCCAGTGAACACGCTAACAAACATCACAGGCCCATGCAGGGCAACACAGTCTTCTGACCTTGTTTAACTTGCAAATAGAGATATGACTCATCTGTCTCCCCTGTGATCGGCTTCAGAGTCCCTGCACCCACAAGGGAAATGTGCCACTACAGCCATCAGCCAGTGAAAAGAGCCAGCAAAACATCCCATCAAGTTTTGGCACTTAAAAAATACTGCCTTTCATTGTGTAATTCCTGTGGAAAATACAAGACGTGGCAAAACCTTGCAAAATATTTCAACAGTGTGAATACACATCAGAATCAGACTAACACAGCCATCAGGTAGAAATCAAAATAGGAAGGGAATTCTAGGTTTGATTAGTGTGTGGACGGATAAATTACAGGCAAACTCTTTTGTTTTTTTTTTTTTTTTAAAAGGCAGTGCTAGGCTAAAATATCAGCTGGTTTTTTATGATCGCTGAAGCCATTTTCAGAAAAGCTTTGACAAAACTGGAATGAAACAGCAGAGAGCTGATATCCACTGCAGTGCACACAAGTGTCCTCCTACAAGGCGCTGCTGTTACAGAGACGTTCACCGACTTCTTCGCAGATGTGCTTATTTCACCTTCCACGAGATACCAGCCACAAAAGACAGGAGATAAAAGCCATGCAGACAGCACTGTGACAGGGGACACTACTGATCTCCAGTGCTTGTCACAGCCCTCATGCCACATGTCACCACCTCTTCCCTTCTGCCAGAAGACCCATTCAAGGAGTCCGTCTCAGCTGCTGACAGCACTGGCTGAATTATTATAAACACCTGACATTCAGTGCTGCTGTGCTTGGTGGAAATGGATCTGCAGGACTGAGGACAGAAGGCTTATGATGAAACGAGAGTGGAAATGGGAAATAACCTTTTAAGATGTCAGGGTTACAGATAAAGAAAGATATGTGATGAGTCTCTCGTTCTCTTCCACCACATACTCAGAAGAAGGGATTAATAACTGATGAGTTAAGAAACTAGCAAAATTAATTGCTAGCATCGTCATCATATTCAGATGAGGTGGCTAATTTTTTTTTTTTTAATTAATTCATGTGAAAGAAAAACTAACACAAATAAATAATCAGCCTGGATCTTGGAAGAAAGAATTTCAGGAAGTATTTTATGTCAAAGAACAGCCCTTCTGCCAATCAGCTGCTGGGTTTTTTTTAAAAAAATTGTCAGAGCTGAGCTTCTGCAGCTTCTTTTCTTCTTTCCATTCCAGAAGCCTTGGGGATGTTTCTCGTCTAATTTTGAGCCCACTCATGAGCTGGGAATTCTTTCCCCCACATGTGAGTGTGAAGTATGCTAATGGAGATTATACCATGGAGATTATACCACCGCTTACCTCTTCTCTTGCTTCTTGCTATTTGCCTAACTCTTCCTGAGAGCAATAGTAGAAACCTTCTCATGGGTTTATTTGGGTCTGTGGAAACCAAAGACTCAGTCTCCCTACATGTATTTATAAAGTCTTCTGTAGAACAGGAAGACTTTGTTTAGTATGAAGAAACTGAAATTGGGAGCCACCAGTTTGTCTGATACAGAAATAATTAGAGTCTCACTTGCACAGTTCTTGGTACTTGCACCTCCTGGGATGCTTTAAATAGAAAAGGACTCATACAGAATGATCTTTAAAACGGAAGTGGATCAACAGTTTGAAAACGCTCTCAATTTCTCTTGAAAAGCATCTGATAATTGGTGCTACAGGTCCAGTGCTTTACATACAAGAAATGTATCCTCAGTGGCCATGGACTTGTCCATTTCTACCTTCCAACCCCCCCTCAGCAATCCCATCAAATTGACTGCAAGGAACTATTAATTACCTGTAACTGTGCAAGAGCAAATCACTGCACCTGCATGACTCCAAGCCGAATGAAAAGGGTCATACCTCATTTCCAAGGTTTATCTTTCATCTCTAACATACTTGCTAATTTCTTTCATCAGTTTCAACTCATGCTCTTTGTACATAGCGAGTAGTCTAGTGAGGCTCCGAGTGCAGATGAACTTTAGTAGTGCAGGTAATAATACTACCTGTTTGCATCACTTAGCTAAGTTGGTTTGCTTAATGTAATCCTACCTGCAACATGACCAGTCAGTGCTGTGTCATGAGAGAAGAAACTTCTGCAAATGCCCGGGCTATTGCAGTTATTGCTGCAGCTGAAGTTTGGTCTGATTGCTTCACTTCCAAATTTTTGGTTGCTTTTTTGCAATTAAATCTTGGAAAGCCTCCAAAATAAAAATGATAAAATCCTGAACATCACAAAAGATACGTTCTTCCACATACTTGTAGATCATCTTTGGCACACTTCCTGATTTTAGCAATTACAGCTTTCCCCCAAGCTCCCTGCACGCTGCCCATAGATACAAGGCTTTGTATGATCTGTCATTTAATTCAGAAAACTATAGCAAGCTAGTGCAGGAACGCTATGGCAGACAGTAGAGCAATTCAGTACTAAAGCACTGTTAGGTCTCTGTATGGTTTTCTTGATCGATGTTACACTGCTGATCTATTTTTATGTATTATTTACACTGGGACAGTGCCTAGAGGCCCCAGCCAGGGCAGGACCCCACATACTATAGTGCTGCACATACTATCAAGGAGGATACAAGGGGCCTCTCCTCTTTGCAGCTTGTAGTCTAAATACATACTGAATGAGACCAGATGGAGACAACAGTCAGAGGGAGGAAAAAGTGAGACAATTGTTAATAAGAGTAACAGGCAGAGCACAACAGCTACTTGGCAATATACAGGCAACGTACAGTTCCTGTCACTGTTGTCTGTTTTTTCTCTGTCTTCAGTATCATGTTGTTCAACCCACAGTGACCGATGGACAAACACTCATACACAGAGTTGTCCTCTGCAGGTCTGAAGCTCTGGGCACTTGTAAACATCTTTCACTACCCACTGAATTAGGGCACAAAGTGGGTGATGTGAAATCAAAGGTTTGCAGTGACCCATGGCAGGATTACGACTTTGGGGTGTCACGGGAGCCCAGAAGGCAGCTGATCTCAGTGCAATTCACATTATCTCTGTCTTTATTCCCTTACACATTGGCAATGCAGAATATTGCCTGCAGCAGGAACAGCCAAGAGTCCTTATGGCATCCAGGAACACAAGCCTTAATTCAAGCCCAGGCTCTCTTGGGAACCAGCAATGGGTGCACCTCCCACCTAAGTCTCACTTTGGTTTAAGGATGGGCTTTTAAGCTCACAGCCTTATGATCCAAATATATGTCTTAAATTAGGGAGTACTTATTTCACATCCTTATCAGAGTAAGGACTGCTTTACACACAGATAAAATCCCCACTGTGTTTAGGTCCTCTGTGCAAACCCTAATTCTCCCTCTAAGTTCTCAGGACTATTCAGCTCTGATTTCCAAAGCAATAGTGTTGGGTCTGCAAGGTCAAGTAAAAACAATAAACATAAATTCCTGCAAACACTTCCGAACTGAGCATATTTTAGACATTCCCAAGCACAAGTCTAGTCCAGTATCATACTGGAAATCCAGACTCTCTGACAGCAGGTCCCTGTCCCTGATGAGACTGATTGCTCACACATCCCTGTCTCTTCATCACAAGATGAGCCAGAAGACAAGGGCTGGAATAGCAAAGGGACTCTCCTGTTCCCTGCAGAGCCAGGGAAGTAGGGAAGTGACATGCAATTGTGAGGGAAGTCGGATTCCAGCTGTGTGGAGGTGAGCTCTGGAGAGGCTGGAAGTGGGAGCTATCAAAACAAGCCTGAAAGCAGCCCTCTTCTTTCAAGAGTGCAAATCAGAAAGAGTGAACTACTCACAAAGTCACTGCAGGGTAATGAATGTAATAGTACAAGGGGGGAAGGACTCTGACACTGAGTCACACCAACAACAGGATAAACTAATTAAACTCTGCTTTCTTTGAAGTGAGAACTTGTGCCACTGCATGGGTCAGCAGAGACCTCAGATAGGTCATCTTGGTCTTCCTCATGGATCTGTATTGTTTAACTTTCCCTCAGATCCCCAGCATCCAACAGCTGCTTTACACATGGACCTCCAGCAGCATTCATAGAACCTCTCAAAATTTTTGTAACTCTTCTCTGAGTAACTTTAATTTTCCCACTTTTTTTTCTTTAAATTCACAATGTCCATAACTGCATTTCCTCTGAGGATCAGTCCTTTTCAAGGAGACAGCTACCACCTAGAGCTAACACGGTATTTCCAACTACTTAGGCTGTTGCACAAAAGCAAGAGATATCAGAAGTAGGTTGCCAAAAGAGCTCATCTCCCATTTAATTATTAAGGTCTGGATTTTCAAGTGCAGTGTTAGGTAACGTGGGACATGTAAGCTGTACCTGATACAAAATTTGTTAATAATACATAGCACAGTAGCACTTCTTGGGATGTTGCTAGTCTGTGTAAGGACTGCTTCAAGGAAACAGGAGACGTGGGAGCTCTATCAAGTAGCTAGATTTTAATAAAAGGTTTCCTGAATGTTTTACAAGAAATAACAGGAAGAAAACACAAGTTCTTTGAGGTGGTTTCTGTAATTCTTTTAAAAGAACATTTCAGCAAATACTGAAATTCTTTATCGAATAAGATATTTTTTCCCCCCTTAAAATCAAGCTGAGTTGATTTCATTTGATCTTTTTATTCTTAAGATAACATTCATCTTGCCTAATTTCAACCATCTAAAGTTCAGGCATTGTCTTGGCTCCCTCCAGAGAGGGTGGAGACAGGCACTGCCAGGGTGAATTCATCCCCCAGCTCAGATACTGCGTTGCCCCTGGGAGAACCTCATCCCTGTACAGAAAACAGGAAGATTAGGCGACCATCTTACACTTCAGACAAGTGAAATAAATCCCATCTTAATTAGCTTTTCCACTCACTGTACTTGCATTGTTACAATATCTGAACATCCATACTTTCCAAACCTGTAATTCTCACACTCTCTCTATGATAAATGGTAATTTTTATTCATTTACAGACACATACAGCTGAGGTGGGTAGAGGCCAAGTTCTAGACCTGCAGAGGTATTTAGCAAGTTAATTGTCTAAATTAGGTGTTTTTCAGTAAGCTGACAAATACTCAGTGATGTAGACAAAGAAGTGGCAGTCAGTTGGGTGCCCTTAGGAATTTGCTAGGATCTAAGCAGGAATGACTTGCCTAAGGATGTATGTCATGGAATTAACCCCAGGTCTCCTGAGCTGCTGTCCTAACCTTTGGAATGTCCTCAACATCAAGCAAATCCTCTGCTGTTTTTTGAATAAAACTTTTGAAGTATTTACAGTTATGTCTTCTTCTCTGTCAAACTCTAACAAGCTAACACTCAAAGCCTTTCATTCTTCCTCATAAATCAAACCTGACTCCAAGCCTCCCTTCTCACTTTTATTGGTCTTCTCTAAGCTATCCTTAGATCTTAACTTAGCAGTAAGAGCACAGTGAGGCCAAAATTCCAGGATTTTTTAGGTGTTACTGTCATACAACTAAACACAGGAACACCAGCACAAAGTTGGATTTTGCACTAAACTCAGTGAAAATACTACATTTGCTTCAGAGTTCTACTCTGGTATGCAGCATCTGAGCACTCTGCATCACAGCACAGTGCATTGACATCGTGTCTCTTGCACTCAGAGAAGTAATTGACCGAGACCTTAAAATTTAAATACTTAGGGCATGTCAACACAAGAGTCCAGACACAGTAAGATGTGAATTAGCAGCACACTCGCTGCTCTGCAATCACATCACACAGAAGTGTGTATTAGAAGGAAGCAACTTACTTAATTTGGAAGCAACTTACTTAATTTGAACAGCCTTAGGGCCGACACCCTGTGACAGGCTAATGCAGTCAGTGTGAGGAAGATACCACTCTGCTCACTGTTATTCCAGTTGAACAGCAGCTGACTCCCACATGTAGACAAACTTTATCAGTCCAGAGCACGCTTCAGCACTGGGTGATACGTGCTTCTTAGAATAACCTTGGGGAGAAGTGCTCAATGCTGAGCATGTCCTCTGACTTGCCTGGAACTTGCACCTGGGTTGCAATATAGGTCAATTTATAAAACAGGCTCTGTTCCTTTCATCTGAGAAGATTTTTTTTTGAAATTATCTAATTAAAGTGAAACAGAAAAAAAAGTTTCTGTAGAGAGAGAGGTGTCAGCCCTATACTATTCAAACAAATTACAAGATAAAAACATTATTTCTAGTACTACATAGTGCAGATCTCTTCTTCTAGGATAGCTGCCTTGATCCCTAAGTAATCAAAACGATCCTATATCAACCTTGAATTATCATCAAAGCCTAACCATGTTTTGTTTTCAGAAACCATAAGCACAGAGTATGGACAGCTTGTGGGAAACATACAAGTAAAGTATCATGCATCTTTCAAGAAAGATATTTGAATAATTGTAAAAGCTTTTCCAGCTTCAGGTTATTAGAAGGATATTTGATCATCTCCTGTATCAACTAGACCACCGAAACCTTACACTGTTACCCTTATACTGAATGCAGTAGCTTGTTTATGGCCTAGCTCTTATTCTCCAAAGAGGATTCAGTTTCTGGGGATGTCAAGAAACAAGATTGCAAAATCCTTTCCATGGAACTGCCTCGTCCATCCTCTGAAACAGAAAAAGTTAAAACTCTTACACCAATATGAGAAAGTTGTGCCCAATCACCCAGCTTCAGAACAAGGAAACGTGTTTGTTCTGTGTCAGGGTTTCCAACCTGTGTCTTGCAAACCACCAGAGGAACAAATTACTTCAGAGTTTTACACACACCAGAGAAACCCACACACCACCCTGTCTCTGTAGGGGAATGAAGAATAAGTGCTTTGGCAGCAAACACTGCCCAAAACTCAAACGCCTATTTTGGGACTTTCTCACAGCCTAACAGAGAAGCAGGAGGTGGAAATGACAGCTACACAAGAAAAGACACCCATGGGACTGAGGTCACATCTTCAACTTGAAATGTCCAAAAACAGCTCTGAGCAATTGCTGCAGCCTCCACAGCATAGACGGGCTTTCCTTCCGAGTGGTGGCACACAGGCTAAGCCTAGGAAGATTTCCATAATATACTGGCAGCTCAGACCAGATCCCATTGGTGAGATTTGGTAAAACAAGTTGAAAAAAAGCTACTGATCTTCTAGGAGAGAACAATGGAGCCACTGACAGAGGATCCTGAGTCCTGAACACAATGCCCACAGAGTCTTGGTGGCTCTTCAGAACAAAATGTTTCCTCATTGTCAAACACTAATTTCTCCATCCTCCATCAGCACCTTTTCAACTTTTCTAACTGCTTGTGCTCACACATCTTCTCCCATGTGGCTCGAAGCAGAATGAAGAGAGTCAGCATAATTTAAACAGGGTCATGCTTTCCAAGCATCAAACCAGTATTTTGCTGAGAAAAGAATGAAAACAAATCGTAAGCGGCCTACTGCAAGGCCTTGTGAGATTCCCCCAGGGCCACCACAACAGACCACTGTAATCTCTGCTGATGCTTGCACCAAAGATAACAATGCTGCTTGTTATCAAAGCCACTGTGTCCCAGTTATTCTGGTCTTACACACTATTTCTCTTATAAAGATGAGTGCAGCACTTGAGAGATTGTCTAACAGTTTATCTTGGAGATGTCAAATCCTACTTTCCATTGTGTCATGTTGAATTCCTGGATGGAAAATAAAACACAATGAATCCATACACATTCCAAAATGCTTTTCTCACATCACTTCAGTGGCATTTACCTTGTTTGTAGGGAAAGGAAGGAAGGAAAGCACAGAAAGGATGGAAAGTACTTTTTTTTTAACACCATTTACTAGAGCAGATTTTATTACCCATAAATAATGGTGGTAACCCAGGATAAAAATAGAAATAAAGCCTGTCTTCACTAAGAAAATGACTATCCATATTTCATCACTGACCAACTGCAGAACAGCTGTGCCTGTGATATCAATGTTATCACAAAGGCATTTCTACCATTGCCGTGAAAACCTGGCACAAGACCTGAAATCTGTCTGAATGCTCTCCCTTTAACAGTTTAACACTCCACATGTAAGATTGCTACAGCAGAGGACCCCTGGGGAGTGAGAGATTTTCCTCATGTCAGGACCATTTCTGGGAATTGACAGGATACAGGAAAACTATGCCTGAAGCTTTTACAAAAGCACAAGGGAGAATTTAACTGTATGAGATGAAATGAGATGAAATTTCAGAGGGCAGTTTGGAAGCAGGAGCGTGAAATCACCTGGAGAATTGCTGCAGCAAAAAGGTGAGGATGGTCAATTCCTGTTAGGAAAGACCAAGCCCTTGTGCCACAGGATATGCTGGCAGTAGCACAGACCCAGCACAATGGAAAAAACAAGGATAAACCATGCAGAATCTCACCTCGGCTTTTAAACTCAATACAACAACTGCATTCTGCTTTTTTGTTTTTTTCCCTTGCTTTGAAAGCAGATGTTTGGGATCGATACAAACTCCCTGCACTGTTTGCTGCACACACCTTCTGCTTGTCTGTCAGGCTGTGAAAAGCTAGAGAAATTGGCATTGCAGCTTTCAGTAGTGTATTGTGCCTCAGTATCCATTCTTCATCCTTACACATCAATGTACAGCAGCAACAAAATGAGAAAAAACCCAATCCTTCCATCATTCCATCACTTTAAGAGCCAAAGCACAGTAACTCATCTTTCACCAAGTAGGAAGGATTTGATTTTAAGTACCATTGAGGAGATAACTGTCTGTGTTGTGAGTTTCATAATGGTGCTTGTGTTGCCATTTAGGAAAGTAATGAGCTGTAGCAAAGTCACAAGAAGCAAAGGACACAGGAACTTCAGTCTCCTGAGGACAGCATAGTAATTTATCTGTACTTAGAAGTGTAAAATTCTTTAGGGAAAGAAAGAAAAAACCCACCTAAAAACCAAATCACAGATGTGAATTTGCAGTCATATACCTTAAGATAATCAGCCCATTTCCCCCTTCACATAAATTTTATTATGTGAGTTTAACCAATCTTCAGCCTAAGCAGTTTATTTTATCTAAGGACAGAAAATCTTTCCACGTGTAAACTCCCTTAACTTCACTGAAAGTTGCACAGGTTGTTGGGATGTTACACTGGGGAAGGTACTTCTTTGGCATAAATCCATTTTTTACTTTCTTTCAAGCTGAGGCAGCTTTATGAGATGAAACATATCTGCTTTTTGTAGATGTCACTAGAGGACTCTAAACACTGAATCGTAACTCCAAAACAAACCTGTACGCTGCAAATAGTATTACCCAGGACATTCATCTTAAAACGATAGACAGCATACAGCAGCACAGCTAAATGTACCTTTTTTCCCTAGAAAGAGCACCTAAAAGACCCTTGGACCTGAACAGTGTTAGTAACTCCTCTAGATGCACCAATTCTTTTACTTTTTCCTCAGTTAGGTGGGGGTGACATTCCAAAAATTGCATCAAGTCGGCTTTTCCTCAAAGCCTTTAAAGCTTTGTGTTCAATTTGCAAAATAATAAATTGAGTCTTAATATAAACACCTTGGATTTCATAAGGTCTGAGAAAACCTCACTTCTGACAAGATTACAGATTGTGTAAGACATCACATCAACTGACCACAATGATTCAGGCTGTAGTTATGTAAAGCATCCTTGCCTATTAAAATAGTTTTAGGAAAAAATCAGATTAATAAGAGAGATTTATGGTATTAACTGACTCTTCAGTCAGCCCAGGTCAGCCTTAAAGACCAGGATAAAACATGTCTTCTGCTTTTACCACGCTTTAGATGTAGCCAAACCTGACCACCACAGCACCTGGGCCACGGGGTGCACTCACAACAGAGCTGCGACTGCTCAGTGCCCGTGGTGCTCAGAACCAGGCACTGCTCTGCCCACCTCACCTGCAAAGCTGGGGTGGGCTCCACGTGTGCCCAGCTCTCCCACAGACTGAAGGGAGAAGATCCACCTCTCCCAACACCTTTCATCCAGCAGCCCCGGGGTTAGCATGCTCCTTCGGGACCAGGTAGGGTTGGTCTCCTTATGATTATTTCAAGGGTGTAGCTCAGTATCAAGTAGGAAATATCAACACTGATACCAAAATGTTAATAGGGGCAGATCCAGTAAAAGAAGTCTTCTCCCTGGCAGATGGTGCAGCAACTATACCAGTCTCTTTCTGCTGGGCCTGACAACAGAGCACTCGCAAAATAGTGGAACTGAGGTGGCTGAGAAAGCCACGCTCACAAACACCAGCAACACCACTGCTCTGACCTACAGCTGGAAAAGTGCCCTTCCAGGTCAGCACCTGAGGCACTGAAATATGTGCTAGAGATTTCTTTTACAATTTAGTTTTTATTTTAAATATTGGCAGAAGTAAAAGACTGACCCTGCATAATCACGGACAGACCTACTGACTCTACTCCTATCTGTGTGCTGGGAGAGGATCCCAAATGAGTCCCGTGGAAGGGGGCTTAGGAGCTTGATGATCTTCCAGGTGTCTTCCAACCCAAACCATTTAATGATTCCATGATGTCTGACAGGCCCCTCCCAATGCTACTGAAACATAGCTAATAAACTAATGAAAACCTCTTTTAACGTGAATAGGTCCACTGCTTGTAACTACTGGCTATATAAACACAAATTTCAAATTTGTTCCTCTGTCTTCTCTGATTTCTATTGAACAAAAATGGATCTTCAGAGAGATATAACATGCAATTTCTCTATTAGTAGGACACAGTATAGCAGCAGCTTTGAAGATTTATTTATTCTTTTAATAAAGGTTTTCAAGCACCGGCTTAAGAAAGGGAAATCAGGCATGACATTAAGTAAAGGATTTATTTAAAGGTAATTTATATGCAGTGGGAACCTTTCTTTCACAAGTCAAGAGAATGGATATGGGAATGCTACATCCTGCAAAGCTACAGGTTATGACAGTGCAGAGAACTTTACAGTTAGAGCTGGTTCTTACTGTAAATCTTGGAGAAAAGGAAATGCATTTGCAACAGCCTATTACTACTTGTCATTGCTCTTTATTTTATTTCCCTCTCTCAAAGCAGACCTCTCTAGATACCCAAGGATGTTATGAACATGTTCCTTTATTACACTGTTCTAAAGCCTTTTAGTATAAGGCTTCATAAAACTTCACACATACGCATTATAAAATTACAGGGAATAAGTTCCATATGAAAAATTCATCCTATTTCTTCTTACTATTTTTTAGCAAAGATTCTGACATTAAGCATGAGAGCAACAGACATTGTTTTACTTCTTCATTGTGGAAGGAGAAAAAAATCAACTTTTTGCTTTTGGTTAAGAAAGAATTTTTTACATACTCCCTTTTAGCAGTCTCTCCCTTGCAAAACCAAAAAAGGATTTTAGACAGACAAAAAGTAACCACAATTATATGGAGTGTGTCATTGATAAATTCCAGGGGAATACAACAAGCTAGGTAGGCACATACCATTAGATCTAGCTGTTCAAAATCTTAAAATTCTAGCCAAGATTAAGCTGGAACATTTGGCCACATCAGCCCTCAGGCCTGCACTTAACTTTTAAAAGGCTTGATCTCACTCTAGGCTTAGACTTTAGGAAAGTAACTCTTTAAAGCAAACATTTTACACAGCAGCCTATCTTTAAATATGTGCTTAAGTCTCTTGAAGTCACTAAGGACACACAGACTGAGAACAGGCCCAAGTCCTTCATTTTATGACAGCCTTAGTTTTGTATAATTTTAGTTAATCCTAGGCTTTCTGTTCCCAGTGCATTTAGTTGTGAGTTATGCTGACACAAGATGAGATCAGACTTGGTGCTGCAGTGTCTTCAGGAATTTTGGAAGAGGATGTTCCAGGAAAATTGGTAACTTCTCTTCTGCCCACCCCCTTGGAGGAAAAAAATAAGACAGCAACAACAACCCAGCACATCATTGGAGTATGTTTAGATGTTACAGAGGTTTTAGCCTCTCTTCTGCTGCATGACATCTGCTTCCTGCAAGTCTCCTGATTCCCTGACCACCTAAATTGGAAACAGTTTAATTATGGTTATTTATTTTGCTTTTAAACTGACCACATTATAAGAAAAAGCTCACACAACTCCTCTGTTTATAGTAGCACAGGAAGAAAAATATGCAAAGATGTACAAAAAAGGATAAGTGTTACTGAAAGCTGAGTAATATGCACAGTGTGAAATTCATGCAGTGCAGAAAGCCCTCACAAGTTACAAGTCTCCATGTACTCATAAGCTCTAAAGCATGAATTTGTCTTTAGCCATATATATTCTGAGCCCTTTAGGATTTGTCCTGAAAATTAAGTTTGAAAATAAATGCCTCTAATGTCCTGTGCTTAGTCTGACCAGGGAAACTATTAGGTAAACTCTCAGGTACCAGCAGAGCTCTGAACATTAATCACATTTTCCAGTTACGTTGTGGGGAAGTGCAATGACTTCGTTAAGGCCAGTTTAATGTCCCAGGCTTAAACTACCACACCCATCACACTGATAGTCAATTGAGTCAATGATTTAACACAGATGGGAATCCAGGTTCTTCTTGGCTTACTGTTATCTCTTCTGCCCATTAGGTTATGTGACTTCCATAAATTATTTTGCAGTTCCCGTTAAAAGAAAATAAATCCACATGATGCTAAATGCTGCCTCCCAGCTGTAATGCAAAGTGGAATTTTGGACCACAGTGCTGCTTCCTGACTCATCCTGGATCCCCTCCATGTGACGTTGGATCCATCTAAGCTGGAGAGAGCAGAATAGAAGGGCTGTGTTTCTTTTTCTTTTTGCTTTTTTCTCTTTTTCTATCACCCACTGTCAGATAACACGTGCATGTTCTCGCAGCATGTCTCTAGAACGTGGAAAAAAACCAAAAATACCAGAGAGGGGCCTTTCTGAATATACAGGGATAGAAAGAAGAAGATAAAAGTGCTAAAGATTTATACAGGGATTCTTTAAATAATGACTCACTGCCATTGCTAGGTTTATAAAATATATAAAACCCAGACAAATGTTGGGGCAGGGGGAAACTGTGTTAAGAAGTGCGACAGAGGTGCAGCATTATGAAGAAGTTAAAAATAGCACACCCATGGAGCAAAATTTCCTTCACACATAAATACAGCTTCATGTCTCGTGCACATGGCTTTACTGTGAGCTTCTCTGTTGCTTGTTTGCAGCTGGAGAAAATCCAGAAAGCAAGGAAAACAAACACATCACACGTTCCCTGCATCTATCTGATTTAATGACATTTAGCACACACCTTTGGCTCTTTCCAGGGGTTAAAAAGACAAAGGGCCAAATATAGCTCTGGCAATCCCGCAGGCTGCCGTGCCAGGAGAGCGTGGTGGGAAAGCCTGCTTAACCAGCCCCAAAGGATTCCCTCATGGAGGAAACCTCAAAGAGCACAGAGGTGGCTCAGTGGCCAATTCCAGCACCAGGGGTTTTAGCCAAAGAAATCCTGGCATGTGCTGGGAATTCAGCTGATTCCCAGCTGAAGAATCAGTCTCTCTGGATCCACAGGTGACCGGCATGTCTACATTGCAGTGGCACACAGTGAAGAGACATCTGAGATTACAGCTGCTGGATTTTTAACAGCAAAAAGGATGAGAGGAGAAGCAAACCAGGGATTAAGAAAGAATCCAGAAAGACATCTTTATTTTGGCCACCCTGAGCTAACAGCAGGCTCACAGGGTGACTCCAGTGATTATGGCTTTCTGCCAGTTAAACTGTAAAGATCCTGACTGTGTGGGACGTTTGCTTGTTTTGTGACATGGAAGAGAGGCTGAGCAAATCCCTCCTGCTAGGATCAAAATAAGGACAGGTGCTGTTGGGAGCGTTTCATCCTTTGCCTTTGCTTTTGAATACCTTGCTGTTTACATGGTTAGCTGCTTAATTACTTGGTCTCTGAGTAATAAAGATGCAGTATCCCCAAACACTTTAAAGGGCTCTTTCCCAGCGAATAACATGTATTTCCACTTAACATTCTAGCTTAATTGAAACTTCCCCCCCACCACCCCCCCGGGCCTTGTTTCATTTAATTCAATTGCAAAATCCCAGTAGAATGTCCAGGCTGCAGCATAATTTGCGTAATGAACACAGTGGTATCTGCACTGAAAACATCACCTCTTAGGAAAAACAAAAAAATTGGGAAGCAGAGTAAGATCAGAGCAATTACAGTGTTTTGGAAGGTTGGGTGATGGCACAACCTGCAGTTGGGAGAGAAGCAGGCAGAGACCGGTACTTGTGACTGGGGTCCAAAAAAGGTATCAATCTTCTGGGGATCTGACAGTAGCTACTCACCAAGACAAAGATGAGGGCAGGAATACAACTCGAAATTATATCTTTCTGATATGAGTCACCTTACTCAGTACTACTGAAAGGCACTTCTCCCTTCTTGGGATTATTATCCTGAAAGCACCCACCAGCTCTTGTAATAGAAGTCATACTTGTATTTTGAGACACAGCAGAGACTGGTGAAGCTGCTATTTCCATTTCTGGTTAAAGCACTCCTTGGGCAGAACCCACAGAATGACTGTAGGAGACTTTGATTCACAACTCTCAGTGCTTCAGCACTGCACCTAATGGGAGCCTGTTTTGTTGCCCACACCCTGAGAATCCCTGCTGGATCGATCCAGCCGTAAGAAGAGGGAAAGCAAATTTAGTTCCTGGATCTCAGGCTAGTCTGGATGTCTAAGCCAAAATAAAGTTCAAATAAAAGTGAAGCCAAGCTGCTCAGCCTGATCAAGACTAAAATGCTTCAATTTATGAGACATCTCAGAGCAGGACTTGTCTTGGAAATTTTAAGAAAAAGAGGTGTGGCACCTGCAGAATTTGGATATCTCTGTTTGACAGTAGGTTTACAATTATGGATTAAAATACTCCAATTCCTCTTTAGAAAGCTATTTAGACACAAAACTTTCACCGAAGACCTTGGCCCTTACACACTTTGCAGGAGATGATGTACTTTTCTGGATCAAACTCATAATAACCTAAATAAACTAATGAAAAAGGAAAAATGAAAAATCACATCAATTATACTAATGAGGACTTGAAAAACAGTATTGAGGACTTGAAAAACAGTATTGAAGTGATGTGCCATTAGCACTAAACACCTCCAAATGGTAAACAGCGAAATCAAGTCTCTTTACTTGTCGCCCAGATTTGCAAGTAAAAGAAAGTGACACGCTACAACTCTTCAAGTTCTTGCGTGCATCTTCCCGGCCTCTGTCAGAGACACAGACACAGTGTGAACTGCTGTTTTCTCAGCTTCTGGTCCCATTTATCTCTATTACCCTTGGACAAGTTGTCCCAATTCAAACCAAAGTGAAGCTCTTTCTGAGGAAACATAGGCGGCTGCTTTGTGCTTCTGCAGCACAGACACCAATTACCTAACGCGATCAGGAATGTTTCCCTTCTACAAGCAACAACTTTCATTTTGCAATATTCGCTGCAAAACAAGGAGCTTTCCCACCCTGGGAGTTCCTTCACAAAGTGAAGTGGAGGTGGTCCCTGTGAGCAGGCGAATGATCTCCTTCCAGCGAGCACCCCGGGCCAGCCAGGTGCTCTGCGCTGCCGGGGATGGACGCGCTCAGCAGCCGCGCGCACGGCGATGCTGGAGGACTGTGTGGAAAGGCAGGAATTCTGCCACCGGTCCAGCAAGAAGCAGTTCTGCCGAGGAGCATGGGCTGATCATGCCCTGCTGCCTTCCCAGAACCCGGAGCCACCTCTGCGGAGCAGGATCCGGCGCAGGGGTGCCGGGCTGAGCGCACGAACTCCTCTCCCATCTCACAGCCTTTAATCCCCGCTCCCCAAAACTGCCTCCTTCTCTCCCTTCACCCCCAAGCCCACCCCTGGCAAAGCCTAACCCTTTCCTAAGCCAGCCCCATCTCCCCGCTGACAGCGAAGCAGGTGGCCCGGGGGCCGCCAGGTGCCGGCACCGCTCCGCTCCTGCCAGGGCAGCCCCGGCGGCGCCCGGGNCTCCTCCCCGCCGGCGGCAGCGGCGGCGGCGGCGGCAGCGGAGGGTCTCGCTCCTTCTGCGCCGAGTGTCAGACTTTCCCTCGGCCGCCCTCCCTCCATCCCGCCACCCCTTTCCACTCCCTCGCACGCACATGCACACCCCTCCAGCAAATGGGCTGCCGCCTGAGAGTGCGCCTGTGTGTCCGGGTGTCTGTCAGCCGGCGCAGGCACACCCCCGCTGCTCCGCCGCAGGTCTCGCACCCGGCCCGGCGGCTCCTGAGAAGTGTCGGAGTGCGCACACCGACACCGACCGTGGCAGCGATATGCCCACCCTGGGACCCTGAGCCCGTGTGCTTTCCCTGGACCAGAGCCCCCTCCTGCACTGCCAGATCACGCACCTGCGGGCTCGCACAGGAGCATCCCGACCTAACGCTGGGATCGCCGTGCGCGGCTGCTGCTCCTCATCCACAGGGTTAAAGCAGCCTCAGGTCCGCTCACGGTGTTCCCATGACACATTCCCACTGGAACAGAACTGTGGGACACTGGCTTGTAGACTGAGTGAGAACAAAAAAGCCAGCTCGCCACCCTCACTGATAAATAGCCCGGAGCTCGGGGCTGGTGCGCGTTTAAGAGTTTTCCCGTGTACAGAACTACAGCTGCCAGGAACACATCTGCCCTTGCATTTATTTGTTTTGCCCCCGGAATGTGCTACATTGGTGGTTCTCCGGCTTTCGCATGCTGCAGACCACTTCCTAAGAGAGAATTTCACTCCTAGACCAACCCACTCCCACACCAAACCATTCTCTCCAACATATTTCCTTCTGTGGCTGCCCGAGGAATAGCCTTCCTGCCCACAGGCTGAGAGCCACTGCACACACGGCACAGACAGTATCAGACATTTCCAGACAAGACACACTGGGGTTCTTTCAAGAGCTGTGTTTCCCTCAGTGAAGGGCTCAGATTGAAAGTCTTCAGCTGGCAGCTCAGTTGTGGAACAGACCCCGACTGTTGCTCCCATGAAATAACAGCAGAACCAAGGAAGTCCAGAGAAATATATTGGAGTTTCCACCATGTAACTCACCTCAGCAGAACTTCATCCTCACCTACCATTCACACACGTGTCAGATGGGTGGTCTGGGTATACGGACAGGAGCTAAAAAAGAGAAGTTTTTTAGGTTCACCAAAAGTCAACTTTACGCCTTTTTAACCTAAGTTTTTTTAACAGTTTGTTATTACAGTACCAAACTGATGTTGTTTTTATAAATTCTACACACACAAATACAGACTGTACTTATCTACATGTATTGTATATTCCCACAAGACAAAGGGAGGAATTTGGAGACAGGTTGACAGTTGACTTCTGCTGTTTCAGGCCCTCAAAAAAAAAGAAAGGATATTTTATACCTGAATTTCCACATTCGCTTTATTATCACTGATAAAACTCTCCGTTGTTTTAATCCCCACATGACCCTGCTTAATACAAATATAATTGGGATGACTATGATGCAGATTTGGGCCCAGAGTGTGTTTTGAATTTCTGTAGAATAATTCTTGCACTTTACTTTGCTCCCAGTCACTGAAGATCACAGGCAGGCACTCTTCTGGTAACCACATTCTGCAACTGAAGAAGCTCAACAAATAGAAAATGAGAAGCAGGTTGATGGCAGAAAAATCCTTGTGTGTTTTTTTTAAGCATTTATTAGGACTACAGAATAGGGGTTCGAGGTACTCTGTGAACATGAATCCTGATAAAAAGAAAATGTGCTGGAAAGTTCTGTTTGTTTCATGTTCTGGAGATGTTCCAGACTCCTGTGAAAAAGAAATCAGCATGAATGTCTCCTTTTCTNAGAGTTTTGGAAATGGTTTTATTTTAGCAGCTACTTATCTTCTTGAAAATCATGACAACACTTTTTTTTGGGGGGGGGCGTGGAATAAATAGCAGAAGATTTATCGTTCAAGAGTTATAAAGCCGAATTTGTGAAATAGTTAAGCTCTTCATGAAGTGGAAGAAAGCAGGAAAAAATCCGCCCTCTTGTGGCTGCTGGCTAAAGGAAAGCTGATAAAGTCATATTTCTCTGCGGACAGCAGAGAACGAACGCGCTTTTGTGTGCCTCGCTGCGAAGGCTCTCAGAGAAGGTTACACGAGGTCATGCCATGGACACAGGCTGAGCAGGCATTCGCTATCTGCACAGTATCCTTGTAAATGATCACTGGATGCATTCCTTGGCATTGTGTTTTAAACCACTGTTCAGGAATTCCCACAGCAGATAAGTACAGCTTTACAGGAAGACGTCAGAAAGAAGCTTACCTTTCTCAGCGTCTGCTTTAATGCCACCTTTTTGAGTGACCTTTTTGGTGGGGACTGCATTTGCTCGTAACAGGGTGTTGGAAATGCCCCCCAAAACAGGAATTTCTGCCAAATTTACAGAAATGGTCCAAAGTTTTCAGAGGAAGAGAAAGGTTCCTTCCCATGTTTTGAAGATGTGATGATTATAATGATGGTGAGGATGATACCATTATTTTTCATGCAGAAAGGTCACTGACTGTTGGATGGGAGAAGTATTGAACATGTCTTTTTAAACACGAATTTGAAAAGTGGAGGGGGGTTTTCTCTTTTTTTTTTTTTTTTCCCTTTAGTAGCTAATTTGAGGCTTCCCTAAGGCCAAATTCCACACCCAGTGCCCAAAGCAACTGTTCAAATTTCCTGTAAAGTTGAGTGGCTCATGAAAGAGCAGACGTTGAACATCAGATATGTGCATTTTTGTTTTCTCATCGGGCAGTAACACAAGCATGAATTAAATGACCAAGTAGATCTTTCACAAATAACTAAAATGAGGAAGAGAGGTCAACTATTTTTGGTACTTTCCATTCCCTTCCTTTTGTGCTTGATCATAAGTCTGAACAGTGTCCAGACACTGTAATGCCAAACTGGCATATTTCAGGCAAAACTATCTTCATGTGAAATTAATCGTCATGGTAAAATAGACTGTCCTTTAGTAAAGACTGCGGGAGAAACATGAGACAGCAGCTTGCTGCCACACTGTAAGTGTTTATCTTTATGCTGAGCACTATTATTCCTTCTGTAAGCAGTGACAGAAATGCCTGCAGCATGATGCAATGCAGTGGTGTTGCTTTAGTCTCTTAAGGAGAGGGATTGTCTTCCAAATGTTGGGCTAAGTTGTGCCTAGTGATTCGCTTCCAGTTGAACTACTAAGCATTTAGGGACTCTGAGGTCCTTCTTGAGAAGGTCCTGTAATTCATGTCCAACCCTGAAAATTTTCAAAGGAACCTCCCACTCTATTGACAAGCCCAAGAAATAAGGTGTCGATTTACACTCCTTGTTCCCAGCCATCTATCCCTGTGTTTGCTTCCAGCAACAGACAAGAAAATGTTAAACATGATAAATAAAGCCACTGAAACCAGAACTGATTTACTTTCATGTACTGGAAAGCCAGCTGGATCAGTGAAGGATCCACAAGTAGGTAAGCCTTTGGAAGGATGAGGTGAGAGCAGTTATCTGGGCACAGAAACCACCTCATCCAATCAGCCTCAAGTGCCTGTGTTTGTGACTCAGCCACCACATTTGCTTCCCTGGGGAGGCTTGGGTCACTAAATTCATACAGTTACTGTGCAAGCACATTGGCAGACTGAGTTCTGCACTTGCAATAAAGTCAAATTCAGATCAAACACTGTCCAAGAATCTGGGTCAATATTCTCTGAAGACATAAGTCCTATTTCCACTTCCAATGATGGCAGCTACAGTGGTTAAAGGACTGTACAGAGAAGATATTCCTTTCTATAAATATGTATACATATAGTCACACACATTGGACAGTTAGTAGAAGTCAGGTGTTTTAAAGAGGATGAGTAAGAAACAGAATAGCGGTAGTAAGGTGTGGAATTTCCACCTTGCAGTCCATCAGGATAAAGGCTCTTTTTTTGCACTCTTTGTGCATGGCAATAGCCAGAGTTTGTCCATTGGCCTGTGCTGATGCAGCTAGGCTGACCCTTGGGGGTCTCCAAAGCAAGACAAAGGACTCTGCTCTCTCCCTCTCCCACCACTTTGGGAAGAGGACAATCTGTTTTGCTCCAGTGTTGGTAATCATAATGCAGCACCTGCACAGTAGTGCACACTGATTTTATGTCCCTGGAAAAAAAAAACTGGAAAAAAACCCCACCTATCCCTGAGCACAGCTGTAACCCCAGGGTCCTGGCCATGTCCCTCCTGGCTGCTGCAAAAATTAACCCTGTCCTGGCCAGGACGGGGACAGGCATACAGTGAATGTGGGATCTGCCCCAAATATGGTGGAAAGAATAAAAATTTTGTCTACAGATCACGTCTGGGATATTAATTCAGTCTCTTTAAAAGAAATAGTATCTCAAGAAAAAAGTCTGTTGTGTTTCCACTTATGTCTCGGATAGGAAAGAAAATCAGCTTCTGAGAGCCCACAGTTCTATGTATTTTATGAGTCAGACTAGAAATTAATTTCCATGAAAAATTAACTGAAGCTCATTTTCCTACTTTGTATAAATTAAATTTCTATATTTCTACTTCCAGTTAAATCAGCCGTTGAACTTAATTGGTTTAAGGCATTATCCTGCTCTCCCTAAATGGCAATGACTGCTGTATTGATTTATGGGCTTCAGCACCAAGCAGAGGAGGGTAAGAATAAAATCAACTCTGAGCCACGTCCAGAGAACTCCACTTCCCCTCCGTGGTGGCTGTAGAAATAATAAAAAACCCCTCATTTTAATAAAACATGAGTGCTATTACATGAAATGATACCATGTATTTTCTTATCTCAGGACACAGGATATCTAGTTCTGTTTATCCTTAGCATGAACAAATCTTTGTGAATGCCTGAAAGTCACATTTTTCCAGTGAAAATATGTACTTGTGGTTAGCAGAAGACAAACATCCAAGCAATCGTTCTATAGATAGAAATGTTCTTTCCTCTAAATGCCTCTGCAAGACAGCTTTGTCCAAAACACACCCTATTTATTATTTATTCTTGTGTATTTTTGTTTCCTACCCAACTTAGGGCAAACCTTACCTCTAAGTGATCACTTTTCAAGCAAAATAGTGTTAAATGGAACCACATGCCTTAGTGATTTACAGCATACATTATGTGAGCTCATGTTCACTGTCCTCAATAAATAACTATTTTGATTGTATTATAAGATCGCCTCCCTTGAACTCTTAAATTTGTTGTAGCCTCCTCAGTGAGAACAGATTGTTGTCAGTAGCTTAAGACAGTATGCTACTGGCCAAGTCAATATGAAATTTGTCTGGAAGATGGGAGTTTTCAGCACTGTCAGCAGGATGAAAACACTAAGTTGGTATAGCAGGTTTGTTTACATGCCTTCTCTGTTCTGTGTTGGTATTCTGTTTAAAACCTTTCATGATTTGATTACCTGTTGAATACCTGCAACAGTTTTGAAGGAACGGAGCTCTTACCTTGAAGATCACCCCTTCTAATGTAGACAGGCATATATTTATACAAGTTGTGGATTTTGAGAGCTTTAGAAGAGAACTTCAAAGGTTTGAGTTTCTCTGTACAAGAAACCTAGCCTAGCAAAAGAGGTTAGTGAGGCATCTGAATCCCAGTGAATGGAAGCCAAATCCCAAAAGCTTAGCAAAATCCCTGCATCATCGTATTTTGAGTATCTCAACAATCCACAGTGAGCTACATTTTGATTAAAAGAATGTTTTGTGGGGAGCTGTTGGGAAAACACCAATACTATTTTTTTTCCTCTTTTATTTTTAATTTATTTACAATTCAATAGAACTTTTTACAGGAGCACAACTCATTCTTCCCATATGGCCACATGTAGATTTATAGTAGATGAGCCCCTCACCCCACCCACCGTGGTTCTGGTCCATTTGATGAAGTGGGTCCTTCTTGCACACTTCTCCCCTTTGCATCACAACTGCATCCAGGTCTGATTGTCCTGCAGCATCTATGGCCTGTAGACTACCACTTTCCAGCCACAGGAGACATCAGTCATTACTAATACATGCTTTGCACTAAATAAAGTGATGAATGGTGCAGTGATTTGGTCTCTCCACAAGGAGCTCAGCTGACTGCTCTAAGGATCCCAGACTTCACTCGACAAAAACAAATGCACTCAAATTTCCAAATAAGCTTACTGCATAAAACCAGGGTTTCAAATTGTAGCTGCTCCTTATGCAGTCAACAGAGATCAGTGCCAATCTCTCTCTGTGATGAGGCACCCTGTCATTTAAAAAGAAAAAATTAAAAATACTTCAAACGAGGAACACAACTTGTTCCTTAGTGTTTTCCATATCTCTCCCTTGACTGCAGAGGGAGCCTCCATGTCTGCTTCAAAATGTCTAATGTTAAATGAGTGAAACCCACCCTGAAGTAGTACAGCTGAAGCCAACATAATTACATACAAAGTGTTTTCAGGATCAAGTCCAGAGGTTATTGAGGACTCTGTTATGAAAGGTGCTATTCATCTCAGCATTACAACCTGGAAACAGAGCTGCCACATGTTGGTGTTCCTCATTGAACAAAATTACCTTCAGAGTCTGATGGAAAGTTATTTTATTCAAATTAAACTAGCAGATTGTTAATTGATTTTGTATATTTCTACTTTCGGCTTAAATCATTTATTCAGCTTTATACTAGATCTTATTCAGTTTACATCAGCAACATTTCTAGATGTGACTATGCCTGGCTGCCATTCAGTCTTCAGGGCTAGGGCTTAAAAAATTTAAAAAAACGACAACAACAACAACAAAAAAATCGAAAAAGTTTAGCATCATTGAAACCATGTGCATTTATTTAAAATGCTGATATATTCAGTGGCTCTATCAGCTGAGAAGACTGCAACTTGACCCAAAATGGGAAGGATCCCAGTGCATTCAAGAGCCAGCCTTTGATACTTTGGTTTGGGGAGGTAACTTCTGTCTTAGCAAACTGCAGATATGAAGTGCAGTGTGGAATATAGATTGGTTTGGTGTGCTGGATTTTAACATTTTCTCTTTCAAATTTTCTTCTCTCAGTAAATGAAGGCTTGGGACATGGATTGCAATGAGAGCAGAACTTGAGGCCATAGAAAAGAAGGGGCACTGCAGTCACTGCACTCACAAAATGCTTTTGAAAACAGACATTTACACCAAGGGTATTTACATGTGGAAAGGTGCTACATCTACCCAGTCAATGCAGAGCTCCAGGTGCTTTCAGGTCACTAAGAAACTTAAGTAAACCAGAGATTTATATTAAAAAGGAAGACTGCAATTTTTACAAATTGGATACTTTTCAACAGTTTTGTTCAGCACCGGAAAATATTATCAGCTTAATTTTTTCCTAGTTACATGTTTATTATATTGGAAGTAGAAAAAAAAGGAAATTAAGCTAATATCTTAACTTATATATATTTCATTCGTACCACTAGACGTATTTCCATAATATATTATTATTAATTATTCCAGTCTCAGCTACTTGGCAGCTACACATTAATGTCAGGTGGTTGAGAAGGCTTCATTTATGTAGGAAGGTACTTTAAGGCCAAAACTATGATTTGATCACTTATCTCTGACTTGACTCAGGAATTTCAGCGAGTGATCCCTGAGTTCTACCTTCAACCTCGGGCTGAGCTAGAACAGATACATAAGAAAAAGTGCCAGTCCTGACCTAAGTAACTGGGAAGAAGAGAAATAGCCAAGTAACCAGAAAGAAGATAAATCCCTGGAGAAATCGTTCTGATAGCTAACAACCATGATCATTATCAAGATAACTGATTTTTAGGTAGTGTTAGAGCAAATCCCATTGTAGCAGTATGTTTCATCATCCTGATTTTTGGAAGGCAAAGGTACAACAGCAAATTATTTTGGCACATGAAGGTCTCTGAATACATGAGACCCAATAGACTATTTACCAGACATAAATGTATTGTTGGCAAAACTGAAAAGCAGAGCAGATCCAGATGTATGTTAGAGATTTCTGGGTTATGTCTAAACAGGCTAAAAATACCTGATAATTTTAGATTTTACCTGGGAGTAATTACATGGGAGTACTTACATGGGATGTCAAAAGGGATCAAAGAATCACACTGTTCTATTTGTGAAGTTCTTGGTTGAGAAATAAAAAATTCCCCCATGATTAAAAATGTATTTCAATAGAAAATAATAAAACACAAATAAAACAGAATGAGGGAGACAGATGAAGTGGCTGGTCACAATAGAAGCATCTGCAAGGCCATAAAAAGCTCAAATATATAACTGAGCTGGAACTTATGTGACCGAAGGACAGAGGCTGGTCCAGCTTCCCACATTCTTCCAAGATGTATCTTGTAACACTGAGGAGTGCTGCCAAAATCCCTCTGTATTACAGCAGCCCTCTTCTAGAGAAGACCAAAAATAAGATAAAGGAGGAATATTCTCATTAAATAAGGTATTTTAAAAAATACTGGTGAAAGTACACTTTTGTTTCCTCACTGCCTGTTTTTCAGCTTGTGACCTCTTCTGTTCCTCTCTTTGGGATACTCTTTGGTCATGCAGAAAGATCAACCATGCAAGTACAAGCCAAAAGTAAGACATTAATTATGATCCAGTCACCTGAGACTCCCAATTAGTCCAAGAAGGGAAACAGGCGACTCCAAAGAATATGTGATCCTGCTCTAGAAAGGTCAGATGACTTCTTCCTTGGAGAAGCCCCCCAAAGGCAGTGCATGGTGACTAGTTCATTGTCTGAACTTTAATCTGCAGATATGTCGAGTCAGGTGAGGTGACTCTCACCCATAACTAACCCACAGGGGATGTTTGTCTGTATAGTGCCATTCTTCTTATCGCCTTTGATGGCCACTTGCTAGTTTCTGATTAAAATCTGGTGTAGCCTAGGAAAAGAATGGATTTTCCTGTGCATTTATATAACATCTGATAAATAGATCTAACTCTTTCTGAAGTCTTTAGTTACGGTACCAATATTTCTGTTTTACATATAAATCAATGAAAGCAGATTGAACTGGCAATTGCTTTGAAGAACAGAGAGGAAACTTTCACCTGCATATTTTAGTGGCATAAGAAGATTTAAAAGCAGTGTGTGCCTTTGTTGATTAATGTTGGGTTCAATTCTTTCATTTACCTAAATTCGGGATTTTTTCTTTAATTTAAATTGTACACTGATAAATAAGTCTGGAGATCACTGAGGAATTACATTCATGCTGTTGAATTATTAGGTGCTAACTCAAGTTTAAGTTGGGGGTTTTAAAATTATTTTCTATAATTTAAATTGTGAAGGCTGTCAGTCTGACTTATCAAAATCTTTCTTCTGATTTTAGTCAGAATGAAATCCCAGTGTTCTAACATTGATGGCAAAAGGTTCCTCCCAAAGTCAAAAGCCAGAATACAACAGCATGACTCTGAATACTATCAAAGAGCAGTAAGGATACCTACTTACCAAAAAACTTTCTTAAACCATAGGCTCACACCTTTATTATCAATAAACAAACCCAGTGTAGTAATGTGTCTAAATACTTTGGAAATTTCACTGCAAAAAGAGGGATCAATCTGCCTCAGGAATATTCACGAGCCATTAGTTTCTGGAGCACAATTAAATGCCCAGGTTGATCCCAATGTTATTTGCTTTTATTTTCTATGGAATGAATTTTAATACAGTTTTCTTGGCCTGCAAAGCCTGTTTGGAACTTCAGTCTTTGATATTTTTATTCATCTCTTACACATAACATCATTCATCTGCCTGGTTTTATAAGATGTTGGCTGTCTGAAAGCACAAAAGCTGTTTCTTTTGGCAACATTGTTCAGGATCTCGGTTTCAAAAAAGGACCATAGCTAAGGAATATGTACTTTGTGTACACGTAATGCAGTATTTTACTTTTCTAAAAATCCAGCAAATTTATATTGCAGGTGCAAGTTGTCAAAACTTGTGGTTCTTTCCATTCAGCCCAGATACATAACTGTATCCATATCTTTATGATATACCAGTTGCATCCTCTAATTGTAAATTACATACATACTGTTCATTTGATGGCCTTTTCTTTGTGTTTATTGACTCTAGAATTAAACTATAAAGGCAAACAGACTTGGCAAGGATCTAGGTGGTTTTTGGAGTGATCTGAAGCAACTCATTCCCGGTTTTTGTGGTGCTTGTGGCAGAAATGGGTTCCGTGCTCATGGCTTTATGGTGTATCTTTGGATGCCTATGCAGGCACACATTCTTCATATTCCAAAACTGTTAGCTTGGACTTCACTGAAAAATATCTAAGCCTGGTTTTGTGATACCACACCACTGACGAGGCAAAATACAAACCATGTATCAAAAAGTTATTTTTGTAATGGACAATGCCCATTAGTTCCGCTCCTTTCATATGTGGCCATCAGAATCAAGTCCTGTGCATCAAGAGAAGCAGTTCATGCACGTCAGACTTATTTCTGGGATAGAACAATGAGAGGTTTTGCAAACCCTACACACAAAAAAAAAGTAGTAGGAGAAGTCATTATAAGAATATTTCAATGCAAAACCAAACATGCGCAAAAATAACAAAGGAAGATCCCTCTGGCAACAGAATTTTATGTTTTACTTTCATCTGGAGACAATCAGGAGATGCAAATTTTCGTTCTAATCCACAGAAAAAAACACCAGAAAACCAGCACAATTACAGAGATGCAATCTTCAGCACTGTAGTTTTTCAATCTAGGACTTTTTTTTTCTTAACTCTGTGTCTGAAAGATCTACACTGTAGTAGGAGCTGCAGTGAAGGTGAGGAAGGAGGATGTGTGGGAGAACAAACTGTGTGAAAAGGAGGTGAGCTGGGGATGCACAAACACCTCAGCCAAATTTAGAAGGACAAGCTGAAGAGCACAGGTGCGGGAAGGAGCAGCTGGACAGAGATGAAGGTGGGAATTTCTGCCTGCAATCACTATGAGCCCCTCTTAAGGCTGCTGCAGAAATTTGTCTGTGTCAAGACCTCTCCATGACACTCACTCACCAAAGGGCCTCAAGGTTATTCTTTTTTTTAAGCAGGAAAGGCCATAGCCCCAGAATGTCACTGTTATTCCTGTGCAGTCCAAAGGGCAATATGGGCAGGTTAGAATTCTCCAAAGCAATTAAGGCAAGATAGAAACCACCAGGGAAAATTCCCAGAGCCAGCCAAATTTCACTACTCCCCTGCAAAACAAGGGAGGTTTAAGACTTGTGAATCTCAGTTCCCATGAGTCACAGGATGGATTCTTCAACTGCTAATCTCAACTTTGGGGAATGACTCTTGAAGTTTTGAGTAGTCACATCTTCAGGTTAGGAGAAACAGCAGATTCTTTTCTCAGAATCAGCCAGTTAATTAAATATACAATATCTACTCAGTTACAGTCATCCAGACCCATTGACCTCAAATTTTTAGTCTCACAGTATTCCTTTAAAGTGCAGCATCCTGTCCGTGAACACTCAAGAAGAAAAATGTGATAGAATTTACAACTGTCATATTACATGTGTTCTCCAAAAAACAGATAATCTTCTGGCAGACATAAACTCACCAATTTGTGAAAGAAACTGTAGTACAAAAACCTCCTGTATTTTCCTGAACTGATACCCCACAATGGCACTAACATTTTTCATAATATGATATATATAAGATATATATATATTTTATAACATTATATAAAGATAGGATATATATATATAACATTATATACATCCATATATATATAACATTTTATATATATATAACATTATACATATATATAACAAGTTAATGTGTGAAAGTAGACTTAAGGTTCAGTTCTACCATTTTTCAGTGAGGGCACCATTAAAAATGGCATTTATTTTTCTAAGCAGATCTTCCCTTCTAGCAGATTATTTTGCATGTGTCCTTTAGAGGAATCTTTGCACCTTGCTCTGACGCTTGAAAAAAAAAGTGGCATTTGCTGGAGCAAGGATGAGGAAAGGAAGAGATTTGTTTTTGCTTTGAATGGTTGTGCTCTTTTCTCATTTCTGGAGCCAGAAAGAGGGATTTTAAGTAGGTGCTTTAGATTCTCATATTTGATTAAAGGAAATATACTTTTTCATATAAAAAAAAAAAGACAGATATTTATAATTTGTTGCTCTTTTTTTCATCTCAAGTCTTTCTGCTTACATAAACAATAGACTTCTCTGAGAGGTTTTTTTGTTGCATTTTCGGTGTCCCAGGTATCTCTCCTGATTTCTCTGTGTCTGTGTTTCATTATGCCACTTTGCCCCATCCATGACCTTTAAGCTGTGTTATTTTCCGTATCTGGTATAGCAAAATACCCCAAAACAAATACTAGTATGGCTTAGTGAAGAGTGAATTGTGAGTCATTGAAATTAACAATAACTGTAACATTTTTTGGTTGCAGGAGGTTTTCTGACTAAGGACTCAAGCCTTTCCTCCTGCTTTTTCATTATGAATAGGGCTTTTTTTTCCTGTCTCCGTATCTTACACACTAAATTTGCAGTTCAGTTCAATAGCAGATCCTTGGCTGATGCAGCAGCACTGACCTCGGTGAAGCTGTGCTGAAACATTGCAATGGACTGAAAATATGAACTCTGTTGTGTATTGCACAATATCCTACCACTTACGCCAAGTAATACAGTCTGTTTTCTCAAAAAAGAACAAGTGGTGAAATAATTTTTAAAAATAAAATTAGAAATTACTCATTTTTGATTGCAGGAGTGAGTTAGAGCTAAAGTATATTAAATGTGTTGGTCTTCTATGTATAGCAGCCGTAACTTCAGAAACTTGGTTTCAGTACAGAATGGCTAATTTGTGCTAGGTGTGGGCAGACCTCACCTGGCATGTCAAGTGAAAGCAGTAAAATCCTTTAAAAGTGTCGAGAGGGGTTTTGGCTGGGGTTTGTTTGGGGTTTGTTTTCAGAACAAATTAAAACATGAACTTCAAAAGGACTTTTACCTCGACAAAAATTAATTTCCCCAGGATGATTTTCACCTTTGGCTTTTCATCCTCATTATTGAATTGGAATTCTACACAGATCCTCATCAGGCTATGGGCAGAGACAATCAATTGTGAAATATCAGCAGTGTTTACAACATACTGCTTTTTATATGCAACCATTTCTGAAGTGTTCACAGAAATAATGGATTTTTGTTCTATACCAGTTTGATCCTATCTTAGCTTTATTTTGCTTCTGTTTGTTGAACAAACTCACACCATAATCTCAGTTTTGCCTTTTGTCATTTTATTCTTCTACTATCAAACACTCATGTGTGTAAGTCTCAGAATTTCTGCTGTACATTGTCACAGAAAAAGAGACCATTAATGAGAATAAAACTCTATGTAACACACACAATTTTCTAAAATATTTTATGACACTTAGACCACTGTCCTGATTGATAATCCTGATTGGAATCAGCAGCTGTGAGAGGAAAAGACCCACACACCATGCACGTTATGGTCATCACAACCAGGTGTTATCAGCTGCTGACCTGCCTGAAAAAAGGAATTGCACCCAGCACTTTTCATAGATACATATGTTTCCATTCCACTGTCTGTCTCCATTACTTAAAGGGTGAAAGAAACACTGCATATATTTATCCTGCTGTGCATTACCAAAACGCAGAAATTCAAGTAGAGACTTGCTGAGAAGCCTCGCAAACTTACGTCTTTCATTCCAAATAAAATAACGTGTAAAATTATACAAAACAAATTAAATTATATGTGGATGGTTTGTCATTTTTTAGCCAGTGGGATATCTTTACTTTATAGCAAAAGATGGAGTTAAAAAGCTTTCTTGAATATCTCAACATATACATTTTGCAATGTTCTAAATAGCCTTCCCCAGTGCCTCACTAATTTTAAGATTGTCTTACCCTTTAAGTGACCTGATCGTAGTCACTTATGCAGCCAACTAATTCCCTGACTTGTTCATTAAGATTATTATTGAAAATCTTAAATATTCATTATGTGTGAGCACAATGAGAACAGGACAAGTTCTTGGCTCACTGCTAATAAAAGATAAGTTTATTTTTTACCTTGAAAGGGAAAAAGAAAAGACTACTATTTCTCAATGTAAGCCTGTAAGAAAGATGATTCTTGAATATCTTAAATGTATGCACATAAAAGACATGTAATTCATCCATATGAAAAGAAATCTGTGAAGGGATTTTACTCTAGGGCATGAGTTGTTGAGTATATCAAATTAATTAAAATAAACCATAGGAAAACTATGGGATAAAAGACAAAGCAAGCTCTTCAACCTTTGGGAAATTGAGCAAATCAGAGAGGAAGTTTTGTATATACAAAACTACAAAAGATATAGTTTAAATCACTATAATTACAGGAGTTGATGCCCTGTGGAATAAACCTCTTTAGGAAGTTTGTTTTTATGACCTAAACCTGATAGAAGATGAATTCAGGTGAAGATTTTATGGGTCAAGCAATAACTGAAAGGTGAAAAATCCATGGTAGAAGGCTTGGCCACCATTATAAGGATAGCTATATATCTACCTGTATATAGGTATAGTTATGAGGGTAGCTATGCACTAAATGTGTTAAAGGGTGTTGCTGGACCTGAACAGAACTTTGAGCAGCCCTGAATACAGTTTCCAGATTCTTTGCATTTTTATTTTTACTTTTTATGTGATTACACATGTGCTAGTTAAAAAATTCTGTGAAATGCTATGCCAAAACTAACAAGCAAGATGAAAAATCAGAGCAGCTTACAGAGGACATTTTTTAATGCATTGATAAATGAAATGTTCATTTCTTTTGATCAAAGCATCTCCTGCTGGAAGCAGTGTAACGTATTTAAATATATCACTGTTGCTAAAGCAGCCTTTTTCAGATGAAAAGGTGCTGAGAACATTTTTTTAACCATTTCTACACATGATGAACAGCTCTCGTATGCAAATCACCTCCATCATTTTCTTCTGTTGAGGAGAATTAATTGCTCTGTGCAATGTTTTGCAAAGTGATTTCTTGGATTGATTTTTCTTGTTCTGTTTGTTGAATAGGTAAGTAAAATTTTTCCATTTTCAGAACAAGCGATGTTTGTAGTGTTGTGCAGTTCTCTCATCAGGTTTGCACTTGGTAACAGCAGGAGCTGAGTTGTCTCTGGATGAGTAACAGGTTTGGGATTGGAGCATTTTTGTGAGAAAGAGGAAAGTGTTTGGGAGAGGTTTGAGGGTAGTGGGAATAGCTCTGGCATCCAGAAAATGTGAGAAAAAGGAGAGAGTTGCCTGCTAGTTTTGCCCCTTCTAATTTCTAAGTGTAGTTTCAGTATTTCAGGGAATTTTCTCTGTTTTGGAAAAAAAAAGTCATTAAAAAGACCCTAGGCTTTGTTAAAAATAATTTTATAAAAAATTTCTCCATGTTTCCAATTGGCAGGAAGTTTTGGAAAAAAAAATCTTTCAGTTTGATATAGAAAGATAACAGATTTTCTTTAAGAAAAGCCGTGAACATTCATCTCCCCATGATTTAATTAACCTTATAGATAATTATAACAAAACCACAAACAGGTTGTACAGAAAATTACATTCCACTTGCTGCTCAAATGAATAGTTTTGTATTTCCTACAAAATCAGTTTTAATCTCAGAAGAAGGGAATTTGCAACCTATAAAATATGGAGTGTGTGGGAAGGCACCAATATTGCACTTCCTGATCTGTTATGGAGTTAGACGAGCTGTGAGCAGGTCTGTTGGGTCAGACCATGCAGGTGAGGTAGGCAAGACAAGAGGATGAAGTCATGCTGGAGGGTGAAGGCTTGAGTTCAGCACCTTGCTCCTGGACATCCTCAAAAAAGACATTTCCTGACACAGAATTGCAAATTCCTGGACTGCTCCTAAGCTGACCTGTGGCTCTGCACCGCAGAAGACACTGCAGTGTTTCAAAACAAAGACCCCTGAACAGTTCACCATAGATGACAGTCAGCCTGGGCCTCAGTTATCTCTCCCCAGTAAACAAGATTTGGGAGATGTCTGGGGGGTGCTTAAATCCCACTCTCACGTGGAATTAGGACAGGCTAAGATTTACATTCAGTTCAGGAACCTTCTCTGGAGTTTCTCAGTTTAGATGTCACATGGGGAGTTATATGGAATAATCACAAAGGATAACATGTGGGAGACTAATGTCCATCTTTGAACTCCCTACAGAGAAAAAGGATCTGCTCTGGAGGGCATTTCAGAGCAAAAGCCTGATGTAGCCACTTGGACTCAGCCTGTAGGAGTTATTTTCTGTCCATTAATAACAGAAAAAGCAGCATGATGCTGTAGTTTTGTCATTGACACCTTAATCTGTTAATCTAGGCACTTAAATTACCTACAGGGTTAGGTGGGATTTTGATGAATGTCAGTGGCGCCTAAAAGGTGGCTTGGGATCCCTAATGCAGATCCCTGCCATCTCTTTGTAGGTGTGAATACTAATTTAAGGCAAACTTTTTCTGTTTCAAGTAGCATGGGCACTTTCCTGGCACAGTTTTTCAATCTGAGTATGTGCTTCCTTGTATTCATTTAATGACAAAATGTCCTGCTCATAGAATTTTGGTATAAAGTTTTGAAGCTTGAATGTTTCATATATGTGGTTAGAAACAAGACTTGGAAAAAATAGAGGAGAAATTATTAACATCTGAAGTTAAGTCATATTTATCACATAGAAAACTTTCTATACAGCTGGATAAGGTCAAGACTGGGACAGCTGTACTCAAGTTTAAGGAGAAGGGAATACTGCTTGTACAAGAATGTGTTCTCTTTTTAGCAAGAGATCAGTTTGTAGCTTTACAAATGTGCTTAGCTTAAGAAATATTAGATGTGGTTACTTCATAGCTCCACACTCTCAAGACACTTTCTTTTGTTGTTGCTTTCAAAGCTGAAAGCACTGTTACAGCACCGAGAGTCAAAGAGCAGATGAGGTGCTTCGTGCTGGAGCACTGGACTCATAAGCTATTATAGTTCAGCGGTCAGAGCAAGCCAGCTGTTCCAGAGATTCAAAAATTCAGAAGGCCTACTCCCTTTGACACATGCTAGCAAGTTTGGGAAGGAGAGGAGGAAACTTTTCTAAATGACCAGCTTCCTCCACTGGCACCAGAGCACAGTGGCCATCTGTCCAGTCTGGCTCCCAAGGACACGTCTGCCCAAAGAGCCCACACCCAGGCTTTGTTCTGCTTAATTTACAGGCTGGGTTAAGCTACCACATAAACTACCAGAGAGTCAGGATTTGAAATCTGCTTTTGAATTTTTCCCTGCTTAAGTTCCATCCTTCATACCTTATCTGAACAGGAAGGCACCTTCTGATTTAGTACATTGAACACCATGTCTAAATAAAAAAAAAACCAACTTCACATGACCTCAGAACAACAGTCCTGGAACAGACCAAAGGCACATCTGTATCAGGATCTTGTCTCCAACAGTGGTAATCACAGTAAAAAAAAAAAAAGGCAAGCAAGTGGTATTTTTATGCAAGAACACACTTAAACAACCCCTGCCAAAGACTTGATTTGAAGATAAAATGGCCTCCTCAAGTCTGAGGTCCTCTCATGGTCCCTTGCTTTCCTCGAATTGGTCAGTTGTGCTTTTTGATCTGATTCTCCACAACATTTAATGGGTTCCATTGTTTAATTATATATTAATAGTTACCTCCCTTTGATTGTTTGAGCACTCATCTTGTGTAGTATTTGATGCCCGTGTATCATGAAGCTCCTGTATCATGATAACTTGTCAGCAGTCACTCCCTCTTCTCCTTTTCTCATACTACTTACATTTTGGGGCTTTTCTGCAATTTTTAAGTAACTGTATGAGTAGCAGGTATGTATCACAAAAAAAAAAATATTTTTATGGTATTTATTACACCTTACAGATATAAAGTTTTCTTGCAGAGATTTTCAGGTCTATCAGAGACTATGAGCAAGTAAGCAGAGATCATGGAATAGGAACATAAACAAAGTAGATTTATTTTCAGATGAGTTAGGTTTAGAAATGGATCTAGAATGTGCAGAATGTGCACTTTGAAGAGGGATTTAAGATGGAGATACTTTTAAATAGTAAAACAGCCTCCTTTCCTTCAAAATAAAGAAATACATTAAATTTTCATATTAGTAAAACCTTTCAGTAATAGTTATTTCTGTTAAGTCAGTAAAGTTTGGGCCAGATTCCTAATTATATATTCTTCTCATATAGAATTTTAAGAACACATTTTTATCAGATTAAAACTCAGACAGTGGTTATTATTCTCCATATCTATTTTTAAGTCATATAAATTTAATCCAGGAAGTGTATACTGAGGTCATGATTTCTCTGTATTTAATTCACAATTCTCTTACGGTGCTCTTGTGAGACTCCACCTGCATCCAGCAGAGCTGGATCCCGATCTGGGGCTCTCAGTACTAGAAAGACATGGTCCTGTTGGAATGGGTCTAGAGGAGAGCTGTAGAAATGGTCAAAGGGATGGAGCACCTCTCCTGTGAAAAAAGGCAGGGGCTGGGGCTATTCAGCCTGGAGAAGAAGAGGCTCGAGGAAGATCGTAGTGCAGGTCTATGGTGACAGGATAAAGGGAAATGGCTTTAAGATGAAAGAGTGTAGGTGAAGACCAGATATTAAGAAGAAAATAGAGGGTGGTGACAGGTTGCTCAGAGAAGTTGTGGATGTACCATCCACAGAAGTGTCCAAGGCCAGGCTGGATGAGGGTTTGAGCAACCTGGTCTAGAGAAAGGTGTCCCTGCCCATGGCAGGGGGTTGGAACTAGATGATCTTTAAAGTCACTGCCAACCCAAACCATTCTGTGATTCTGAAGTCCCTGTTTTCTCCAGTGAAGAGGCAACAGTTCAGAGAAGTGCTAAACCAAAGCCTGCCTTGCATTTATTCTTGACAAAAGTAATTGGGAGAGTCTAAATGACTCTTTTTATGTTTTAAAGGGTATGGATAATTACTCCTCTGTCTGACTTACTTATAGATACCTCCTGTTACATGCTCATCATCCAAATAACCCAGTCAAGCAAATGACAAATTTACCTAGGGGTTTGAAGACAGAGTTTTAGCCTTAGAAAAGTGTTTATCTTAGTAGTTCCACAGAAAAGCTAAATTGTTTTATTTCCAGTACTGGATACGCAAAAGTATAAAGACAGAGAATTTAGTCTAGAAATTCAGATGCCTGTAAGAAATACAACTACTCTACTATATTATATTCCATCATCTGAAAATTTGTTTTACCTTCACATAATATGTTCTTGCAAGATACACTTGGTATACACAGCTTTTGCATGCATATGTCTACTAAACCTTCATAAAACAGGTTTGTTTATGGAGTGCCTTGAATCTATGTTTAACTACAAAGCTTGTATTTCCAGCACAGACTTAGCCTCAGGAGTAATAGCATTAGCTCTAATTATTACAAAACAAGTCCTTATCAATCTTTTCAAGAACTAATTAACAGCTTTGTTATGTAAAAAATGTCTGCTTCCATCAGATAAAGGGAGAATGCAGATAAAGCTGTGAAATGCAGAAGTCATGCTGCAGCATGGGAGGGTTATCTAATTCAGAGAGGGTGATTACTACAGCCTGAACGTCTTCATGGAGAGGATTGTATGTGTCCAAACCCACTGCCTTTCCAGTTTCACACATCTACAGAGACCATACTCTGATGTGCAAAGGGAACTGGACCATTTTATGAAAGGAACATACCTTTGTTAACTTTTTCCACTCAAACAGTTTGGAGTCTATAAATAGTGTTGTCTGGAAGTGCTATAAAATAAACTATCGAAACAGATTGGAGAGCATGTTTTTACTTATTCAACCCAGTGTTTTTTAATTTAATGTTCTTAAAATGCTCCAAGAGTTGCTATGTTCCAATGCACCACTGTGTTGGCACACTTGCATTTTCAGATGCTAAAGGAAGTATCAAAATAATGGGAAACCGTGCTTATTTCCTAGAATGTTCTTTAAAACTGTGTTACTATCCTGTAAACAAGCTATAATTGGGGGCTTTTCATGCTTCCTGCTAATGCTACTAATCTTTCTCATTTGAACTGACAAGTTTCATGCTTATTAGTTTTGTAAAGTTAAATATAGACCTCTCTACTATGATTTTTTTTTTTTTTTTTGAGTACTCCGAACTCAAAGCAGCATCTTAAATATAGGAATTAGTGTTATCTGAGGTGCTCCAATAAACATCTACATGTGCTGCCACAACCTCAGCACATAGTTTCACAAGTAGGGATATACATATATAACATTTAGACATATATGTCTAAATTTATGTTTAGTCCATGAGCTGAATCTCATTCTGAAAGACAAAATAATTAGCTTTGCTTAGATTTTATCCAAAGTTTTCCAATTTGGAAACATAACTACCCAATTATCCTAAATCCTGAAGTATAGGACTTGAAGTAAGGATATTGAATAATCATCCCAACAGTTTAGATAACTCATAAGCATCAATAAGGGGTCACGTTCTTTATTTATCACAGAGAATTGCCCCTGAACTGTTTGCTACGGAAGGAGAGAGTTCCATTTGTACTGGAAAGAACTATGGAGTTCTCAGCTCCCAACAAGAATATGGATTGGGAAACAAGCAGCTTAGATAATAGCTTAGCTCTTGGCTAGAATGCCAAACTAAAACATTTTGTAACCATTCTCATGGCAAACTGGCATCTTTACAAGTTTCACAATGATAGGGTGTTTTGCTAGCAGGAACACTACTGTTGCCAAAGTAGCCTGAGCAGTGTATTAATAAACAGATTGGAAAATGTGTGAAGAAAATTTGATCCTATTAACAGATGCATATTGAACACTTGCAGGGAAAGCCAATGCTGCTGTTTACATATTGCAGCATATGTGCAGATTTGTCACAGGAAACCTGTGAGACATACTCACCTGAGGAACAGCAGGGCTGTTGTCAGGCACACAAAACTCTCAGGAATGAAAATGGCAGGGAGATGTTTGCTGTGACTGAATGCTACTCAGCATCACTCTGCCAGGCTGGACAATCTGGAAACAATTCTGAGTGTGCATTCATAGAAATGAGTGCTCTGCCTGCTGTGCTAACCCAGCTGGCATGGGGTTCTGTGAGTGCAATACCCAACCCCTATCCCTGACACCATCCAGGTGGTACTGCCAAAACATCCACCTGCCTTTTCTCTGCCACACACCTCAAAATCATTTCATGTGTTTTATAGAACTTTCCTTTCCTTCTCTGTGTGCAGAAGATCCAAGATTCCAGCTCTTTTGGCCACTCTAATGCAATTTCAGAGTGATGATGCTAAAGAACAGACTTTTCCTGACAAGTAAATGCACTCACAGAGCAACTAGAAGTGGACGTCATGAATAAAATCATAGGATCCCAAATGGTTTGGACAAACAGTATTTCTGGGAGAGGTTGCTGATATAAAGGAAAGCATTGAGGTTGCCTGTGTTCTTTGTTAGTTGCTTTTGTGATAGTAGTTGTCCTTTAGGTTCTTTATCACATCTGTACATCATACAGTTTATCTCTGCTACTCCTGATCCCTTCATATTGGAATTGTTTCTTCCTGTGATGCATGAAACAGTTAAATGTCAAAAAAACTACCCAGTGTCAGGTCCCAGGAAAATATCTGCTCACACAGTGCTGGGTTAAACTGTGCTGTAGACTGTAGCATGCTGTGGTGGATGTCAAAAGCCTACAGGAATTAAAGTAAGGATTAAACAAATGGAAAGAAAAAAAAATCATAAAAATCAGGCTTATATTAGGAAGTCCCTATCACAGAAAAGTGATATCACAGTAAAGAAGTTCTTCATGTTCAGGTGGAACTTTCTGTGTTCCAGTTTCTGCCTGTTGCCTCTTGTCCTATTGTTTGGAACCACTAAGCAGAGCCTGGCTCCATCCTCTCAACACTGTCCCTTCAGATACTTACAGACACGGATGAGGTCACTTCACAGTCATCTCCTCTCCAGCCTGAACAAGCCCAGCTCCCTCAGCCTTTCCTCAAGCTTTTTTCCCATTCCACAGCCACTGAGGACATGAGATGCATCCAAAGATGGTGAAAAAGGCTGTCCAGGTGATCATGGAGCAGTTCCACACTCACCTTCCACACCAGCAGCACATGTGAGGACGTTGCCATCATCCCCTCAGGGAGCTCTGCACCAACAACACGGGGTATAAAGTGTATCCCTCTGCTGCAGGAAATGCTGCAGACAAGATTTGTCGTTTCACACAACACTCATGATGTAGTTAGAGCAATTCCCTGATTTATTCTTCAGTCTATTCCCACAAGTGGAGAAATGAGGAAAAGTGCTTTGCAGACAGAATGATTACTGTGAGGACATAGGTTTGCCAGTGGGATCCCAGTGCACACTTGGGATTTTCTGTAGCAATACAAACAGCAAACATAAAATTTAAATCCAAATTCACCCTCTCTAGGCTCTTCTTCCAACAGAAACTCCAATACAAAACAGAATTTTACTGAAGCATTTCATGTCTGTCCTGTTTTATTTTAAAAATCCAAGTCTGAGCTATTCAGTCCCAAGAGAATGATTTTTGTGATGAAACTTTCCCATGTGCCCACAAACAAATCCGGTAACTCTCATGTCTCATTTCATGGTTCCCAAAAGTGACAATGCAACAAGCTGCTGTGTTAATACCATTATAAATTAAAATCATGTTTAGCAATCCAGGACATACTTGCTAAGAATGATTAAAACAAACCACTTTGTACAAACCAGTGGCAGCTTTAATGTTCAAATAATTCATTCCTCATTAGAATTAATCCTTCACTGTCTAATAGTTTCCTTACTAGCCTCAAACACTGGAGGATGAGACACCTTCCTTTTTAAAAAATGTATATATTAAGCAATTTTATGTGAAAGTACACAACTCTATGTTGTTGCTTATAATGCATATTAGACTTTCCCTTTTTTTTGGTAGATATGTAAATCCAGAATGTGTTTGGGTTAAAATAAAAATAACAAAATTATTTAAGCTATTATATTAATAGTGAGATTTTGCATGTTAGTACTTTTTGGACAACTTCATAAAAACTGATATCTACATTACCGTGAAGATTTTCATCACCTTCAATTGTTTTAACCTTTTCTCACTATTCCTAGTGATGAATTGAAATATAAAGAAATAGCAAAGGAGTTCTGGGAAACATTAAATAAATCAATAATTTTAAATCCTTTTTCTTTCTCTCTGCTTGATTTGATAAAAACCATGAAAAAACAATTCTGTGGGCTATAAAAAGTATTTGCATGTGCAAGCTGTCATTGTAGGAATGTCAGCTAAAATTATCAAAGTTAGATGCAGAAATATGGGAGCTCACATTAGATTTCAAGCTGGCTCATTCAGAAATTTGAGTCTAATGTCTAGGGGCTATAACGTACTTTTAAGCATTTTTGACTATTCACAGAGGACTGGTTCTCTACAACGTTTTTACTTCCACATAATAACAGAGTCAGCAGAACCACTCACATGTGCAAGCATTCAGAGAAAATGTATTAAAAAATGACATATTTTGATGTGAATAGAAAATGGAAAAAAAATAGTGGAAAACCTCCTCAACAAAGTCAGATGTGAAGAAATTCATAGATCACCAAGTGTAGGTGCAAGGGAGGTAGGAGGTGTTCAGCCAAGAAAACCTTTGGAAGGATTTATTTTTAATAAATTACTTCTGCATAGAATTTCCTCTTATAAGTTGTAGAGGCCTCCCAAAAAGATTGGAGTTGCAAGTAAAGCTAAGTTGTGAAAGCAGAACGAGGGGGAAAAGAGGTGTAAGGAATTGACTGTCAGCTCTTGCAAATCTGTTTAGTTCCACTCAGCTCAACTGGCCCAAGTCGCTGTATGCCAGCCAAGGGAGTTGCTCTGTGGTTGTAAAAAGTGTGAAGAGATAATGAAAGTCAATGTATTTAGTGTCTAAGTCTCTTTGTTACTCTTCAAAAATCCATCTACTGCCTCTGTATGAAGGCCTTTTATAGTGGCTATTATGTATTCTGCGTGGCTAATTGATTATCTCTAATCTAACATCAGTTGCCCTAAAGCAGACTAATATAATTATTTCATTTTCACTGCAGCACTGGTTTTGTTCAATTTTTAATTCTTGTACATGGCTCCTATGAAACCAAGTATCTACATATTCTACCCCGATGACCTCATACCTGGCATCACACACATGTCAAGGGCAGTGAAGGTGGGTGATGTCCTTAAATCCTTTCTGTCTTCCACAAAAATGGACTTCTATAACAAATCTTATTCCATATGAACAGTAATGTTTAGAATCACAAATGAAGGGTGATATTCAACTAATCTGGCTCTGGGATCCAAACAACAGGAGTTAAGATGGCCAAGAATTTGTTGTAGCTCCTGATTCCCTAGTACAAGAAGACATGTGCTCTGCCCCCTGTAGCAGAGAAGATGAGTCATCGTCAGGAGAGAAACAAACTGAATAAATCAAAGTTACTATTGTGATGGCTTGGAAAGTGCCTCCCTGCTCTGTGGTTTTATCTATATCTGTCCTCAAGGTTTTGAGTGGGCCCGAAGAACTGAAACAGAAGTTTTCTAAGAAAATAGTTTTGGATATTTTGATGAAAAAAAAATGGCTCTACATTGATACCAATTACTTGTAAACATGTATCATTTTCAATAATATGTTTGTGAGGAAGGAGAAGTATCTGATCACAGGTGTGCAGCCTGTCATGGTTAGAGCACTCATCAGAGGTGATGGTCAAAAGTAATTCTGTAGTTAAACCATCAGAGGTCCATCTGTGTAAACAAAAGTAAAAATATCACAAGTGGGCTTTATACTGTGTATCATAAAAAGGGAATATCTACTGTCCTTTTCTAAATGCAACATGCTCATCTTGCATTTTCACCAAAGCCCACGTCTAATTTATGCCATCTTTTACATCACTGCTGACAGTGACCAAATGACCTTTTTTGTGATGTAGCTGAGTACACAATTTCCAGTTTTGTATGACAAGAATCCTTCATCTTCAAATTCACTAACTGTGGTCTTTTGGTTTTTGTCCATTTATAATACCATTTTAGTCTTACTTATGCCAGATGCAGATTGGAAATTCAGAAATGCCCTATAACAGATATACACCAAGGCTAACGGGATCTGAGTTGCACAAAGAGTTCATTTTACACAACGGTTTCACATAAAGATTTGTTGTATTGATTCCTTCTTAAAACAAATTAGTTATCTGGGAGTCTTGTCATTCTCTGCTGTTAAAAAAAAACAAAAAAGAAAGAGAAGATAAGGCCATTATACTCTTAATGGCATTATTAAGGCTTGAAGAAAATTTTGAAGAAGTAATAAATTCAAAACAAAATTAATTAAGGAAAAAAGTCAAATGAAAATATGACAAAAACACAGATTGTCCCAGATGTTTCTATTAAAAATATTCAATCTCCCTTTGATAAAACACTTCAGTTTCTCATGAGGAACATGCAGTAAATATCTGGACTTCAGTAAAGTATTTAGGACTGAGTCACAAGAAATTTCTTGGGCTGGAGACAGCTAATACAAGAACTGGAAGTTGGCTAAAGAATTGTTTAGATGGAGGATGACAAGCTGTACCTATACGAGAAGCCTTGGATCACACGGACATTGCAGTGGGATTTCTCAAGGATCAAACCTGGACTAATTTAATGTAACGTTTTAATTATGACTTTGGCACAGAAACCCAGAAGTGAGCTAATAAAACATGACAACACAGCATTTGAAGTCATTGTCATTGTAGTGAAAGATGGAGATGCCATAAAGAAAGAATTGGAAAGCCTTTTGTTAGAGAGATAGAAATGGGAGAAAATTTTGTGCCATGAAAAGTGAGAAGACTCATTTAGGCAGTAATAAAACTTTCTCCTGGAGGGCTTGGATGCTGAGGGTTTGAAAGCAGCAAACAAGAGAAGCAGACTGCAGAGCAGAAACCCAGCACGACTGTGAGCTGCTGGTGTTGCAGAGCTGTGTGAAGGCAGATGAGATCCACAGAGAATGAGGGAAAATGCCTGGGTGCAAGGTCATGGCAAGACCTCATCTGGTGCAGTACATTCATTATGATACTCATAGAGTGGAAAGAGGGATTAAAATGGGGAAAAATGCCAAGCAGAACCATAACATGGAAGTAATTTGAATACTTCTAAGTATTTATATATAGAATAACAGAATCTTGGAAAGGTTTGGGTTGAGAGGTTTTCCTGAAGATCATCTAGCTCCAACCGCCCTGACATGCACAGGGATAATTATGGTTTGTTCTTTATTGTGACTGCCTATGGCAGAGCTGAGTCCTGTGGTTTAGCCTTGCTGCCTCTGCAGAGCCATGGCCAGGTGAGAGCACTTCCAATAGCACAGAAAGCCTGACCATTAGCATTTCTTCAAAGACACCATATTGTGCTGAAAATAAGCAGGGGAGGCTGAAAAAATAATGTTAGTGCTTGAATAGCTTTCACTGGGAGACCTTCTGTACAAGCTACTTCACAGCCCCATTGTGTCTGTGTGTTTTCTATATACAGCATCATCCTCTGTTATGATCTGACTCCTTAAAAATGAGTGAATTAATGTGGTAACAGTACATTCCAGTATTGCCTGAAATCCCACCCAGTCTTTGAAAGCTCAACCATCTCTATGCTCCTGTCAGAACTTCTTCTAGTTCATTCCCAAGCCAGACAGACAAATTCAAGTATTTTAGTTATCCTGTGGAAGGAAAATGTAGAGAACCATCTTGCCCATTGTAGTTACAAAGACTGTAAAAGCTTTCCATTCAAAATGACCGGTTTTTTCTGTAACATAAGAAGTGAATAATTTTAACTTCAGCTGCTGGTACACTGTCTGCTCAGTCCATAAACTCTAGCCCCTTGATAAGGAAGTTAAAGAAGCCTAGTATTAAAAATAATAATAATAAAAATATACAGCTGAGGCTGTAATATAAAACTTAAGTGTCTGAGAGAAGGCAGTGAACCAGGACTTTTGCATGCAGCTATTTCTTACATCCTTCTTTTCACCGAAGGACACAAAGCCCTTAGTCAGCCTGATTATTGAATTAGGATATTATGAGGAATTGATCTGTCTAATGAAGTCTATATTTTTTTCATATTTCTATTCATCTTGCAGTAGGATGTTTGCTGGTTCCTTTTTCAGTGTTTTCTTTGAAAACATTTTTCATTATATTTCCTTCCAAAGTGATTTTCCAGTGCTGGGTGATGCTTTTCAGTAAATACTTTATTTCTATTTCTAAAATTGCTTAAAAATAAATAAAAGTTTAAAAACCCCAAACTTCAGAGTTACCAAATTAGGAAAAAGAATCTGAAAAGTAGTTTCAACTAAAACAAAAAACTGGAGGGGAAAAAACCCATCAATTTATCTTTTTGAGTCATAAGCAAATATGTTTCTAATTCCAGTTTGAAATTATATTCTACATTTCAAAAATTGAATTAAATTTAAAGAAAACAAGCAAGTTTTGAAAAGCACTCAGGAGCTTAACAGAACCTTCCTGGGTGCCCCAGTGTAGAGGTTTTTGATCTGGGCATTTTTCCTACTTAGCCTAAAATTCAGATCCTGGATATATATTTTGATTTGTTTTTACATTTGGCTACTAACACCAGGAGCCCGGAGTTAGTCTGGCTCCAGTGACTTGGAGGCTCTTCAGCTGAGCAGAGGGAGTCAGTAAATACCTCGGAGCATTTCAGCCGGGGGGATTACAGCCATGCCAGTGTTTCCCAGAACAGCTGCTGCAAGAAGCTTGGTTAATACCTGCTGCCTGTAAAAAGAATTAAGCAGTAAATGAGGGCTTGCCACAGGACCTGTGTCCACGTTTGCTGGAGAAGCAGAAGCACACTTTGCTTCCTTCAGGCATGTGTAAGCCCCTTACCTGGAGTTAGCTGTGGCTGGGAAAAGAGGTGTTAAAGAGTTTAAAAGAGACGAGGAGAAGAAAACCTGCTCACACCACCGGTGTTTCTGTAACCTGTGCATGAACTTTTAAATCAAGTAGCTTTGTTCATAAGCCTCAGTTATCTGGCATAGAACAGCTTCATCACTAATGCCAAAAGAACCCCATGTGGTTTAGAAAAAGCAGTCAGTCCCCTCAGCTCCTCACAGCCCCTTAAATACACTAATCCAAGAAATAAATATATAAACCTGTTATAAAAACTCATATTATCCAAAATTTGTTTTTAAAGGCCCAATTGCTGAATAGTAAGGCTTGAGGATCTTTTTCATCAAAATGTTTTGGAGGGATAAAAGAAAAACAGGTTTTGTGTGTAGAAAGCAAATACCAAGTAAAGTGTTTCAAAAAAGCTAAGTATTTTGGTTTTAATAAAAACCTTTTTTTGTTTATCCTCGACTCAGAAATCACAGCGGGTCAGTTAAAAAGTCAGGATACTTGCCTGATCAAAATAAAAGGCAGATTAATCTGCTACAACCCTACCGTCTTCTTTGGGAGAAAGTAAAAGTGCCGTTGAAACTCCAAGTGTAATTATAGGGAAATCTGTTTTTGTGAAAGGGAAACAAAGAGTGAATTCCACCTGTTGGTGTTAGGCACAAGTGTGTGGTCTGATGATGGCCCAGGTTCAACTCCTTTGAAGACTTGTCCAAGGTAATCTGTCTCTGTGTCCTGTCTCCCAGTTCGTAGGAAGGCCTAATACCAATTCCCTGAAAACTGTTGAGAAGATAAATACACAAAGACTGTTGTAAGGAAGACATCATACAATTACTTTAGAGTCACACTTCTTACAGTCTGATGAAGGAAGTAAAACACATCTCACAGATAATGAGCTTTTTAAGCATCAGTCTTGCAGTACTGTGCTCTGGTCCCTCACACATTCTGGGGTTTATTGCTTCTCTTACAGAGAGGCAGCAAGTGGAGCTGTCTATCAACTTCACTGTACCACACAATGCAGAACTCCACAGGTGTGATGAAAAGATCCCAAGGGATGAATTCTTGGGCCCTTACAAACTGGTATGGTCCTCTCTTTGGAGCAAGATTTTTATGGAACAGGTCTTAGGTTTTACAGTAACGCATTTGGGTCTTTTGGGAAGGGAACCTCTCAAGTGATCTCCGAATCACAGAAGCAAAATGCCATAAAGTGGTTTCTTACCTGCCTCTGTAACTCCAAGTCTCATCATATTATCTCAAGACTTACAATAGCTGACAGATTTCTGAAAATTCAGCTCCAAGCTGTATGTTCATGTAAGATCAGTTTCCATTAAACATAGATAGAACATCAGCTTACAGGCTGTGGCAGAGAAAAGCTTGGAAATTCAAACCATAGCAACTTCAGCAATCAAAAGCAAATAGAAGATATCTGAAAACCATGCTTGGAAAATATTATAGATTTTGAGTCTCATGTAAGCCAGTGACCGATTCTTCAAGTGTTTGGGAATGGTAACAATTAATGTCGCCTGTAGAATTCCTGATAGTATTACTCAGTTTGTGTTCCTTTGAAACTCCTGAGGGATATCTTCTCATCCTTGGAATTTGTTCCTGTTCATTTTAAAATAATTCCTCTTTGTTTCTAAACCTCAGCTGAGGAAAGCACACATGAAATGAAGACTGCATGAAAAAAGCTTTATGCAGATGGTGTTGCAATACCAGTCAAATGAAATCCAAATCTTCATATTAAAAGCAATTGGTGATACAGGAATATTTAGGCCAATCCAGCAAGAAGCTGGCAGAGTAGTTAATTTTCAGTCTGCATATGGGTGCCCCTGATATTTTCCCTTTATTTGTTCTAGTGAGGTTCTTCCAAATAGTTCCTTAAATTCACATTCAGAAATGAGCTTGGTTGTATGATCTTGGCTCTCAATTAAAAAGTATGTCCCAGATAAATATCAGCCAGAAAAACTAACTTCTGACTTCAGGAAGAAAAACTGGTTGATGGCTGATAATCAACTTGAAATCTGCTGTCATGGATCTCTGCTGACACAGGGAATGGGAAATCACTGCATGCAAGGACTCAGGCAATCAAACTTTTCTATGGGTGGAGCAACCAACTCATTTGGTAATGGAATTTGCCCACAGATGATATAAATCCTGGTAATATCTGAATTTAGAGTTAACAATGAAGCTTATGCCTGTTACACCTCAAGGATGAACAGAACTAAACAGAGAGGCCTAAGACAGAGGCCAGTGTTGGAATGAGCATCCTTTTCTAACACACGTGGTTTCCAGATGCAGCACTCTCTTGTCTTTCTTCATTTAGTATTTATGACTGAATTGATAAATCAATCCTTTTTCCTCGCAATTTGTGACTTTTTTTCTTCAAAATATATTTTGTAATTCAATTTGTGGATAGTCTAAAAAAATTTCTAGGACTAATGAGCTTTTTAGACACAAATATATTACACAATTTCTAAAATGAGGATTTACATTTCTTTGATAGGATATTTGAACTAGGTGACTCATATGATCCAGAAACATTTTCATTATGAAAACTTAATTATGAAATAAAATATAAAATCTACATCTGTATACGGCAAAAATGAACAGATAAAAATTCATATCTGTCAGATATCTTGTTATAAGCCATGTAGTCTGCTGCTAAATTCTAAAGCCTGGACTTGGCTAAATCTAGGCTGCACTCCCACTTTTAACTGATTAATTTTTGGACATGTAAAGTGTACTATTGAGCTTCTCAGGTTTACAGAATTATGACATTTTTGAGGGAATATCTGATCCAGGCTTGTACATTTAACTTTCCAAAGATTTTTTAGTATACATAACTCTGTAGTGAAAGACGTGCATCAGTTCTCTTGCCATACAAAGTTACAAAGCTGGAGAGTGATCTGAAGGTTATATTTATTGCTTTAATGAGACTTTACCATCCTTAAAGTACAGTGTATTGAGCAAAAGGTGAAGAGCTTTAATCTAAATCAAGTATCCTGCAATAATTGAACAAGGATATCATGTAAGAGGGAAGAAAAGAGTACAAGGGTTAAACGTTACTTTGGATATTTGGATTGAGAACATGTTAACAAAGTGAGTTTGTTTTAAAGAGCAAGGATTTTCAGTCTGAGTGGGTCCTTTTGTGGCTGCAAAGATTTATATAGTTTTAAAGCTATTTTCTAGCATTAAATGCCTTCTTACTTAGCATGACAAGAAGCAAATAAAAGCTGTCTGATGTGCTCAGCAAGAACTTAATCCAGCTGGACAGAATGAGGTACAAATGCAACTAATATCTCTTTACCAGCAAATATATTATGGTTTATAGGGTCTTATTTTTCAGAAATTATTCAAGTAAAGCATCCTGATCAGTATCTAGCCTAGAAGATGAGATTTTTTTTTAGCCATTTGGAATTCTCTGAGCAATTGAATTTGCATTTTGTAGGCTCAGCTGCTAAAACTAACTGGAGAGTTTCGCTTCTACCTCTTAGATATCTCAGTTAGAAACTGATTTTCCAGGTCAGTGCTCACTAGTCCTTCAAATTATGTCTCCATTAAAATTACACAAGCTGGACTGAAAACCTCCTTCTCTTGTCATCTTGGTTTTAGCAGCTTTCTCTGCACTAAGACAGCTCCTCTAAAGATAGTGAGGATGTTGCTGGCCTTTCTTTTGCACTGTTTTTTACAGAACACAAGAACTGGCATGATTTCCACCTCTATGGAAATGCCAGAGGATGCCAAAGACCAGCTCTTCATGAATAGTCTTCTATTTGTTATTCTCCTACTGCCTATCCTGTCTCTGTGGCCCCTGGAATACACTTTTTTTCTGTCTGGACTTTCTCTCTTCCTAATGCTACTTCCTGGAGGAAGAAGGCTTATGGATACCGAAGAGCTTGAGAAGAAAGTTAATGCTGAGAAAGAAAGAACAAGGAAAGATGGTCTCTACTCTAAAGCTCTGAGTATTTTCCACTTCTTTCTAAGGTCTCAATGAGACCTTGGCAAAGCTAAAAGGCCACAAAAGGAAAAAAGCCACTTCATTTTTGTACTGTTTCTTTGTATGGGGTTTTTTTTCATGTGTTTCAGAAAATAGTCCCTGGATAGGAAAGGTTGATGGACTTCTTGTCTGGTTGGATTGTTCAGGTTCAACACACTGTGTTGTCCAGTACCTGTGGAGAAGGAGAGTAATTTTTGTGAGTCAGCAGTGAATGCTTTCATTCTTTTGGTTAAATATGTTTTTAACAGTGTGTCATATCTTCAGCAGACATCAACAACATAACTCCAGGAACAAATATAGCTTCAGGAATTTATATCAGACCAGAACTCAGGCATCTTCCCTTCTCCATCACTTTTCCTAGAAGCATCTAGGCATGTGGCTATAAAACTGGGAGCCAGGGGATTATAAGTACTAATTCTCACTCTTTTCCTCTGTAAATGTGGCTATTTGGAGGGAAGCAAGCCTCTAAAATCAGCAGTAAGTTTCAGATGTCATTACTCCGACATAGACTATCAAAAGATGATTTTTAATTCCCATGCTGTTTAGTTATCAAGCAAACAAAGGAAAACTATGTTATAAAAATTGTTATACCTTCCAGCTTCAATGTAGCATTCATAAACTACAGATTACAACTGTACATGAGAAGAAAATTTATATCCACACATTGTATATTATATTCTATGCACTTTCCATTTTTTTCTTCCACTTGAGATAGGATTTCAAAGTCACATCTAACCCTTCATTCACAGGGCTTATGCAAGCTTGCATTGATGGATGAAACTCATGCTCGCCATGTGTATGGGAAAAAGCACTTTGTGTAATCCTCATAAATCCTGTAGTGATGTGAGTGCAGTTTCAGCTGGGATATTCCAAAGGAAAATGGAAGATCAAATTCCAACTGCATGTGTTAATTAGATAATATTCCTTTTTGTGCAACTGTTATCTCATGGGATTCGTGTAAGGATAGACAAATGTGTATTTGATTGGGATATTCACTGATTGTCTCTGGAGGCCCAAGTCCTACCAAGAGTCACATGCATCAGGTTATCCCACTTAATTTGCTATTAGACAAAACCATGACTTAATGTGGTAAAACTGGTTCTTTTTGTTCAAGGAGAGGTCACAGGCTGTACTGACAGAGATGCTGTAGTTCAGGCCTGAGATGTGCTGGAAGGTTTGTGAGGAGGAATCCAGCAGAGCTTCTTCTCCTGCTATGCCCTGCTTAAGCAAACGCATCTCCATGGGGTAGTGAGGAGAAAAACTGGAAGAGCACCAGGAGGTATTTACACAACTGGAACCATTCCATCCTCAGTCAAGTGAAGCAAATAGCTGTAAAAGCGTTCTCTATTTCAGCCATCCAAGAACAACACCACAGAGTGGACATCACGAGAAGTCAGTTGCCATGGGCACACAAGGGTCTAACTGGGAGAACACCCACAGACACTGAACTTTGGCTCAGCAAACCCCAACTCCAGCTCTCTTTAGTGCAAGTGTTGCTATCACTCAGCTTTAAAAGCAACCTAGGAGCTTCTGGGGAAATATGTGGAGGCACTGGATAGGTCCACTTCTGAGATGAGACAGGAAAGAGGCAAATACAAAACGCAGTTTAGTCAGAGGTGGGTTGTCTTTGTTTTCTCACCCCAGGCTCCACAGACACTGGTTTCACTTGACGAGCTCTCCAAGTCCGTGTATCTAACCTAACACAGCCTGCCCAGTGTTCAAGTCTCAGGGAGTCTTTAGATGAGTTCTGATAGGGATGGATAATTGTTGTAATTAATTAGAGAACCAGAACCAAAAACTTGAGTGACACAGTCTCTGGAAGCACACCAAGCTTTTAAAATCTTACCCATGTTTTTTCAGTTTTGAACATGGCTAGCAGATTTCTTCCTCTGCTTGACTAATTATGAAGCCCAAGGGCAACCGAGCAAAATTTGACCAAACTAGTCAGACAGTAAATTCCTACTTTTACACATTACTAAAGCTGGACTAAATGAAAGAGGTCATTCTCCTTGCAGATGCTCCTGCATGTTCTTTTTATTTTCTAAACAAATTGTTAATTTTTTTTTCCATTTGAATGAGGCATGAACATAAATTCCTATAACGACACAGCCATTTGGTGCCAAATGCAATAAAATGTCATGACAACAAAAGAAATGATTATTCATAAGTCATCATTTAGTTCTGTTGCCTCCCTTCCTCCCAAGTAAGCTTCCCTCACTCTCTGCCTCCAGCCTTCCTTTCTACCTCTCATAAAAGAATTGAGTGGAAAAGAGATTCTTAATCCATGGCCAACGCCTTTCCCCAGGCTTTTTTTTTTTTGGACTTACATGGACTTTGTGAAGAGCACAAACCTTTACAAACTGCCAAAGGAGAGGTTTTATCTCCAATTTAGTGTCCAATGGTCTAAACTGAAACACACTCACCTAAAGAACATGCTCCACAATAGCCTCCCACAACAATTTTATGACCCAGCCAACAGAGGTCAAGACTGTTACTCTTTGGAAAACATGATCTGCATCTATGTTAGTTTGAGTAGTGATCTCCAAAATAAGCAGTTCAAGAATTTAATCTAGGAACACCTACTTATTGAAGGTCATTTTTTTAGTTCAGCTTCTCTCTAAGTGAATTCTACATGTCTATTCGATTTTGGCTTTAGGAAACCCTGTACCATGGGAGTTGTGTTTCTTCAAATAAAGAATATCACAGCAGATGCAGTGCAGAACACAGTCTGACCAGGCAGTAAAAACATTATCCTCTACCCAATATATACTTTGTTGCTCTCTGATTGGGCTTCTTCAGATTTCTCCCTTCTTGCATTCCCAAAAAATCCTACTGTGCCTTCCATCAGGAGTCATTGTCTGACTGTATCAGGAAGCCCATACATCAATCACATAGCTACAGTACTAATTAGAAGATGCAGAGAATTTTCAGAATAAATAAATGGCAAAATACCAATGTGTGAGCACAGTAATGAGACCCTGAACTGTGTGGTGCATCTGAGAAAACTGAGAAGCTTGGATTAGGTTAGGTTAGATTAAATCTAAGAATAAGATTTACTGTGAAAGCTGGGTAATTTGGAATATTTTGTTTTTCCTTCTTTTTTTTTTTTTGAGAAATGGTAGCACTCTTGAGTTCTGTGTCCAGGAAATTTTATGAGTTTGGAAGGAAAAAGGCTAGTTTCTTAAGTCTGCCTTAAAGAGAAGCAGAAACAATGTCTCATTTTTTACTCAGCAATAATAGAATTCATGCAGAATTTGGAAAACACAGGATCAAATTTTGTTTCTAACAACAAAAAAGTAATTGAAATCTTTCTCCTCCCACAGCAATCCTCTCACTGTTCAATAAAACAGAGAATGATTTCAAGTGAGTATGGCAATCTTATAATGTCAGAATATTGGAGGTCCCTCCAGTCTCTCCTTTGGGAACTTTGATTTAAATATACGTAATTCCATAAAAAAATATCAGCGCTGGTTATCCCACACACTTTTTTTGAGGTATTCACTTGGGAAGTGGTAGTTATGCTCCACTTTTGTGAATCTTTATCTATGGAAAGTGAAAGAGCTGAACCATAATGCTGCCATGAAGCTGCACTTAAGGCATTCTTCTAGGTGGGATGAAGTAGGTTCAAATGTTCTCAGCAGAGTGATGCATTGAACCTGAACCTAAAATCCTGAAAAATCCTAAAAGCCTTGAATCCTGCCCAGGGCTTGATAGCTCGTACTGACAGGATGGTGAGTCAGAAGAGCAACAGGATGTTTTCCAGGAGTAGCTTTTTTCAGCACTGTCTTTTAGGTTGGGTTGCTGGACAAAGGAACAGGGTTTCAATTTTTAACCTTTCCAGACCTGATTTACCTCTTGCATGTTGTCAAACATGACCTTCTTTTTCTTCCTCTCTCCTTTTTATTCAGCTGTGGAACTAAAATAAACGAATTTACAGGTCTACTCTTTTCACAGCCCCCTCACAATCTATGCCAGCTGAGTAATTGCTATCAAGCCTTTTGTGGGCCTCACACTTGAGACAACTGCAGAAAAGTCTGGAAGAAGGGGAAGACAAAGACTAGCTGTGTCCATCAATGCCCAAGGGTGGCACAGGGAATCCCCCAGACTATGTCACTTGGGATTGGAGAGACAGGCAGCAGAAACCCAAACTGAGCAGGGATGCAGCTGATGCTTTGGCAGCAGGTCAGAGTTAACAGGCACAGGATGACCTGTCAGTGCTCAGGCTCCGTGGGACTAAAGGAGACCCCTCCACTGATGCCAGTCAAGTCAGCTTCAAGAGAGGGGGTGTAGTTTTCTTGTCAATCACACATTAAACAGGACTTTGGAGAAGCAATCCAGTACCTCTGAGGAGGCTGCATTGTTCAAGAAGAATATGTGATATGTTTTACTGGTTTGGATGCTTTGGAGTATGTCTGTAACTCAATTCCCCTCCTGTTTTTATGTAACATTTACTGGCTGTTTTCCCTTTCCCAACACCAGAACGATTCACATGAGAAGGCCAGCCAATTTTTCTCTATTAAAAAAGAATCAAGATTATAAGAGCTGTAAAATTATGTAAAATACTCAGCCAAAATGTCTCTCAGTGATTGGTTGAAAATCATCGCCACAGTAAGAAAAGATATCTTCAGTTCAAAGGAGACAAGGGACCATCTTGTACTGTGCCTTAAAGAGCTGCTAAATCAGACTGGCTTGTGATATTAGCATAATGTTCACATTTAACGTGTATGCTGCAGTTATTCCCACGAGTTGGCCTTTAAATTGCCTCAGCTACTGTAGCAGAACAAACTAGTGCAGAAACAATGAAGAATTTTCACATACTGCACTTCCAATGACTGTGGCAGTGGTCTCATTGCAATAAACACAGCAAGGGTCACAGTCTCGGTCTGAACAAATTTTCTGGTTAATACCATTGCAGCTATCTCTGTCAGAGAAGATTCACTGGTTATTTTATTTCATTTTATTTATTTTTTACATTTTATTTTGTTTGGAAGTCATTGGGAAGACTGTGACAAGCCCTATCCCATTGTTACACTGCCATTAAGTCACATTAATTCCCTGGAGAATTTTTAAGAGCTTTGCTGATTCTGCATGGCCAGCTGTGTGAACAGAGCTTAAAAACTTGGGTTTCATGTGGAAAAAAATGCTTTTCTCCCATAGCTTTGTGGTAATTGACTTTGGGAAAAAAGGAACTTCAACTTTGCACACTTAAAGTCATATAAGAAAGCCACAATAATTATATTGAGAAAAAAATTATCTGTTTCTGATAGCTGCAATCTGGGCATGTTCTTAAAACACCCACAGTCTGAGTAACTGTGCTGATCATCTGTTAAAGCCGTGTGGAATCTTCAAGCTATGTTTACATTTTAATTGACAAAAAAGTCAATATTCTCAATGTATGTAGTCAAGACATAATGAAATCATGCTGCACTTTCCCTGCTTTATTAAAAAAGTCTCATGACACGGCAAAAAAAAATTTAAAGATTCAGTGTATTATTCTTTTTTCTTGGAAAAAATATCTCTAGGGGAAGCCATATTGTATTGTTTTAAGGCCCAACTTTAATGAGTGGAAGTTCAGGATATTTGGAGCCTACTGGGACTGTGCTGTTTGTTTGTGATCTTACCCACATTGCTGGTTTGGAGCAGCAGGAGATGGTGCTGCAGACAGTTCTGGCATTCATGTTACAGTTCACTTCTTCACCAGAGTAACTTAAAAAAAAAAAAAAGGATAGGAAACTTACTCTAGGTCCATGTTAAAAAAAAAAAAAAAAAAAAAAAAAAAAAAAAAAAAAAAAAAAAAGGAAAAGGAAAAGGAAAAGGAAAAGGAAAAGGAAAAGGAAAAGGAAAAGAAAAAGAAAAAGAAAAAGAAAAAGAAAAAGAAAAAGAAAAAGAAAAAGAAAAAGAGAGAAAGAAAAAGAAAAACCACAAAAAACTGTATGAATTCACTTAGAGATTTTGGGTCACAAGTCCCAAATTTGTTTTGCATGTAAAATAATTAAGGTGGAAGAGTTTTGATTGCTTTGTGGAAGAACATTGCAATACTAATACCAGAAAGAAAGTGACTTTGCTGGAGGTAGATTCATTTCACATTTATTTTCACATTGAGGAGATCTGATCCTTCTCCTTGATGGTTTTGTCATTCAAGTTATTACTCTGCCGAGATGACTGGTCTAAATTCAAGTGACATATTTGACTTACTGTTTTGTACACTTTTTTACTGGTTTTATTCCCTTTGTGGATGCCTTTTCAGAAGGACATCAAGTATGACTTGCTTGTCCATATTTTCAAACTCTTATAAGTCTATTTCTACAGTTTCTCCCATACCAAAGGAGCTGTCAGTCTCAGCTGTAAGGCTGTTATATGGTAACTGATTTAACAGTAGTCATCTTTGCAAAATTACCTTTCAGGCTTTTTTTTTTAGATTTTCCTAACCCATGGCAAAAAACTGAACATAATAGAGACTATTGAACATTTTATGGGGTGTGTTTGAATGCGTGTCTGGAAAAGGTCAGGCTTCCACAAGGCAGATCAGCCACGAGTGGAGTAGGAGAAATGTGCTCTGCTTCATTCGTGTCCCACCTCATCACTCTTTTTTTTGTATGAGAGCAGAATTAGCCTGAGTGTCCTCTCTCCAAAGGAAATTGTGAAAGCCACCAGTATGGGCAAGCGATAATAACAATGTGGCCAATGCTAGTTTCTTTATAATTTTTAAAACTAATGTGTATTTCTGCCTGAAAAGCAAAACCTAAAAATCCTACCCTATTATCTATTCTCAGCATTTAAACCAGGCTTCATTATTTCTTTCATCTTGACCAACAGATTCTGGAAAAGCTCCTTTTAAATACAGTTGAGGCTGTGCCAGTATAGACAATGTTTCTCTAGGTGATGCCTCACAAAATTTCCTTCCTGTGGGCTGATACTCCACTGTGGTCCTCTGGTGCCGCTTTCCTTGTGCTTCAGCTGCAGACTCCCTGGCTGTGTCTGAGCTGCAAAAATGGACAAAGACCACTCTGTGCCCCTGACCCCTGATGACATGGCATGGCCTGGCTTCACACACTGGGTCTTGTTTCTCCCCAAAGGACGCCAGGATGAAAACACTCAAACTGCCCATGGGAAACAGGCATGTGCAGTCTCTTGAACTGTGCCCAGGTATTGTCTGGATAGCACTAAATGGCACAAGGCAACACAGGGATTATGGAAACTGTTAAATAACAGCGATATTGGTGTGCTCATGCTCCGACCTGTACCCTGGTCATGCTTTTGTACACTACCAGTATAGACATGATCTCTGGGGCTGGGACCAGCTTTTATTTTTGTTGGTGAATCAGTGTTAGCCCCACAGGTTCTTTATTAATGACAAAAGCTCTTTGGAATGATGGAAAAGGTATCCTGTTACTATAGAACACTTCAGATTTTCCTGGGAAACTTAGCTTGTGAAATTAGAGTAAGATGAAAACGACTTTGCAGTGATGTTTTTCTACATTTTTTAAAATTATTATTTTTCTTTCTGTAACCTGAAACAAAAAGTTTTGAAGTCTTCTAAGAAAAACTACTAAAACCATCTGTGATATTTTCTGTTCAGCTGGAAAACAGAGAATCATTTTTCTTTCTGAGTACCATCGAAAGTGTGGCTGTCCACACAGCCCCTGTCAAGAAATAATATGGATGATCTAAGAGAAAGAAAAGCAAATCAGGAAACTGCCTGCAGAGATAAGAGGGAGGAGGATTTAAAAGGATAGTGTTTCCATAAATCAAGGCAACCGGTGACAGCTTTAAAGTAAGGGTCAAAAACATTGCGAGAGGTGTCACTTGGATAAGAAGTTAATCCAAGTTTCCATCTCTCTGCCTTTAGTGCTTGTTCAAGTGGAAGTTAAAGATCTCATGGCATTATTTCAGGATCATAAGAGATTGATATCCTGCCCGAATTCTCTCTTTCAGGATCATCAGGGACCTTTGCACCAGTATCAATACACACAGATTTATGTGATTGCTATAAACAAAGGGGCACATTTGTCTGCATACCATTGCTACAGTTTGTTCAGTTCACATGGCAGCAGAGGATTTTAAATTGGCACAAGAATGCTGGGTAGTGTACACTGCAAAACCCATCAGGATGGGTTTGCAGTAAGAAAATAGAAAAAAAAACTGTAATAGAACTCTCTATCACAGAAGATTCCAAGCAAACATTAGAAATGACCATCAGAGAGTTTCCCAATACCAACTGAACCAAGTAAGAGGTTTGGCACAAATTTCTCAAAAATTCCCTCAGATACACTGTCTTTGGCAAGATGCTGTCACATCTTAATAGAAATTACTATTTCCACCTCAAAAAGGTGGAAACAGGTCTTGGGAGTCTGAAACTAAAGAGCTGAAATGCCAACATTATAATTTAAGGACTGTGATTTTTCATTGCCTTACACAGAGTAAGTAGCCTTTACTCATGGGGCATCCTTTAATGTGGGATTATTTTCTTGCAAATGAATTCAGTTGGTAGGTTTTGAAATGGAAAGTGCATGAGATAATTGGCCTGAGGAGGAGGCAAATGGTTCTTGTGTGTCAATGAAGCAGAAGTCAAACACCTGTGCTACTCCTGCAGCATATCATCAACAGCAAAGGTATGATGTAAAAATGCAATAAAACCCAAAAATCTTTAAAATAATCTGCTGAAAGTAAACTAAACTGTAGTAAATTTAGGTATCCCCAATCCTGTTTCATCTTCCTTAATTTTATTGGCAGTCAGTTAAGTCAGTTAAGCTGCTAAAGAGCTTTCATGAATAAGAGATCTATCCAGTGAATTAATTTTGAAAGTAAAGACTTAATATTGCTCTGTTTAAAAATAGGAAAAAAAAGGTTTCCATGATCAGAAAAAATAAATATATACAAACTCAATAGGGAAGCATGGTGCTCAGGAAGGGGAAACTGAAGGAAGTGCTAATATGATTTCACTGCTGTAATGCTGCCATGAGTCTTACCCTTTTATTTTCATTACCCAAATGGAAAAGGGGGGAATGAAAAAGGTCAAGGAAGTGACATTTTTCAGTATTAATAGCAAAAAAAGGAAATTAACTGAAAGGCACTTAATAGCTGGAAAAAAAAATGAAAATTCTGAGTCTGATTTTCCTCTTACACCAGTCTTATACCAGTAGACTGCTGGAAAAGTCTCAGGGCTTGATTCCCAGAATGATGATGAAGTGGAAAGGAGTTTCTTTAGGTGGCTGAGTTCCTGTCTAAATGATTATTTGAATGCTAAAGAGATTTTGGTCTAAGTGGACTTTTGGTAATCTGCAGTCTTGCAGAGATGCCTTTATTATTCAAATCCAAATATAATAAGTCTTTTTTCGAAGGCTCCTTGGGCTTCCACCAGCTATATTCTGACATATCCCAGTGGAGTGAAAGCAGTTCTTTCTAAAGGGAACAATATTGCAGGTGTAAGGTGGAATTTAAGTGGCTGCTCTAAGGGAACACACAAGCTGGAGAGGTTATGATGGGGGATGCCAATTCACACAATCCCTGGGGAGGCAACAAGGCGATTTGCATCTGTATGAGATGATTTCAGTTTTAAAGTGAAACACATGTGTTAGTGAGTTTGAAGCAAACTCACTAACTGACAGAATCTTTGTAACAGAACTGGAAATTATGAGCAGCAGGAGTGGCCTGGCCCCACAGAGCACTAATGTTTAATCTACTTATCGAGATAACAATCAAGGAAGAATCAATAACATAAAACCAGTGGGGTTTCCTCCTAGGTAACAAGCAAATAAAGGAGAAAAAAGGCTTCCTGATTGATGCTTCAGTGATTCCCCAGACCATGGTAACTGCCTTTGCTTTGATGGCTAATTCCTGGCAGACACTGGGAGGTGGCTTTTCTATAAAGGTGTGGAGGTAGCAAAAGGGCTTAAACATTTGAAGAGCCTTCAGCTGCAGTCATGACAACTAAATGCAGATTCAAAACTATGACTGAAATCTATGCAATACTGCTATGAAATCAATGATTTCTTACAGTGAGAAAGCTGTCAGGATTAATTCATCAAGAAAGCAGAACACTGTCCAAAGGGTCATTACTGAAGCACTGCATGTTTGGAGTCATTAGAAGACAAATTAAGCATAAAATGATATTTTAAAATACGCAAATCCCTGCCATTAATAACAATTTTGAATTGTAATGGAAAATTGCTAGTTTAGTCAGGGAACCTTTACATTGCATGGAGATTGTAACAGTTTGCTGTTACATGAGTATTGTTAATGATCTTTAAAATAGTCATGGGCAGCACAGCTGGAGAGAGCAGGCATCACAGCTATTTGGGAATTTATTTAAACTCATATGATTGCAATGACTACCAGAGTGGCTATTGCCACCTCACTGATGAATGTATCACTGTAAATAAATCCCCTGTAATTTCTTAAGTGTTGTTTTTTGTTATCCAAGAACAGAGGGAAGCAGAAGAGTGTCAAAATGTCAGTGGGATGGCAGAAGGAAAGTATTACCTGTCCTATCTAAAGAAATAAATTACTTTTTATAGAAATACTGTATTAAAAAGTGACTCTTCAGATAAATTATATTTCCTTTAAAAGCTTCTGGAAAAGCATTGGAAAAGATTTAATAAGATGTTTCACATGTTCGACTAAATGAAAAGTAACATAATAATATTTTTAAAAATTAATTTTATTTGGGATAGAGTGAAGAAATTACTTACTGATCTGAGAAAAAAGAATTTATTCTTAAATAGAAGCAAGAGCTCTTTTGTTCAGGGAACAAAGAAATCAATAGTTCACAGTTAGCAGCAGATCACAGAGCACTTTAAACAAGAACCATAATTCCCATATTGCAGGTGGGGTGGCAAATAGACTTCATTACAACTTCTCCGTGAGTTCTCCAGGATTAGGGTGGGAGCAGAGCTGGAACCTGTTTGGTCTCTCCAGGAGAAGGAGGCCAAGCTGGCATCACAAAGCTGCTTTCAGTACACTGAGGTGTCTGTTTGCTGTGGCAAGGGACATCTCTGTGGGCTGAGGCACCTCGCAGGTTGGCGATCTCCCCATTACACTGCAGATCACAGCACGGACTTCAAGTTCCCCATGGAAAATTCTGGCTTCAAATCACAGCCTGGCGCTCCATATGCCTTCCAACTCTGCTGCTCTGGAGAGTTTCGTGCAAATTTGGGTTCTTGGTCACGAAGCAGTTACATTTTCAGCTTTACACTTGAGTTTCTGTCCCCAAGCCTCTGTGTGCTCCTGCCTCACATTTGATGGGCACAGACCACTCCTCCTGCACAGGAGGACACAGGTCAGCGTCCCTCATGGGGACAGCTGCATTTCTGGAAGATGTTCAGGCTTTGTGATAAGAAAAAGTCAAAATTTGCCTCCCTCATAACCAGGTGGGTGGGAACGGATGGCAGGCAGCTCTCATCTAGCCAGAACTAAGCAAAAAGTAATCAATGCCTGTAAGAGAGATGGCATCAATCCTTTTTATGCTCTCAGGGAAAATGAGGACCAGTCTGATTCCTGCCCTGCCCTGGGAGCAGCTATACACAGCTCCATGCTCAGGCTCACATTAGCTTTAAAACTGAGCTCAATTCAAACCTTTTTTTTTTTTTAATTTTTATTTTCTTTAATAGTATCTTTTGTAAAATTCAATTCTATTCCTCCAGTTCCTATTTTCCAGGACAGTTCAAGTGTGCTGGCTGCATTAGTCAAGGCAGGCTTTGGTTGGTTGGCATTTCTGTCCCTGGGGCGTTTTGCTGGATTACTCTTCCAGTGCCTGTGCTGCTGCACTGCAGGGACTGAAAAGTGCCAGAACAAATGCAGGAGATGTGCCAGCTCTTGGTACACACCAAAGAATCCTGAAGCAACAACAACATTTGGCAGAAACAGAGACATTGTTAATAAAGCAAGCCACTAAAATCTGTGTTTAATCACCAGAGCACAATCTCCCCGCTTGCAAGAGAATTTTCAAATGAGAGGAAAATTAAAAAGGCAGCCTAAAGTGTCACAGAGAGTGGGAACAAAGTATGTGATCGGAGGTTTAACTCCTTAAAGCAGTATTTTGCTTCTTAGGTGACTTTTCTTTTACAAGTTGGAAAAAGATCATGCTCAGATGTACGTGTTTTTATCACAATGTTAGTGAAATGGCCATATTTCAGTAAAGTCCCCAGATACCCACTAAACCATGCTTGTGTTGAAAGATTTTTTTAAAATATGGAAGTAAAAAAGACCAATTAATGCTAGTTCTGCTGGTTGACAGCAGATTTGTTTCCTACAGATCATTATCTAGTATTTTGGGTGGGAGAGCAGAGTCACTGACAACTCTGGTAAAGACAGCTCCTTCTTTTGATGTGAATAATCCACACATTCTGCCTCAGATTTGTATTTGTCTATAGGTCTAATTTATAACTTCCCACCACACACACCACTGAAAAGGAAGTTTCATACTTAGAAATTGCTGCAATAGCATAGGAATGCAAAATAGTCAGCAAGATATGACAGATATAAAGGCCATACTGGCATGTTTATAATCTTCCTCATTTCACAAGAGTGTTTGGGGGGGATATTGTTTTGTTTTGCTTTATTCCTGCCAGGTTAGGTAAGTCAGTTGTTGATTTTAAGGTATGCAAAACATAAGGTAACTGGAGATGTGAATGTGCCACTCTAAACAGAAATGTGACCCCTAGTTTTCCATCCCAGATCTGCAACGCTATGACCACAGCTTTTGAGAATCACATACTCACCTGGGATTAATCAGTGTTGCTCGCTGAAGACTGGTAAATTTACAACTGAGGATGGAGACCCTCTTCTAAGCCATTGGCAGTACAATGATTACTTTCCACTGAAACACGGTGTGCAGTTGTGAAATGTTTGCCAGGTAGAGTTGAAAAGAGTAAATAAAGTTATATATGTGCAATCCTTCAGCCAGACAGTTTTATAGGCCGGGTTAAGTTTCTAGGATTGCTAATGAAAAGAAATTATATCTCCCAATGAGTATTTTGGTAAAATTATAGTGAACTATCTAGGTGCTCCTACAATCAAGGAGAAAAATACACCATTTTTTGAACGGGGACTTAGAAATACACAGCAATAAAAAATAGCATTATATACAATCAGAAGTTATTCCTTGCCCAAAGCACTTCCGAAAGCATCTTAAGACTTCTCCTTTAATTTCTTGGGAAGCAACTGCATGGGCAACTGGCTGCTTCCCAGACACTCTATATTAATGCTCCATTCACAATTTACAATTTCCAAGGCTTTGACAAGAGTCATGAAATTTAGTAAGGACACATCTAAGTTCCAGCTGACCCAGAAATGTGAGCTGCCATTCACTGTGCTGAGTTCTCTTGCTCCACTAATCATCTTTATTTTCCAGTGATTTCTACATTTTACTGAGAGTACATGTAGGAAGAAGGACCACACACAGTTCTTCCTGCTAGGAGGAGACTTAATAGTCTCTTCTATGTTTCCTTATGGTTTGTGACTATTGCACCGCTAAGCCACAAAATGTTGCCTTAAATTAGGGTAACACCTCAGCCCAGGCATGCCTAAACATAATTAGCTTGTTCAGATTTTCACAGATGAATATTATTACAGCTGTAATTTCTTCCAGATTACAACAAGCTAACTAAAACAGAAGTGTTCCTAAACATTCCCGAGAAAAATCCAAATTGAACAAGATTCAAGGTTTCTCCTCAGAGTCATTAATGTAGTTCCCATCTTCACTATTAGATGCCAACAGAGAATTCCACCTTGCTTTGTTTTCCTTCTGTCTGAATGTGTTCTACTGTTGGCTTGGGGGTTTTTTGTTTGTTTTTTATTGCCATTCAGTTTTCAAATACCAGAAGTACAAATCACATCAAGCATTTCCAAAAACCCCTCAATGTCAGAAAGTAAACACACTGTGCTCATGCTGCTCAAAGAAAAGCTTGTAGTTCCTAAATATAAAAAAAACAGAGGAGCAAGAACAAATTCTTGGCCAATTTCTGTATTTTTCCCCCCAAGGATTCTGTGACTGTGCTGATTGAAAGCTGAGATTTTGGGGAATGGGGTAAAAAAAGAGGAGAGAATCCTGACCCTTATAAGCACCCCATGCAGCTGTAAAAATGAGACAGCAAGGGATAAATCTTGTTCAGTTACAACAACAAGATTGTTCATTGGTTTTACTGAGTTGCCTTGGTATTAAAAAAAAAATCCAACTGGGCCTTGATGTGAACAGTTGTCTCCCAAATACACACTTTGCTTTTCAAAAGTTACATTGTGTACTTCTATATAATGTTAGCTTTTCTCTTCAACTGCATAAATGCACATGGACAGAAAGGGTTTCATGCAAATAAAACTAAGAACACATGTTGCATTAACACAAAAATTGTGCGGGCCCATTTTGTTTCCAAAGGGATCTCTCCACACCTGCTATTACTTCCATCAGACTAAGACCAGCCTCCCCTCAGGTGGCCTGGACAGCATTTTATTTGGAACTGCTGTCTAACCAAGTCTTCAGGCAGCAAAATACAACACTTTTGGACTGAGCACCTTTGGGGATGTTTTTTGACTGTGGAGCACAAAGCCAAAACCACAGGTCAGCTGGTCTCAAGGGTGTGAGTGTGGAGTGCTACCAGCTACTGCTGTCCACTGCTGACTTACATGGATATACTCCCAGCTGTTCTCCTGCATCTGTGTATTTGAACATGGGTAGGTGGAAAGCCTGTCCCTCTGCAGGGCTATTTAGAACTATCAAAAGACTGGCACAAAATTTAATGTAGTGCAGATTTAGATTGTATAAAATGTGCCTAAATTTAGGAATATATATGCAGACTTTTATATATTCAGTACATGTCTAAGATCTCGTAATTATCAACAGAGATTTTGATTTAATACCATTGACAGCACGTGGAAAAGCCATTCAGCTGCTCCCAGAACAGACATCTATGGCATGACTCGTTTGCATGATGTATATGCATCTCGTGCCACACAAGACATGCTGCTTATCAGAGGATACAGAACAATGGGGAGATGTATGGCAGTGACAGCTGGAGCCTGGCTGAGATTCTATGAAATATTTCAAATGGCATTAGATTGGATTAGAACAACTACAATTAGTTTAGGCAACCTGGCTTTTGGCCAGCTGTGATCTCTAGCTTTTACTGTATTCAGTTAATTTATCTAAAGGTAGGTGTCTGACACCAGCTGAAATGATGTAGGGAGTCTAGGACTTTCACAGGACTGGAAAATACAACAAAGGACTTGCAGGGCAGCCATGTCCTTCTCAACTGGCAGAGGAAGGCCAAGCAGCTGCCACAAGGTACCTGAAATGCCACCAGAAATCTAGCCAGACTAAATCCTGTGCTAGGTCTCCACTGACTTCTATGAGAGAGAGAACCATGTCTCTCACTCACCTGAAGATATTTACATCATAGACTCCTAAATTTAGGGGTCCAGATTTAGACCTGAGCCCTACAAATTGCTAACTGCTGAGTTGTTAACAGTTTGTTTCCTCCCAATTTTTAAATTCAAAGTAAAAACTTGATTTTTCATTTGAGGTTGCATGGCACAACACTGTCCTGGTTTAGGTCATGGAAGCAACAGTAAGGAAACTTCTGAGATTACTATTCTGAAAATCTATCTATTAATGCCTTTTAAAAATCCCTTCTTACTCTGGTATATATTTTCTTCTCTAGTTTTTCTGCTAGATATAAGCAATACAATGATTTTTAAGGTGCTAAAGTAATAGGATAATATCAAGATAATCATTCAATGTTCTAATTAAATTGAATAATGGTGAAATGTGGCAGATGACAGCTGACAGATTGCCCATAAAAAATGGCAAACGTTGTGATCACTGATAGGTGGTGGACCTCATGCACAGGGCTATGAATTAAGCCTAACAGCAGAACAAGATCTGGAAAGGAATGAAAGAGAATAGTGTGCTGCTTGTCTCTAATGTGATGAAGAAGACTGGTTTAATAGTTTCCCTGAATGGGTCACCACCAGTGGAAAAAGAGATCTAAAAGCATGAACCCTTGCTCAGGATTTAGTGGTCCTAATGGCTACAAGCCAGAATAGTCAGAAATCACTTTATCTAATTACAAGAGAGAATGTGACTTAAGTTTAAATTATTCTAATATTAGCTATAAACCTACTGTACAGCCAGATGTTTGCTTTGAATATTCTTTGCTTTGCTGAAGCTCCATCACTTACACCCTTACACATTCTAGTTACAAAGCCAAGTTTTCTGCTAAAGAGTTGTTTCTAGTAAAGCTACTGTAAAAGTGCTCTGAGTTTCTCTACATGCACAAAGTGTTGTTTACTGCAACAATTCCACCTTTATAGAAATAATTTTCTGTGTCTTAGCAGCAGATGGGTTTCTGTCCATGATATAAAAATGAACAGGAAATTATGGATGAGAAGAAAAGAAACTGTCTAAAGGTCTCAGCTCTTTCTCTGAAATGTTCAGCAGAGCAAGGCTGCAGATGCTGTACACACCATGCAACGCTTCTCCAATTCCCATTTGTTTGTTTCCATTTTTCTGAGGTTTTGTTTTGTTTACCTTATATTGGTTTGTATGGAGTTTTATCCATGTATCAGATAAAAAAACTTTAGAGTGACCAGACAGAAAAAAGTCAGCCAAACTCTAGTCATCACCACTTAGTGAAAAAATTCTCCAAGTGAAAAGACCAGAATAATTGTTTCAGGCAAATGAAGCACAAAGCTATTAGCTCGGCTTGCCGTGCTAAACTTCTGAGGACCATATGAAACAATCTTAACTTAAGCAAAACAAGTCCTAGACAGTGGAGCTGCTTATCCAGTGACTGATAAGGGGCACTGGCTGACTTTGGGGATGTACAGCAAGATGATGTGTTTCCATTGTAATACTTAGATCTCCAAGACTTTCAGGTGTCAGTATTCATTAATCCTACACATTTCCCCACAAATAGAAAATATTTCACAGTTAAGTAAATTAATTGAAGTTTTCCAGAGCCTCCATACTCAGAGAACCATCATGAAAAAATGTCTTCTTTTATGTTTTAAAGACACTTGAAGCTTTATTCAGTTTACAGGAATGTTTATGAACAGCTCTATAAACATACACACTACTAGCTGTAGTCTGACATCTGTATTAGGAATAGCCAGCCTAAACTCACTTTATATGTAACAGACTGTACTCAGAGGATGATATTTTAATGGGGAATTTGAATCATCTTCTGGACCTGTCACTGCCCAGAGGGAGTCTAGATTACAGTAACTATAAAATCCCACTCTGTATGTGAGGTGAACAAGGTAATCATTGTCACCTCCAGCCTGGAATTCAGGGTCTCTCAGCTCTAAAGAAAGCTCCTCACACTTGATACTCCCTAAACCCACTGATTTTTTAAAAAATAAGGTGCAGAATATTAAAGTACTGATTTTACTCTGGGTGAATTTGGGGTGAAGATTAGGATTGTGTATAGAGGCAATGTTCTACAGCTAGTGACTGGGTTACCAGTGCTTAATATTTTAAAATACTAAGCTAAAGGTAAATAAAAATACAGAACTGTGATAGCCTCACAACATATAGAAAGTAGGCTATACATTCACTCATAAAAGAGAAACTGTATCAAAGTTTACACAATAACATTTAGATAATGATAGACTCTAACCACAGAAAAGGAAAAATCAACATCCAGATAAAAAAAATCAAGTTCCAGTTAAATGGCTTACACATAGATTTCAATTAATGTGACCTTTATAGGGTTTAATAGTTCAGGCTCTTCTCATTAAACTGTTTAGCATTTTGTTGTTACAACAGAGAATTCAAACTCCTGAGTTGCCATTGGAAGTACCTAAAGAGGCATTACCATTTTTATTCCAAACATTTAAATAACCTCTGTAATGGGTCATTTGTTAGCTCGCTGCTCAGATATCAGTCTGTTCCATGCTCTACTTATAATGAGCAAGGATCTGTTTTCCAAGCTTTTTCTGAGGTTTTACCGGGCCTTTGCAATGTACAAATGTTGTGATGAACACAGTGTTAGAAACATGCACTTTACAAACTACCCATGACAAATGTACTTGATCACATCATGGGGAAAAAAAAGAGATTTTGTTTCTTTTAGAATTATTTTATTGGACAAAACTTTTGTTTTTAGTAAAGGAGAGAAGTTTTTTGTCTCTTACAATGTGAAAAAATCAGCTATTTCAGAACATTGAATTTTTCATTTAAGCCTGCTTTTCACATTCTTGAAGAAGTGCCAATGGACATCCCAGAGCCTGAAATATCCCTTTTATACTCAATGTATACAAAAGCTGCACAGGCCTCCACAACCACATGACTCAGAGTTGAGCCCTCCTCTCCCTCAGAGGTGCCTACAGTGAAACAGAAATGTATGACTACTTTCTGGAAGTATTTTGGATGTCAATGGTAGAGTATCTCTGGTATCTTAATACCAGCCTCCTGAGGATTTACTCAGTGTGCTAGGCTAACTTATGTCAATTTGAAGCCAAGTTGGCTACACTGATCCTGTTACTGGAACTATTTAATTTAGGGTGTGCGTCGTTGTATCGAAATTGGCACTTCAGAGAAAAAAGTTCCATGACCCATTAAAATGTCTGCTAAAACAGTAGTGGGCTATCTAATTTTCATTGTTTTAAAACAGGAACACAAAGACAGTGTGAAATGTCAATGCTGCTAAACCTAGAACCTGAAATATCAGCTAGGTAGGTGATGATTGCTTTCATAATTAGACAGAAGACATTAAGTTCTTGAGGCTGCTCAATCTCAGAAATCTTTTATCTAAATCAGTTAATTTCTATATATGAAACTGTGAAAGTCTCACTGAAGTCTCTGAGTAGATAAAGGTTTTAATAATTCTGAAAAATATGGAACAGCCTAAACACATACATCCAAATTCCTGACTATTGTTCCAAGTTCCACCCATGCTCCAAAAACGTTGTAGAAGAAATTGTGTCATGGGCCAACTTGATGAAAAGAAAGGATTGTAAAACTCCTCCACAATGATGGGAAGAGATAGGAATATTTCTAAATGGTTCTATAAATACAGAGTATTGTCAATGACCTTTATAGTCACTTCTGCTCATTACAATAAAAGCATGTCTAGTTGTATGCATTAAGGAGAAAAAAACATCTTTAGCCTTTAAGATAATATTGTTCAGTCACTGAGGCTTTTATAGTGCTTGGGGCACATTAAGACCCCTAACCTTTCTCCACTGGTGATTATATGAGCATTGTCCTAAGTGATTAAGGCTCACAATCATGCAGGGAAATGGACAAACAACATCTGACAGATTGGATGAGAAAAAGTCTGGGTTGGAGGAAGTGCCTTATCATCCAGCTCACAGTCCCTGCCTGAATACAGGCTTGGTGTGCCAACACCATATTCCAAAAGAGTTCTGCTTTGGGAGAAGCATCCTAGTCAAGAAATGCATTGTGGTATTTTGTTGATTTTGTTGTTTTTTCCACTTCCAAGTGGTTTTTATACACTTGATATTTAGTTAGGTTTATGAAGAAAGACAAAGCAAGACCAAATGAAGTAAGAAAGGAGCAAACTTCCCTCTTTCGCTCCTGCTTTCAGACACACGTAATGTGTCTGGGACACTACCTTGCTGAGCAGGTCTGAATTTGCCAGTAAATTCACTGAGACAATGGGTGTGATTTGCCTTTTTCTTTATGCAAGGCACCTTCAATCCCACATTATACTAGGCAACCTTAAATTACATTTAACATTAGACATCATGGACATTCACAACCTACTTCTCCTGCAACATGTGAAATTTTGCTCTGTGCCCCCTCAATGTAAATAGGATCCTTTTACAATTTATAGAAGGTAACAAAGGATGAAATTGTTCATGTTGATTAGAAGTTCCATCCATGGCTGAAAGAACATCTAAAAATAAAAATGCTTTTTGATTCACAAAGCAGCACAATAGTGCTGCTTTAGGCACTCAAATACAGTACAACTGCAATCAAACTAGAGCATTGGGAGGTTTATTTAGACAATTCTTATATTCTGTTTTAATATTTCCTACCATGATTTTTGTGTGAAAACAGAACATGCATGCATACTGTGGATTTGGACATGCTTGAATAACAGGACAGGTTTTCCTCAATAAGCCTTTTGTGGGAAATATGTTAACACCTTGCACTTTAGGCTCACTTGAATGGTTGTGTGGAATTTTGTTCATTCTTTTGAAGATAAAAAAGAGAGAGGTGGGTGATGATTTCAGATCTGAATCAACCCAGGAATTCAAAGCAGTTGTTTTCTGTGTAAGTCCTCTGAAAGAAGGTAATCACCACCAAAGCCAAGTCTCTAGGCCTAGAGAGAGAGTAAGGTGGGAATCAAGCTCTCTTCCCCCATTTCTTTGGGGCAATTTCAATGAAGATAAGAGGATTTAGGAAGTTTACCTGCAGGGCCATCTTAGCAACATATAAAATAGAATCATTTTCCACAAAAAAATCACAAATCAGTCAGATCAAATACATGTTTTAGTCCCTTTAGAAAAAGTAGCAAGTATTAATGCTATATGAACAATGACTATTTGGCAGCACCATGGGAAACAGTCATGTAGATCTTTCATTGGTTAGATTACAATTCAGTCATTGTACCAAAATTCAGGTTCAATTCAGAAACTATGGTAATCAATTTAAACAGAGTAATTTAAACCTTGTTGTTTAAATCCTCTTCAGCAGTTAACATTTGAAATTCGCAGTTGTGGCATTCCTCAGTGCAGATGTTGCCATTCTTGGGAATCAGGCACTGCTATTGCAGTCTGGGGCTCTGATCCTCCTCCCTCATTTGGATCCTGACCCCCACCCACAGGACACTGCCACAGGCTGGCTTCATCCTGTCCCCATCCCTGTGGAGGTGTCTGATGCCCTGGTCTGAGGCTGCCCCAGCTGTCCTCTGGTCTGCCCTGCTCGTGGTTGAGGGGCACTGGCCCTGACTGAGATGTTTTGCCCCAAGCAGCCTCCTTGTCTCCTCTGTCCCTCACTAGTAGATGGCCCTTACCACTCTATGGCACATCCACTTTCCTTGGTAATGCTTTCCAGACCTTTTCAATCTGCTGTTTACTGGTTTTGCTGAATTGCTTTTCATGGAAATATGTGTGAATGACTTCTTGAAGTGCCATATCCATCATCTGTGAGTAGGTGATCTGAAGCAATCCTGAAGTAATTCTCATGCTGTTACTGCTGTCACAGCCCATCAGGATTGTGGGGTGAATGTTCACAGCTACAACATAGACTGATTTTTATTGCTTCCTTAAATCAAGGTAATTGCAGGAATTTTATAAATCAATTTTGTATTGATGAGGTCCTCTGGGAGTCTCTGAAGCAGCCTGAATTTGTCTCATCTTCCTGGATGCAAACCTGCATGGTAACAAATTACTTCTGCTCTCTCTGTGCTTTACAGCCACGATCCCTGCCTGTACGTGGTAATATTTTTCATTGTCATCTCTAGACTTCCCTTATTCTTCTGCTCTGTGTTCCACCCTCTCCCGTGGGCTCTATCTTCCATGTGGCATTCCCAAGTTCAAGACACCACTCTGAATTTTAGTTCTCCAATCAGAGTTTTTCTGTGCTTGAGTTCCCCTAGCCCCTGCATCCATTTACATAGGATGGACTTCACCTTCTTGAATTCATCTCCTGCACATCTTCACCTACATATTGTCACTTCTCCAGCTCCAGTTGTCTGGGTTTTTCCATCCTAGCCTTCCAGCTGCAGCAATTTGCAGTGCAATGAGCAATTAAGGATTTATTTTCCTGGGACAGTGTAGTTCTAAGTCATGAATTGCCTATTACCATCTAAGAGCAATTCCTGTTTCCTTCAGACCTTGATCCAAGCACTGGAATTTAGCAAGAGCACACCATCACTTTCAATCTCCTAAATCCTCTCAAAATATAGACCCTGAAATGAACTTACTTGCAACACTGATTTATTTGGGGTTTTTGCTTGAACATGTGCTATGTACTCCCCCAGATTTATCTAATCACTTTGAATTCTGGACATAATAGGAAGACAAATTGTATTCCTGCTAAGCAAAAGAGTAAGATATGTAATTATAAAACTGGAAGCACCTACAAAATAAATTTATAAAAATAGGGAAACAATCTTGAAATGTGTCTTATCCTAGCTGTCATATGGGAGGGTATTTCTCAACTAGTGAACTGAGGAGTTGCTGAATGAATTTATTCTTCCTCTGTATTTCTGCCTTTCACTTACATTTGAGAATTTTCTGCTGAGTTCTGACAAAATTTCAGTCTGTGTCTCAGGAATCCTTTTATTTCTCTACTGTTTGAGAGCCCCAAGAATAGCATGGCCTTTCTTCTAGCTGCTTGCTGTCTATCAGAATGCAGAAGGAATGTTCCTAAGCTTATTTGAGAATAAATCTCTTTAGGTACAGAGCAATCATGGAGCGCTGATTCTTCTGTCCTGTTTACCTTTTCTCTCAGAAAATCAGCTGAACTGCAGTGATAAAAATGAGTTACAGTAGTAAACCTACAATGTACCATTCTGTCAGCTACATATCATGAGATGTTTTTGGCACAAGCAGCCAAAATTTGGCACAAGCATTTTATTTCTGGTTTACTGGCACATTATACAGACTGCATATAATACATTAATACACTTTTGGGGCTGGGTCACTGTGTCACAGTCCTATTCAGGGAAGCACTTAAGCATCTGTCTAATATGAATCATGTGCTTAGGTCCCACAGGTGCCAATGGAAATTAAGCAACTACTCCAGTGCTGACTTGAAAAGAGATTTATTCTTAAACCCTGTTTCTATAATAAAATATTTTCCTTTAAACTTATCAAGGATGGAATAAACTAAAATGAAATGCTTCTCATACAGGATTTTGGTTGTTTTTTTCTGTTGTTTGTGTTGAGTTTGGGTTTGGTTTTCTTTTAAGAAGCTTTTTCAGAATATGTCAAAGTTTCCTATTCATTAAATGTGCTTATCTGCAATTATGCAAATATTAATATTTACTTAAAGCCTCTGAGATACGTAACTGTTGCTATTTGTACAGAGATGAATCTGATAAGCTTTCACTGAAATATTTTCACCTTCATTTCTGAAAAACATTGATTTTCAATTCACAGCAAAGGCACTACAATTTGTATCACCCAGTGAAGGCAAAACAGCTGTATATCTACAAATCATAATAGCATAGCCAAGGTCTCTAATTCAGATGCTCTTTAATGCCTTACACAACCTCTTGTTTTTCTTTAAAAACCTGGGGCTTTTGGAGTTCACCCCTATTCCATGCTCAAGCCTGTCTCCAAACTTGCCTCATCTCCACTGTAAAATTGTCAACAGCTCAGCCAAGCTGCTGTGAAAGGTTAGACCAGAGACCATTTCTGCCTCTGCTTGCTTTCCCAAACTTGCTCCTTTCAAAAAACAAGCAAGTCCTCCTTTCTGGAACAAACTCCTGGAAGCAGCAACCCAAAAGTTTTGTAGTTTCCACTCTACAGCTTTCTGCTTTCAGCTTCTTTCAGTAATCTCCCACTTTCTTCTCCTTTTCTCCCTTCTCCCTCTCTCCTTCAACCCCTCTCTCCTCTGACTTACAGAACTTTTCCATGAGGTCTCCATCAGGGAACCAGTTTTCTTGTACTCAAGAAACAAGCAGCACAAAGTTGGCATTCTCCTGTCATGTCACCTCCCAGTTTTAATCAAAAAAACTTTCAAGAACATAAAAATGAAAGGAAAATGAGTTATGTTTCCAACCAGAAGCCAGAATTAATTCAAGAACTGTACTGGAGAAATAGGTGGTTCTCATTCCATTTCCAGGCTAGCCGGGAGCCTGGGTCTCATTTCAGAGCTGGTAATTTCTAATGCTTTTGGAAAAAAAACAGACAGCCTGCTGTTCCCAGTAATTTTTATAATATTTTCCAGCACTGGAAATTGTTGACTAGCATGGCCTTTGAACAAAAACATTCACTATGCTAAATTTAGGCTACAGTCCTGTAGAAAGTGTATTTAAAAAGAGCAATTACTAGATCAGAACCAGTTTAATCACCAGCTAGATCAGAATAAGTCTTCTTTACTAGACTTTCAGAATGTGTTCTCTTCTGGAAGGAAAGATACAAGCAACTTGTCCATCTGGTATTTTTTATCTACACCATAGACTGAGTGGTTCAGAGGGAAATAGTTCTGAGAAATGTCTTTCCCTTGGTCTTGGCATCAGGCATTAATCACAGGAATAGCATGGGTTCAGAAATAGAGAGTTTGCCAGACTGGGGAAGACCAAATGAACACATGCACAACCCCAGGAAAGTGTCTACAGGAAAGAAGAATTTTGGATATACATCTGAATAGAGATAATATTTAATGGGCTCCAGGTAGCTCAGCACTCATACAAATTTCTGTGGTTTTCTGCCACAGATACTTTGGCTCTCCTTCTTAATGACAGAATAAATTTACATAGTCTAAATTACCTTCTACATGCAAAATGTGGAATTCAGACTGAGGATGCAATTTAGACCTCCAGTGTAATTTGAAATGACCTGAAGTGTTGCTTCAGAAGATCACTGGTAGCATGTCAGACCTGTCAGTTCTGTCTCTGTATCTTGGACACTCTCAAGCATCCCAAATGGCTTTAGATGCCTTAGTCTGAGATACTGAGCTGAATTTGTTTTGTCTCTTGAAAGGTGAATTGTAGGGCTTCACAAATCCTATTGATGTTGACTATATTGCCAATAAATAAGAAAGGCTATTAAATACCTCACATGAAAAGTGTCTTTCTTGTAAATCTATTAATCTTGATCTAAATCCCGTGCCAAGTCTGTTTTTATAAAATGCCACAGTATCTACATTATATGAAGAGAGGAGGCCTACTGGACCTTGAACCCATATCACCAAAAGCTGAAAAATACACGTGGAGGTGAAACTGTTATACAGAGGCAGCCAAGGGCTTTTAAGGAAATTAAACAATATTGGTCTATCTGGTGATCATTAATAGTGGTCAAAGGTCTTATCTTGATGTTAGCTTTGCAAGCAGCCCAGAGAACAATTTTAAGGAATGCTTTGAAAGTTAAAGGGATAGCCCTGTGGATGTGGCATGAGAAGCAGCATGGACAGGAATATGAATATAATCTTTCTAAAGCTGAGCAAGTGACCATATTTTGCCATGTCTGAAGGGAAAGTATTTCTGTTCTTGTAAGGCTGAGGTTGGAGTCAGTTCCATTAAACAGAGCTACAAAAAGAAGCCTTTAAAAAAGTCATACAGTTTTCGAAAATGCATACATTCCAATCAGGCCTCTTCCATGGGATTTCTGGTATAAAGCTAGTAATTATATTGGAATTTCAGAAACAACTTGTAGAGCTCCCAAAACACAGGGAGGAGTCCCTCCCAGGGCTGGAATATTAAGTTGGCTGGAAGAGTTGTTGGCTTTACAAAACACCCAGGACCATATTGTGATCACAGTGAGGCTTTCTTACATTTTTTAAAGATTTACATTAGAGCACTGCACGGATACAGGCCACTTATCAGATAACTCACAGAAAAATAACTTGTTTGGTGTGACAGGCTTTCTCTGAGGCTGCCAGATACAGTCCATGAGCACACATAGTCTGATTTTTAAAAATGCTGTTTCTTAAAACCTCATTAGCAGCTGGCAACTATGCAAAATGTCATTGCATCATGGAAAATACAGCCATACCATCAATCATTTGTACACAGATCTATGTTTAAAACACAAATAATCAAGTTTCATTTACTGTGTTAATTTAATACATTCATTTCATACATCAAGCTCTATGGAAAGAATACAAAGTGAAACTACTTCTGACAAGTCAGTCTAATAGAATAAACCCTACCTAGTCTATACTTTATTCCAAGTCAGCTGTTAACAACCCTACCCTGCAGCCTTAGGTGTGAATTTAAATGATGCATAATGAAACTTTGTGGGAAAAGACTCCTTGACACTTAAGTCGTTTATGTGCTTCAAGGATATTAATGTTTCAGGTATGGATTCAACGCCTCCACAGTTCTGAATTATGAAATATTCGCTGCAGGTTACTGTAACTGGAACAGATTGCATCTTTTAATGATTCTTCCATGGGCTGCCAAGCAGGCTCATGTTTAACTGTAGATTTAAAGGAAGAAACATAGCATGCTGGTAATTGCATATAGGAAGTTAGCATGTTTCCTTAAAAAGTCCCACTTTTCATGAGTACCCAACACCAACACCAGATTTTTCTTTAAACAGATCATTTTTTGCTTTCCATTTAGACACAAGAGCAGTGTTTCAACACCAAGGAGACTCTGCTGGGAGCAGATAAGTCTGTTGGCTGTTGAACAATCAAAACTCCTCATTTCTCTTTCTAAATGGACCCTTGTGTGTACTCTAAACCTGGTTAATTTACATTGGAAAGAAATTTGTAAATGCATTTTCCTTTCAGTTACTATCATTTGAAAGACCCAGAAACTTAAATATTTCATGTTTTTCTTTAGAACTTGTTGGAAAATTTAATTAACAGCATTAATTCAGGAGTAGTTTATTGAAGTCAGACTTTTTTGAAGCATTTCCAGTTCAATGACCATTTTGCTAACTCCAAGAAAGGGTTAAGTGAATTTTTCCCTAGGGTCTCCTTCCCTGTAAAAAAAACAGTTAAGCCACAGCTCCCATGGTTTCCCTTGGAAGAGTGATTCATCTGGCAGACTGTAATTCCTGATTCAATGAAGTCACAGAGCTTTAGCTGGGCTAAACTTTTAGGATTACAGTGAGGTGTCCAGTGGCCCTGAACTCAGTTTTCCAGAAGAGTCTGCATTTAATCAGTTTTTAATGATCTTTTATGGTTTTGTTGTCTTCAGGGACAGTCTTCCTTTAAGAGAGATGCACCAGAATTAGTTTTAATTAAACTTCAAGACCTGTTTCCCTGTACATAAGATTTTGTAAATAAGGAGAAAGAAACCCCAAAACCAAACAAAAATCCCAGAAATGTGCACTGCAAATTTCTGATCCATGTGATACTTTGCAAGTGCGTGATTTTGACCTGATTGGATTAAATCCGTTCTTGCAGTAAAACGTAACTTCTCAGAAACTGACCTGTCTGCCTTTTTGTGAATGCAGATTTCTTTTGTTGTCCTTTTCAAAAATCATGTTGATTTGGAAGGGGAAAGTTGTCCTAGACAGTTTACAAATTTGTTGCTGCATGAAATCAAGGTTATTTTTTCCATAGACATGAAAGAAGTACTGCATGCTCCTAAGTGACTGCGTCTAGATCCAAAGGCTCAGTGACTTGAGTACACAGCCTAATTAGGATTTAGACAAATTATGGCACATTCATATTTGAGCTCATCCTGTTTCAGACATGAGACAATGCAAAGCAGTTTAAAAATCTCACAAATACTTTATAACCTCACAGCTGGTGGTGGGCTAGTACTATCCATTATTTCCAGAAAACCATTTGAATTAGGTGGCAGACAGAAATTAGTTAAATTATGATAATTCAATCTTGTATCCCAGGTACTGATACTATAAGTTTGAATACTGGATAAACAACATACATGTATTGCTATTTTTGTCTTTCTTTCTTTTCCTTCCTTCCTTTTCTTCCTTTCTTTCTTTCTTTTCCTTCCTTCCTTTTCTTCCTTTCTTTCTTTTCCTTCCTTCCTTCCTTCCTTCCTTCTTTCCTTCCTTCCTTCCTTCCTCCCTCCCTCCCTCCCTTCCTTCTTTTCTTTCTTTATTTTTTTTTCTTTCTTTCCTTTGTAGTTGAATAAATCAATTTTTTCCTTACCCTGTGTTACACAGCTTAAAATGTGCACAGTTCCAGAGGCAATGGTTTAATTGCTACTGGGTCTAATCTCCATACGTCCAGAGGCTTTGCTCAAAACAAGGCATGATATATATTGCCTCCTTAATGGAGGCAAATTATACCTCAGAATGATGGTTGTTCTATTTTTGTTAAGGTTTTTTTCACTCTGCCCCAGATTTTTCAAGGCTTTTGGGCATATAAATTAAAGCTTGCTGTCAGACACACCTTCTAAACTAAACACTACCTTATTTTCTTATCATATTTGGAAATCAGTCATTTTTACACACCTTTCTTTCCTACTCTACAGAAATGAACTTGTTATCAGTTAAAAATACAGATTGTTTTCATGAAGTGAGATAAGATACATTCATGAAAGTCCCTCCAAGCTATTGGGGTTATCTTTATATCAAATATAGCAAGACTTTTGGTTTGAATCCAAGAACTGTCAATCATCAACAACTCCGAAAGACACAGAGAGAACCACTTGGCCCTCTTTTGCTCATGATTTTATCTTCTGTCATCCTATTGTGTTCTCTGCTGTAACAATTAGTTTCTTTACCCTCTCTGACCAAAACTCATTGTCTTCAATTAACTGCTCTAAATATCAGGGTTTGGTTTTCTTTAGTACTTTAAGGAATTCCATCCTTTTTGAGCCCTACTATTGCTTTCTTTCTTTTTTTCATGACTATTCATGTCAAGCAGAATACTTGTTATCACTTAACATTTCTTTCATTGCTGACTGCAGCCTGTATTACTGACAAAATGGTGAACTTGGTGCTCATTAGCTGTCATGCCAAGCTGCATTGCCTTCTCATGAATTTTGCAATTGGCACACATAAACCTGTACCCCTGCATGTGCCACTGGAATCCCAAAGTCAGAGAAAATAAAATTATCATAGCTCCAAACTGACTTTTTTTTGTTTTAGTTCTCATTGTGGAATAAATACATCTCTTCAACAGCTGGACAGATTTGGAGTAGAGGCCTCAGGAACGTTTCTCCAATCACTTCAGTGCTATTTGCAAGTTCCTAATCATATCTGACAATGAAAGTATAAACACTCGTGCTCAGATTTCTGCAGCAGACATCAAGAGCTGAGTTTGCAAATGTCAATAGGCAGAAATAAGGACTTCCAGGGTGTGATACACTTGACCCATTTTTGACATTTATTTTAAGATGTGAAGAAATATATCTCTGCTAAATAACTATGCTGTGTGCAGAGAGAGTCTCAGGTGACCAGCCACAGATTTCGATGTCGAGATTTTGTCAGTTACAGCATATACTGACTTACACTCTGCATGAATAATCTGAATCCTTAATGCATATAAAGGCAACACAAAATAAATATGGTTTTAAGCCATATCCAGAGAGATCAAAGCATCAGAAGTTACCAAGAACACACTAGTATTGATAATACTAAAGAATGTAACCGGTGGCATCAATCCCATGTAAGATCCAGAGTTTGAACAAAAAGTCTCAGAATGTATCAGCCAAACATTAGAAATTTGGTAGTTTTTCAACCAGAACAGTATTTCCTGGATTTCTTCAGGAGATTCATTGTTTTAAATCCCTGGATAACATCTAATAAACACAATCTTCTTTTATTACATTAAAGAAATAAACATTTCTACCCTACAAGTTTGTTTTCAACTGACATATAGAAGATTATTTCAGACCTTTATTGACTAGTCTAATAACAAAAAAATGAATGGCTTGGATGAAAATTTCCCATCTTCTACTCTCAACAGTTATTTGTTTGTGCACAAGTGAAATTATAAGTCTGAGATGAACATTTACGTGAAAAAACATAAGGCTTTTACAAATGTCTTCTTGCAGATAAGGTTCACTCAAAACATTGATTTGAAGCAATACATCATATTAGACACTGGTCAGATTTAAAGTACACATTAAGCATGGTTCATTGTCATTTTCCTAGACATAATTTCCTGATAATGGCAATATAAAACCGAAGGACTGTAACAGTGTAACTATTTTTTAAATTTCCTTCTTTCTGATCAAACACGCTTTTCTAATTGCAATTCCCACCAAAGCTTGCATTCTAATTCATCCATGCTCAGCCACAGAAACTCTAAAACATTTTGTTTAACTAAAAAATAATAATAATAGAAAATATAAGGGCTTGCACACCTCAGTTTAACATAAATCTAGAAGTGTCGCATGAGATGAAATGAATGTTGGGCAGGTAACACTTGCAGAACCTGAAAGCTTTCTCCTAACCAAAACCAAGTGTCTCAATTTGTAAAGACTTCCAGGATAATCAGGATCTTTCCAGGCAGATTTATATTTATTGTGGTATTAGATAGCCCATTTCCACTAGCAAGGTCTTTAATGTTTCCACTGGGACGTGCTCTGAGAATTTAAGGCCCTCTCTTGCCCATGCTTGTGTGATTAAAGCATGGTCAGTGTTGGGAGTGCTGGATTGGTTTGAGTAGGTTTTTTACCCAACCTATTCAAAGCAATGACACACAGAGAAAATTATTTTTACAGTGATAAAACCTAAAGATTTATTCTCACAAGCAAAATGAGGGTTAAACTGGGTTAAGTGCATCTGTATTAGACATTTCCTCCTTTTGTCCATGAAGATTTCAAGTTGGCAGTATTTTAATGAGCTTAATTTAGTCATATAAGCACTTTCAGTCATGTTTAAAATGTCTAAATCCCAGTATTGAGTGTAATGACTGACAGTACAATTGTGCAGTATTAGACACAGAAGGTGGAATTGGGTGATTTTTATGGCTGGTCAAAATTATCATCCAGAAAGAGCACTTTTATAGCACAGAATATGAATGTGCCTCAGTATTACAGCATTCACAATGAAGTGTATAATCTCAAATATCTTCCAGTGGTTTCTTCCTGAAAGGTCAGCATATAAATTTTATATTGTTTAAAGAGGTAAGATTTTGCAGATAAAGTTATGAATTTTCCTAGCAAAGCACTCTTTCTTCATCTCCTCAGATTAAATGGATGAAAAATTCATTTGTTTTTCACAAGTTTAAGAGTTTAAGTACATCCAAAAATACCAACATGATTTTTTGTTATCATTACTATTTAATTATAACAGTTCTTTAGTTGAACTGCACTTGCTAGAACTTAAATTTTAAGGAATGTGTTTGCTCAGCATATGAATTTTAATTTAATATCCTTTTCATGAAATGGTAATTCTACCTTCAAAAATATCAGTTGGAACCAAGAAATAATTTGGCAAGCCAGGTAATTTTATATTAATTTCAGATTATGGACATGAACATTCAAATGTTACCTTCTGGTTCAGCTAATTCTAATCTCTGCCGGGGCAAAGACAACAGAACCAAGCTTCACTCTGAACGAGCTCGCTTGGTCCATATCAAGTATTGCAGCCAATTAGATAATTAATCACAGAGAATTTTCCTCTTCTACAGAATTCCTGTTTATCATCCATCTCTGTCTGTGAAGGCTTTCTGGCCAGGCACTGCAGTAGGCAAGCCAATGTCTAATAAGAGCATTACTTTTGTCAGGAAGGATGTCAGGGAAGTTCTTGAAAGCACTTGCACATCTCATAAATACAGGATCATATTTATTTCCTTAAACTTTTTCTATATTTATCCTGAAGCATTTTTCAGTTGCTTCTACTTCTTGACAATACTTGATAACTTACTACAAATGCTTAAAATTTTGGGATTATTTGGTGATGGACTTGTTTAATTGCTCTCCATAGCAGGTGCCGCATTCCACTGTGGGGAACTGCGGAGAGTTCTTTTAAAAATGGATGGTCGGGAACAGAATGAAGCCAAACGAGGCAAACATTGTATCTGAGAACCGTTTATTGATAACGAAAGAAGGAAAAGGAGTTGCCCGAGCGAAAGACGGCTAGAGGAGACAGAAGAGAAGAAAGGAAAATGGAAAAGGACTGGGGGAGCGGGGAGGGGAGGGAAAGGGAGAGGCAGAGGCAGAGGCAGAGGCAGAGAAAAAGAGGACATTACCCCCAGCGAGTAAGGGCAGAGCTGTCGGGGTCCAGGGAGGATGTGAACGCTGCCTGCCTGTGGCCGGGCCGGGTCTGACCGAGCCTGCGCGGGGCTCGGAGGGGCGCGGCTCCACCGGCGACGGCAGCGGGCACGCGGTGAGCGGGCGCTCGGACGGGAGGAGCAGCACCCTGGGCAGGGTCGCAGCGAGGGGCTGGATCGGGGCTGCAGGGCGGGCAGTGGCGGCTGGATCGGGGCTGCAGGGCGGGCAGTGGCGGCTGGATCGGGGCGGCAGGGAAGGATGCAGGCAGCCCGGGCAGGAACGCAGGGCGAAGCAGCAAGGTGGCGGTCAGGGGCACAGGGAGGCAGCACAGGTGTGAGGGCGAGCCAGAGAGGGCAGGAGAGCCAGAAGGCAGGCTGGGGCCAGGGCAAAGGAGGGAGTGAGCAGGAGCAGCGAACAATAGAGAACCCCAGCGAGCAGGAACGCAGTCGGTTTTTATACCCCCCTGGCTCCTCCCAAAGTCCGCCCGAGGACAGGGAACCATTGCTCCGGTCCAACCTTTCTTTGCCGTCCATTAGTGGAGACCTTTTCGCGACCTGATGGGAGAAGCTTCCCCACACAGTGTCCCCCACTGCCTGTCTCATGTGGGGTGTTGCCAGGCTAAGTCCCCCCAGAGAGAAGGCTTCTCCTACCTGCCTCCTGCACGTGGCACATGTGCACCCCTCCTCCACATGCCTCTGACAACCACTGTTGAGGCAAATCAAAACTGAATTGGCTCCTCACACTGGGTCTGCCTAGGATGGCATTACCCCACCACACTGGTAACTGTGGAGCAAGTAGCACATCATTAAGTGGAGCATTCATTTAAGAAGATAACTTGGCTGAGTCCAGAACAGTCATAGGGAGGGCTGCCTGTGACTGCCTGGTTTAACTTACTGAGAATTGTTTTTCAAGAGAGAGTAAAGAAGAAATTAACTCTGGTAAGTTTCTCCCGTTTTTCTTCAAGCTCTCGTTTTAAACTTTTTTGTAAACATTTCTATTTAATTTGAGAAGATCCTTCCACTTTGCCGGTATGTATTGCCTCTTAGTTAAGATGTCAGCTAAGCCAAAACCTCCATATCCCAAAAAAGTTCCATGTGTGTTTATAACACCTGACAGTTTCAGCAAGGAGTGTAGCCATTCATGAGTCAATAAGTGATTTCCTGGCAAATAGAGATGCCATTGAGAGCATGATGTTACTTTTCAGAACACTGAATCTGTGCCAATTAAAAAAAACATGACAACATTGCAATGGTTTCTCTTAGTGTTAAAACAAGAGTAGTAGAGGTGAAACAGGGAAATGAGAGAATGAAAAGGGGTTATTCCTTTCCTCCCCCACCCCCCCCCAAGCTGTCAACCTAATATCATGAAAATGAGGGAGAAGAATTTAAAAGACAAAAGTAGAGGGGAGAAATAAAGAAGACACTAGCAAGGCAAAAAGTCTGAAATGATTCACCAGATCAACTCCAAGGTCCTTGAGGAAGTTGAAACCTTCAGGAGACCAATTAATTTAAATTTTAGTTTTAAATACGTATAGAAAAATATATATGTATAAATAAGCAAAACCTGTCTTAGGATCAGAATTCTCAAACTAGAGGCAAAGAGAATGGAAAAGAAGAGGGGACACATTGCCAGGCAGATTCCCACAAGAAGCAGTGGCAGTTAAGAGTCAAGAAGTTTCTATCTGTCCTAGAAGTAATTTTGATTAGGGGCACAGATGGACCGCACACACAGAAGCAGAAGACAGGGGCTATAGTTCCTGGGAGCCATAGACCCAAATAATTATTACTGTGTCCTATCCCAAGGCCCCCCCATTGAGAAGCAAAGGAAAAAATTAGTTTGAGAATCACTGATCTATCTGGAAAAAAATTTGTGTTATTGCTGCCTAAAGAATAATCACACCCCCCGCTGCTGCCTACAGAGAACTTGTTTGGTGGTGAAACTGGGTGGCCCAGAGCCTAATAAATTACTAAAAGCCTAGAGAAGAGGACTATATTTTCTTTGAGTTATGCCAGAACTATTAAACATTATGTGAATAAGTTACCTCACCTACCAGCCATCATTCTTATCCCAGCAAGAACTATGCCATCAAACAAAAATTCTCTCTTCTTGTCACCGTTACCAGTTTACCAGTTATGTGTCTCAGTACACACATGTCCTAACCTCATGGCTGTCTCCTAAGCTGAGGATTTCCTTATTCACCTGTGATACATCCAGTCTTCCTTGTCTTCTGGTATTCTCTTCCAGCTGTCTATTTCTGGGCATTTCCTTAAGCCTCATGTCACACTGTAAATAAACTGTAGTAGTCACACTCTACAGTGCCTCAGAAAACAGACTCTGTAGGCAAAAAGCTCTTATTCATGGCAAAAGCTGGACTAAGCTGAGGCTCTGAACACCTTGAGGTCAAAAGTATTTCCAGAGAAGCATATTAATGTGTCTATAACTACTATGCACAGCAGCAGAGTGTATTATATTCAGTGCTTCATTCAAGCTTCTTATTCCCCTTCCATCCTTGCCCAGGGCTTAAAAGATAGGCAAAGCTTTGACAATTTCCGCTACTGCATGAATGTTATCCAAAGTGTACAGCATAAATCAGGGCAGAGGATGAATAGTTGATTGTCTCTGTTCTAAATATTATCCTTTCAGTAGTACAGACGAGGACTCTAAGCCCTGGGGGACTCTTCAGCCATGATTGTTGCAAAGAGACATAGTTCTTTTGAGGAAACCAGAATGCTTCCATTAAGTTGCCCATCTCTGAAGTTGCATCTTTATGAAATTTCCGAAGTTACATAATATCCCTTTCTGCTACTAAAAAAAGTGATGTGAATGAAGTTTTTGTACTTTTTTTTGTTGGTTAGGCCAATACCCCAGGAAATACAAAGGTTGAATGTACGTACCATCTGAACTGTGTTCAGGAAACCATCAGCATTTGAGGCCGTAATTTTCCCAAGTTAGTCAGAACCCTTTTACTGCCATTAGTGAGAGGGAAACTAGATGAGGGCTGTTTATGAAGTGGTATATAAAGCACAATGAGTTGAATTGTGTTTTCTGTACCTCCTCACATAAGTGATGGGAGAACAAAAGTGGCTTTAAGTTACTTTGGTGCTTTTTATATACCAGACCCTGCCAGAGAGCTGATTAGTCAGTAATGAGTGAGAACCAAGTAGAAGTTGTATGCCAGAGTAAAGTTAATCCATGGGTTTTCTGTCTGGAGTTTCAGTCAAAAGGGAGTTACACAGTTGTGTTAATGTAGTCTGTGTGTTTGTAGAGAGAGGTTATAATCTGAAATATTGCAATGGATTTAATTTAATATTTTTTTTCAGATACTTATTCTGAATTTGGGCAGTGAGAACACCTAAGAGATTCCATGGAAAGTTAATAAAACCTAGAAATTCACTGAGGATTGTGGCATATGGTAAAAAGAAAATAAATTTAAATTATTCATTATACTATTCATAAAGTGTATTTAACATTCAAATTTTCAAAATTCTTAACATGACTTCCTCTCCAATTTTAGGACACTATCAGTGACCATTGCCTTGCATGAAGAGCTGCAGCAAAGACCAAATATAACATCTCTGAAGGCAGGGAAAAACTGGAGGAGAAGACATGGGTGAGACAAACAGAGCTTCAGAGAAGAGGAGTCTAATTTTCAGTGTGGAGCAGGAAATTCAGTCCAGCTATGGTGTTTGGTAAAGGTAATTTTGGCTCATATATAAATTATATATAAATAATAATATATAAATTATAAGATCCAGAAATAGTAAAGGAAGTTGAGGTCAAGCAAATGTGTCCTACTGACAGAGGTCTAACTTATTTGTATGTTGTTCCTGCAACCTCCTTTGGCATAAACAGAGCAATCACAGGTCAAACAGAGAGCTTCTGCCTTCCAGGCAGAGGTCTTGAGTTTATGGCCTGCCCAATAACCTAAGCATTGAGAAAGTTAAAAAAAACCCTGAACCCCTCTAGGCATAAGAGATCACTTTAATGGGTCACCCATGGAACGGGCAATTTTATAGATCTTAAGGGTGACACATCATTTAAGCCTTCACATAGATCTGTAATGTTTCTGTAATCAGCACAAACCAGGCTAAATTTAATGTTATATCTGCTCAATGCCTACCACCACATACATAGGTTTGCTTCCAGCCATGAATATTTTGCCCCCCCTTCAAATTCAGAAGCACTGACACATAGCTAATCTAATACCTGGGAGGTTATAATACAGAGATAGTTGATGATTGATCTTTTGCAAAATATTACCTAAAGATTGACCCGATTATATTGCAATCATCTGTTCCCCCCCAGATTCCTCCTTCGGACACTTCTGGTATGACTTGCTGGGAAATTCCCAGACAGCAATGAACATTAGTGATTATATGAGTAGGTTTAGGCATATCACAATTTATAAATTTCAGTCTTCTCAAGCCAGTTTATTTGGCTGTATATGTAACTAATAATCAGACCATATGTGTGATTATGTCCTCTAATTTCAGTAATTTCAAGGTTAGAAATCTAAGCTTCTTCTAGCCCAAAGAGAACAAAATGGACATCCCAGGGATCGATTCACCTTGGCATAAGAGAGGAATATAAGATGGATAAGAACAAGAATCTTCTGGAAGCAGCTTTTCCTCTTTTGTCTAGGAAGGTAGACTAAAGACTACAGCACTGAAAGCAAGGTTGGGTGGAGTGAATCTGATTCCACTTGAACATGTCAAGGCAGCACATTAGGTACCAGCAGCTTTATCCTCACTATCTGTTGATAAGGAAAGAGAATATGTCTCATTAAACAGTAGTATGCACAGGTTTTGGCTGGGGTAGAGTTAATTTTCTTCACTGGGGCTGCTGTGAGGCTATGAATCAGATTTCTCCTGGACATAGTGTTGATGATACAGAGATGTTTTTGTTATTGCTGAGCAGGGCTTGCACAGAGCCAAGGCCTTTTCTGCTTTTCATACTGCCATGTTGGTCAGGGGGCTAAGGGTGTGTGGGAGGTTGGGAGGAGACACAGCTGGGACAGGTGACCCCAGCTGACCAAAGGGTTATTCCAAACCATACGATATCGTGGTCAGCATATAAGGGGAGGAGAAGAAGGAAGAATGGAGGGACACATCTGGAGTGATGGTGTTTGCCTTCCCAAGTTACTGTTACACGTGATGGGGCCCTGCTCTCCTGGAGATGGCTGAGCACCTGCCTGCCCATGGGAAGAGGGGACTTAATTTCTTGTTTTGCTTGCATGTGTGGATTATGCTTCCTTTATTAAAGCGGCTGTATCACAACCCACGAGTTTTCTGGCTTTTATACCCTTCCAATTCTGTCTCTGATCCTGCTGGTGGGGGAGGGAGTGAGTGGCTATGTGGGGCTTGGCTGCAGCTGGGCTTAAACTGCAACAAGTAAAGGGGAACTGACACAAAGAGAGTGAGCCCTTTCCAAGGATAATATAGAAAATCTCTGAATTAGGAACTACATGTTTCTTAAGACCTTGGGCAATATTTTGGGGTTTGGCTTATCATTCCTAATTTCACAATATATCTTATAAATATGTTACATTATGTATTAAAATTATCTATAACTCCTTTTGTATACATAAACCTAAAAGAAAACTGACCATATATATATATACATATACATACAGGAATATTACATTGACACCAAATCTCACATGTACGGTACTGAGTCAAGTCAAGAGTCTTATAAAAAAACCAAACTTACGTTGAAAGTCAATTCCAGATTCCAACAAATAAAAGACAAATACCAATGTAACTGTAGATTCCAAAAATGAATAACTGAAACATCATTTTGACTAGGATTGCTCTGTCTTGCAAATGAATCCAAGTGATACATTCTTATTATGTCTTCTTGGAAAATATTTGTTCTAATTTAATTAATTCAGAAGAAGGCATTAATCACTGAAAATAGAGGCTGAGTAATTTATAGAAACAAATCAGAAGTACGGAGGAAAAGTGGAAGAGAGAATTTTCCAGCACAAAAAGTATTACATGAAACATTTGAAACTTTTACAAGTAAAATCTTCAGTTGAGGATTTAGTCCAGAATAAACTGGCGTAACTCTACTGAAATCAAAGTAACTATGGCAATTTGCATCAGCTGAGGACCTGACCCAGTCTCATTCTGTGAAGTAATATTCTTTCTGTCTTCCAGAAAACATTACTATGAATGTGAGATATTTTGCAGGTGGATCAGTCTACTAGTATACAATGCAAGTTGCCAGATCTGAATCTAAAGTATTCTCACCATACTTACATATCTTGGTATTGGTCCATCTGGAGTTTTATTTCACCTAACACAGCAAAGCTGAGCAGTTGTTGAATCATTTTTTAATTTACTTTTTTAGGTTTTCCTAATGTCTTTTGTTATCAGTCTCTTAATTTTTGCACATATTTGAGTTGTAATTTCATTTAATTTAATTTCCAAACTGTCTGAATTCATTTCTATCTGTCTAGCCATCTAGAAGTGGTTCCACTTGCCCTTTATAATCTGCTGCTACTTTTACGCTTCCTCACAAAACTGGCTGCTTCTCTACTGCTATTCATCCTACACCTAATATTTGCTGCTGTCAAAAGGAGAACCTCCATCAATCTGCCAACCAAATACCTGTCCATAAGTATGTGCCTAGTGATCCACAGCTGTTCTGGAAGGTATTTTAACCAAAGATAGGTCAGCACTATAATAACATGAGATCTTTGTTTATGCCTTGGAATACGTGTTCTTTCTTGTTTCAACTCCCAGGCAAACAGATTGTATCTGCACTGAGTGAAAGTTTAATTACTGATAAACCTTGGCAATAGTGATTTTACCCTGAGTCATATGTTAAAAAAACCCAGCTATTGACATTTTAGTTTGAAGAGTTCAGGCACCCAAAAGTTTTACTGCCAATGACTAAGTTGCTGGATATTCCATTTGGAACAAGAAAACAAAACTTGTATTTTGGATGAGAGAAGGTTTCAGAGGAGACCTGTCCACACACACAAACATACGCATGCAGCGTCAAAGTCTCTGTTTACTTTCCTCTCTCTGCAGGGAGTAGTCTTAAAACACATCCCAAGACCATTCAGTAAATACAGTTAATTAAATCCTTTTGGAGCCAAGGTTTCAAGCTATGCTAATTTGTAGTAATATTTATCGCGCTGAGTTCTCTTCAGGGATGCCAGATGGATATGCCTTAGCACACATGGAACTGCTCAGACAAAATATCTTCTCCAAAAGGTAAGAATTTGACTGTCTTCTCAACTGATGAGACAATAGAAGACTCAAGCTGTCTTGGAGATAACTAGTCTGGAAATACACTTCTGAAACAGCATAAAAAAGAGCAAAGAACACACATGATACAAGACTTACTAATTTACATCTGCTCTTGGATAGCACAGTTTGTGCTATCACTCAAATATCTTAGACTACCACATAAAATCTGAATTTTTATGACATATTTCAGTGTACTGTGTCTGCAATAGGTCATTTTTACACATGCTAAACCACTCTGGGATTTATTTGTCAGGGAAGCATTGGAGCTGGATTCAAATGCTGAAATGGAAGTACAACTTCAATTGGAAAATGTAGGCTGATTGTGAAAGTGCAGTTGGATAGTGAGAAAAGACTTCATCAAGCCAGTGTCAGGATGTGAAGGCCACTGCAAAGTCACTTGAAACGTGATGGAGAAAACAGACATTCCTGAGGAACCATAAAATCATAGAATATCCTGAGTTAGAAGGGCCACAAAAGGATCTTGAAGTCCAACTCCTGGCCCTGCACACCAATCACACCATGTGCCTGAGAGTGTTGTCCAAATGCTCCTTGAACTCTGTCAGGCTTGGTGCTGTGACCACTGCCCTGGGGAGCCTGTTCCAGTGCTCAGCCACCCTCTGGGTGAAGAACCTTTTCCTGATATCCAACCTAAGCCTCCTCTGACACAACTTCAGTCCATTCCCTCAGGTCCTGTCAGTGGTCACCAGAGGAGAGATGAGTGCCTGCCCCTCTGCTTCCCCTTGTGAGGGAGTTACAGATGATCATGAGGTCTCCCCTCAGTCTCCTCTTCTCCAGGCTGAACAAGCCAAGTGACCTCAGCTGCTCCTTGCATGGCTTCCCCTCCAGGCCCTTCACCACCTTCACTTATTCACAAAAAGTGTTTCACACTGGAAGCATTTAATTAATTTCTAAAATGTAGTAGATAATAGTTAGGAATTGAGAAACTGATTACAAAACTTGAGGCTTCTGGATATTTATTAGATGGGCCTAAAAAATCATGGCAGGGTTCTGATTCAAATATGCCTCACTCTTAGTATCTGACACGAATGGTGAAGCCTTCGTGCCTTATTTTTGTAAGAGCAGGCTGGTATATTTAATGACCCCTGAGCTCTAAGCATAACATCATCTCTGGCAGAACAAATTCCTGAGCATCCAGCTCTGCTTTTGATTTGCTTCAGAGTGAAAAATGCAGTGGTTTTTTGACTTTTTTTACTAGCAAGTGAAAGAAAATCACTTTAAAAGAGCTTTTTTGAGGTCTAGAATTGCATTGTATATCCAATATGTATGCAATGACCTTCTGCAAGAGAACACTATGTTCTTAAGCATTGTACAAGACTGGGCACATAATCAACACCCAGAGGAGAATCAGAAAGAGCAGAAACATCCTGAACTAGCTGCTGTGTGTTGTGCAGACAAAGACACAACATATCTAGCACAGGGTCTCCTGCAAGGAACAGAGCAGAGGTCATTTGTCTGAAAATCACCTGGGCTTTCCTCTGGTTTGAGAGCCTGGTACACAGGAAGTTTTAGATTACATATTAGGAAAAAAAGTCTTCACTGAGAGAGTGGTCAGGCATTGGAATAAGCTGCCCAGGGCAGTGGTAGAAGTGCCATCCCTGGAAGTGTTCAAAAAAAGCGTGTGGATATGACCCTTGGGGACATTGTTTAGTGGTGAAGAGGATGGTGCTGCGTTAAGGGTTGTGCTCGATTGTAGAGGTCTTTTCCAACCCTAATGATTCTGTGATTATGATTCTAAGTGCATCAGTTTTGCTCTCTGTACTACCATTAGTGTTCAGGTACCTGTAAAGATAGCAATGGCCTGGAGTGAGCAAGCAACTGATTTATCTAAAGTCTAATACAGGCTCTGGAAGCACCTTGCTTCTGGAGATCAAGAATTCTGAAGGAGAAAAGGTGATAAGAGGGTCATGGAACAGGCAGTGAGCAGCAAGACTAAAGATGAAGAATGGCCAAGCACAAGGAGAAAACCTTCATTACAAATGAAGATGGGCTTTTCCACTTTAAAATATTCAGAACGGGACTGCACTGGAGTCCGTTTTCTGTTATAAACTAGAGTCTCATAAAAAAAAAATTTTGTAACCCTTCGTCAGCAAAATCATCTGTGTAGGAGCCATTTTTTTTCCTGTAACAGTCTCCCAGATCATAACCCAAGATAGTGGGCTTTTAATGAAAGCAGAGAGAGTAATATTCAAAAGGAGTAAAAATTAAGGTGGAAACAACATTCAGAGGAAAAATTTTTCATTATTTGATGTTTTGAAAGAAAGGACTTTGGAAGATATGAGTGTACTTCTCATTAAACAAAACTCAGAAAGCATTAGGATAATTTTCTTTAGGCTGACAAAAGTATTGGAAAAAGACGGATCAAATTCTTTTTACCACAAAGCAGTATCTACAGCAAAAAGAATTCAATAATACATCTCTTTAAAAAAAACCCAATTGGAACACATAGAAAACCGAATGAAGCCAGAAAATGAAATGAAACAATTTTTTACAAGTTGTTTTGAAAGACTAGCTTAATTTCCATTTCCTAATTATTTCTGGAGGTTTTGTTTTGGTTTTTTTTCATTTAATGCTTGCCGCAATGTGTATTTTTCTCTTCTTAAACAGAGGCTTCTGGCCACTTAAGCAAAACTGATTATATTGCTCTACTAATGCTAAGGATACTTATAAGCAGACTGACCTGAAAAAAAAATCTTTTTTTTCACAGATTTTAGATTGTAAAGTGTGTTTCTCTTCTGATGGAGGAGGCAGTCAAATCAAACCTGGCAAAACTTTTTCAGAGGTGGGGCAAAGGAGACAAGGAGAGAGAGAGAGAGGGAAAAGAAAGGCCTAGAGTAGAACTGCCAACAATATAGAGGATAAACTTCTTATCTGGCATGAAAGGAACCAAGCCTCGTGTTCCTCTACTGAATTGGGCAGATTGCCCCCAGTTCTGGCCTTTATGGGTTTGGCATTCCTACATAAAAATTAAATCCTGAACCCAAGAAGCTAGTTCAACAAAATTTAGGTCACTTCAGAGTAAAGGACCAAATTATATACTTACGTTTTGGGGATAACAACCTTTGTTTCAAGCTGTGTTGAAAATCAAGGTATTATCATTTAAATGCTAAGGATAATCAGGACATCTGTTTCATAGCAGGACAGGTAGAGGACAGAAAATAAAGAGGTATTTAAACATTAGGAATATAACTTGAGACTTCTTCAATGGAAAGGTTCACTTAATATCCACTCTATAAATTCTGTTTATGGCTGCCTGGACAAATGTGTACCTTTTGTGAAAAATGTGTATTTTATACTCGGAAGTGTTTATTTCTCCCCACTGGGCCTAAATGACTAGTTCAGGTGAAGATGTACTTATCAGGCACTGAAATCTGGTGAGGTGCATCCAATACAGAATTATCCCCTAGTCACTGCATAGTCAGCAAATATCTTTTGAAAGCCAGTTTCCAATGAAAATCTAATTTAGAGATTTAGAATGACCTTCGGAAGGAAGACAGTCATCTCTGTCTATCTCTGTTATCATACAGATAACCCAGGAAGACTTTTGCTAAGCTAAATTTAGACTTTCAGTAGCTTAAATTGTGATATCTATAAAACCAACCAAATAAACTAATCACCAAAAAAAAACCAAACCCAAAAGCCTACCCATGGTCAAAACAGTACATTTAAAACACTTTTGATTATACCAATTATACTGGCTAAAACTTGTTACCATCTGAAATATTTTTAGCTAAATGATTGAGAATTATGATAAAGGCAGACAGGGAATACTCTTTTCAGTGTCTCAAATAATGTTTCAGCACCTTGTACTCCACCTAAAATAGCCCTCCATGAAATCAGCTTATCAGTCTATCACCTCCAAGAGGTGTGCAAGTACTACAGTAATTTTACAAGTAGTTATTCAAAGGGAGAGAGAAACAGACCAAAGAGCTTATTTCAGTGCCTAGTCCATCCTGATATTTTGTTTTTACCATACAACTTTCTTTTCACTTTGTATTACTTTACAACATGCATAGCTGGGCTCCCAGCTGGAGTTGAAGCTGCAATGAAATGCATGTTTGTTATAGTCAGAGTTTAATGCAATCCCTGCCCCTAAAGCTACACAAAGATTTCTCTGAGACCTCTTTCAGTTCCATTTACCTCTCTGTTTTAATTTTTCCATCTGGAATAGCTTGTTTCTTCTCAGTCCAAGTAGTAGTCTGGAATGATTTTTTCCCTAGAAAATCCAATCTTCAAAAATAAGGGATGGCATTTTGCATTATTAAAAAGGCCTACCACTGAATCTCAAACACATCATGACTGAAGGATTTGGATGGCAGACACTTGAAATGTAATAGGCAGGTCAGAGACTTGCTGGCAAACAAGTGCAAACTTCACATATTTCACATCAGCCCATTTCTCAAGCCTGTCAAGGTCAAGTGATAGCTATCAGTCATACTGGGGGATGTCAGGCATTGCAGAGAAGTTCTTCATAACGATGCTGCAGGAAAGTAAACATATTTCCCTGTAGAAAATTTGCACTACCTGCAAGAAGAAAAGGTTTACCCATTCTCCCCTTTGAATTAAATTTGTAGTGGAAATGGAGCAATTAGAGTGCTGTGAGGATGGAGCAGCATTAGGGGCAAAAGCTGGGGCAGCTGCTCTATCCCGGTGCTAGGAGTCAGCAAATTCCAGAAGTGGTAAAACTCAGTTTTCCAAACATCTGTCTCCCTTCATGTAGGACTGGCTAATGGAAGCAGAGTCCTTTGGCTGTGGAAGGCAGTATCTGGCACCACAAGACACTTTCACTTATTTTGTCACCATCTCAGTGTTGAATCATAGAATCAATTCTATCATTTCACTGCTGTCCTTCTACAGACTACCGTCCAATATTTACCCAGGAAATAGAGCTACAAAGTGGAATTTCTTTGTTCCTCTACCACTGCACAATTCAACATAACCACTCTGTCCCAGTGACTTTGGGAAACAGCCATTAAATCCCAAAGTGATCTTAGCCCTGCTGTTTGCTTTTTGCTACATGAGCCCACTGAGTTCCACAGTGCTCACAGGCAGCTCCTTGCTGAGCCTGGAGTGCCAAATGTAGCACTGTGCTGCAATGACATTTGCTAGTCTTAGTACTCTTACATTCATTTTGGAGACCACAAGGAGTAGTTATTTAAACCACCAAGCACGGAAGAGGGGTTTAGGGCACTAGAGCACAATCTGAGAGAGCTGGATATTTTTTGAGCCCTCGGTGTTTGCTCCTTATATAACACAAAGAAAGTGGCTTAATCTCTTCTTTCTCTGCCAACTGTGTATACTAATTTTTTGCCCCAAACTAGGAGCTAAGGAGGAGTTTTTTCTTGTTGAAGATGTGATTAAATACTGTTAGAGTAAGAATCAGAGGGGCAACAACAAAGAAGATTCTTCTGTGGAAACTTCAGATAGTGTGGAGTAAATGAGGCATAATGTTATACTGAAGGGTAACAAATGGAAAGAAATCTCAGCAGTCTCACTCATGGAATACTGCTCATCCCATGCTCTGCTGGATGCAGCTGTACTGTGGGAAAGAGAGGCTCACGCAATAAAATAGGATTGCAATACACTTGTGCAAGGCGGCATGTAATGATCCGATTCTGAATCCTGATGACATGTCAAAGCAGGGGCTTGAGATGGACTGTGTTATTCATACTTTTACTCTCTCTGGTCATGCCTACAACCCAAAGCAGTTTACTTAGGTTGGTTTATTATTTTTGCTCTCAGCCCGTGAAAGGGTTTTGCAATATTATCCATTTGTCTTGCAAATAATGTCCATTTCCAGGTAATTATGAGTAGTTCTTTGAATGTACTATATACATCCAGATGGAGATGTTTTCTTACAGTGATTATTTCATACCATTAATAACCAAATTTTGTTCTGTTTTACTCAATACAGAAATTAGGTGAAATACAGCATTCTTCTTACATCTGTGTTCATTAGCATGAATAAGAGTTTTCCACACACAGGTAGCTCAGGAGTCAAACTTTGCGAAAATATTAACATGAGTACAAGCCCCACAGCAATTTGCAGTGCAGTTGAGGTGTTCTCTTCCTGATTCATTGGCAATGTGGAAAACAAAAGTACCAGCTAGGCAGTGGCTAAGGATTACAGGTCCCATTACAGGCCCTATTTCTAAACTACTGGAGTAATATATGAATCTAAAATACTGCAAAGAACACATTTGCTTCTTTTCTTTGCCAGCTGCAAGTTTCCAAGTGCTCAGTCTGCCAGTCAGTAATTTATTTTCTTTTGAATTCTATTACTTCATTAAAATGCTTATAATATTTTTGGCTTGTTACATTTATTTTAATTCTTTAACTATGATTCTTGATCTAGCATGACCTTTGAGTCTAATCAAGCTTCTGTTGGTTTGTTTTTCAAAGGCAGTTGACCAAAGCCAGACCACTTAAAAAAAAAGTAATACTCAATTTATGCTGGGTTTTTTTTCAATTTTCTCATAAATATAAGAAAACTAAATTATTACCTTCTTACTTTATACTTTCCTAAGTCAAAGCTGGAAAAATGGAGAAGAAAAAGGGTGTAAAACTTAAAAAAAAAACCAGTTACAGCAAGTAGTTACAGATACATGCTTCAAAGTTCTCAGTGAATCCAACACATTTTTGAATTAGCTCTGCTTTTCCTGTAATGCAGGAAAAAAGTCTTAGTGCCAGGTTATACTTGTATTTGAATTCAACTCAGGATATTACCCAGAAATCCAAACGAAGTGTGATTATTGATAGTCTCAGCATGTGTAGTGGAAGACAGCTGAATGATAATGGATTTGTGTATATTATGGTATCTCATCAAGTAGTATGGTACCTCATCAAGAATTGGATGTATTTGTTCCTCCTGCTATTTATCGCTGGCATGTCAAAAAACCATCTTGAGTACTTTAAGATGTGAAGCATGATGTGTGTATTTCCTCTCCAAGGAGCATGCTTTCCTCGTTAGCATGAGGAGCACTTGCACACGCAGGGGGAGGGATTCTAGGGATCTAGGTCAGGTGGAGCTACACAGTTTTACACAGTAACACTTACTGTACTGTAGCATTCACATTATCTACAGCAAAATGATCACCCTTCTCAGAGAGATGGGGAGAAAGCACCACAAACCCGTGTTTGAAGCATTAAAACCTTTTCCTTTTGTAAGTTAGCAGATTAAATGATCTATGGAGGTAACTGCAGCAAGAGATATGAGTAAGGATGAGTTCAAACAGCTACTTATCCATGTGCACTGCAATGCTTTAGACAACAGAGGATGAGCAGTCTTGTCACAGGGATATTTCTCCAAATGTCTAAATGGTTCAATCACTGCAGTGAGGATACTCATGCATTTGACAAAATTCAGATCTGCCTTTTAGATCAGATCCCTGAGACTTTCAAGATCTGTCATCACAGTGGCTATTGTGTACCCAAACTGCAAGTGATGCCTTAGGTTTTAACTTTTTATGTTTTTCATATCCTGTACTGCCTAGTGTGTAACTCTGAAGTTTCTTGTAGGCTGTTCACTTCTGCTCTCTCATGCTAGGTAGACATAACAAAGCCTCTCCAGGCCTGCTCTCCAAGGACACTCAGACTGTCCTAGGCCCAAAAAGTATAAACCAAAAGCCTCCAAGGGGGGAAAGTGGAGGGGAAATTACATCATTAAACTGAAGCTTTAATTGGAGAATTAACCCTGACATGCAAATGAATCAAACCTATAAAAGTGTGAAGAACTCGTGACCTGTCGTCCATCTTGGGGTCCATCTTGGCAATAGCCTCTGGCTCCCCAGGGTGTACCTCTGAAGGCCTTTCAAATAAATACCTACCTTATTCCCTTACTCCTGTCTAGTCTCTGTTTCTAGGAGGCCTCTTAAGGCATCACAAGAACATCACTAGAAACTTAGGACCTTCATGTAGGAAGACAACACTGCAAAGGGTTTATCACTCTCAGTCAGATCAATACAAATACCCTGAAAATTCCCATGATAATGTCATGGCCTCTAGGTTGTTTTGGAGATGAACATGTGGCTTCTGGAAGCTTGAAGAAACAGACAGCTGTGATCAATATGAATCCTGTCTCTCTTGGAATATTACAGAGGTAACGAAAAATGTGTTGGAAGAGGATGTATCTGAGGGATGAAAAGTTTTAGGGAAAGGATCCCAGGTTTAATTTTCTGTGCTAGTACTGTCCACGAGACCCTTTCAGAAAAGCCCAGAGTACTGGCCCTGGGACAAGCTCTCAGCAGCACGTGTATGACCTCTGGTTTTCCATTCCCATACTATCACCTCTTTCCCCCAAGCAATGACTGTCCATAATATACCCTCCTCCCACCTTCCACTAGAATACTCTGGGGTGAAAATGGGGATCCAGTATTTATAGCCCATCTGTAAATTTCTGTGGCTTTGTCGAGATGAACATAACAGCACACACTTGTTGTAATCCAAAGCCATAAAAGTTTTTTTATTTTCTCTACTGCTATTCTGTCAGCCTCAAGTTTCTGTGGTTGGTACTGTGAACAAAGCAGTAACAAAATGCTGCTACCAGCAGATCAACGATGGGGCAGCCACACCTGGGGCAGCACTGTCTAAACCACAGTGTGGGTATGGAGCATGGAGGTGGCACATGGGACTTGGAAACCTTTGGTTTAAAAGATCGTGGATGGCATATAGAGGCTACTGCTCCTGCTCAGCAGTGAATCAGCATCATGAAAGTGATGGGGTTCTGCACAGGAAGGACAAAATGTATGTTGGAGTCCAGAGGCCACAAAGATGATTTGTGGAACACCTTTCCTATGAAGAAAGGGTGAGGGGATTGTTCACCCTGGAGAAAAGAAGCCTTCAAAGTGATCTTATAGTGCTCTTCCGGAGACTAAAGGGGGTCTACAAGGAAACTGGAGAGGGGCTTCTTCCAAGTACATGTAGAGATAGGACAAGGGGGAATGGCTTTAAACTCTGTGAGAGTAGATTTAGGTAGATATAAGGAAGAAACTATTTTCTGTAAGGGTGGTTAGGCACTGGCACAGGTTGAGCAGAGAAGCTGTGGATACGCCATCCCTGAAGTGTTAAAGACCAGGTTGGATGGGGTTTTGAGCAACCTGATCTAGTGGAAAGTGTCCCTATCTGTGGCAGGGGGATTGAAACTTGGTGATCTGTAATGTCCCTTTCAACCCCAAGCATTCTATGATTCTGTGATTTTAAAGTGTAGCTACTGTGATAATAGTCACTATTTTCCTCTTTATTCCCTGTTCACTAGGATAAAACATAGAACATCTCTGTCCATATTCACTTATCTTATGGGGGTCAAAAGTGCAGATATAAAAGCTACACAGCTTTCTTGGCCTTGGTCTGAGAAGCATTAATACAGAGAGCAAAGGAAATGACTTCTAGCTGAGAAATGGGAAGAGATTCCTATGTTCGTCTTTTGCTATCATACATAGGGAAAAAGTACATTTTGGTTTCTGGACCGATGACCTCCCATGAGCTTATACTGATTAAAAACAATCGCTTACAGCAAAAAGAAATCCAAAAGCCTATAAATATTTATGTCAGACTCAAAGCCACAGCAAGATGAGTATGAAAAAAATAAGTAAAAAAAAAAAAAGAGAAGTACAATGTCTGGCACGTGAGGAAGAGTGAACTCCATACTGCACTCAACCCCACTATGAGGATTCTGCAACAGGAAAAGGTGATGCAACAGAAGACTTTTGGAAAGATACCCAAAGGAAGAAGAGACCTTGTTGCTTTCTGTGTGCACAACACATTCTGGGCTGTGCTTTTTCCACCTTCCCAGATGGGAGAGGAGCCTCCCTATGCCAAAGGTTCAAACAATACATGGTGTTGGTGCAGAAGTAAGTGGTGTTCCCAGAGTGTCTTCTGTTTTGCTGCAGGACTGTAACACTCTTGTATTTTATCTGATACAAATAAACCTCTTTTAAAGGTATTTCAGTCACAGGAAAGGAGACAACAGCTACTATTGACTTCCCACAGATCTTCCCTATTCATCATCTTCTAATCAAGACAACATTCAGCTTTCTTTTCTCTTGCACTGAAAGAAGGGATGCAGCTTGCTCAAGTGGCTGCAAATTTCATTGATTTAAAGTCTTTACACTATACTCTGTATAAACCTTAAAGGGACTCCAGCTCACTTTCAATGTTCGGGGACACCACAGGGACACAGCAACATAGCCCTGAGGTAGGCACTTCCAGTGGATATTTTAAGTTTACTAATCACATATGGTGCTCAGAAAAAGGAATTAAATTCCATAGTTTTAAATAAATGATGGAGGTTTTTCCTTCCTGAAGACACAGAAGAATTGCCATAATTACACCACATTAGCTACATCTGGACAAAACTTGTCTTAAGATGTGTATTCAAAATTGATTTATGTGACATGATGTATGCATGTCAGGAGATTTCTGTAAATCTAATTTAAAAAAAAAAGAAATATTATACCTAATACTTACAGACTTTATAGAGGTATGTAAAATAAAATCTTTTTCAGAAAAAAAGAAACATTAAGAAAATTAATGTCCTATGTGACTGACCCAGTGTAGAGACACTCATATGATGCATCTCATATTTGGTGTTATATGGAATTACACATACACAAAACACATTTTGGATGCTCCATACAGTTTGAAAGAATAACACACTTTAAAATACTCTAGGTACAGTCTGCTTCTCAGACATTTCTGAACAATAGAACAGCACTAATCAGCCTAGCTCAAAGAATGCTTTTTTAAAACCTGCTGTGGATTTCATGTTGTGATTAGAAAGGAATTCCCATCCCCTGCATCTTCATTAGTCACGGAGGTTTGAGACTTTCACACTGTGTGCAACCCCTGTGTTGCAGAGAGATTTCCTTCAGCCTAAACAGAGGATTCAGAAAGAAAAAAAGGAAGAGGTTCTATGTCTCCTGGTTAAGAAATACACAACATACAGGAAAGATCTCAGGCACCACATTGGTCATGTATTCTTTAGGTCTTATTCCCAATCCCCTCACTTGTCCGTATTTTCAGAGAAGTACTATGGTAGCCTAAAACTTTTGCAAGAAGATGAATACTCATCTTGAGCAACTCTAAAACCAAAAGCCATTTCCTGGAATGCAGTGGAAGTCAAGGAGCCAAGGGGGCATATGTTCAGGAAGATTGGTGAACTGAGGAAAGTTGGACTGGACACAGAGGTATAAAAACCACATGAGAGGAAGGCGAAACTGAGTAGCTGTGAGGGCAGTCACAAACCTGCCATGCTACCAGGACAGGCTGCAAACGTGTGTCCTCCCCTCCTCCTAAACAAATGCTGAAGGATATCTGACAAACCCCTGTATGCCTCAAGGAACAAAGTATCTTTCTCTGTGAGCTAAGTGGTACAGAGAGAGGTCCCAGAAGAATGGTGGTCGAAGACAGAGAAGTATTTGAACATGTGTAATTGAAGGTCATATGAATGCTTGTCACATCATGTCCTGAAATCATACAATATTTTGTTGTCCAATTACTCCATTCTTACCTGAAGCTCCTTGAGTTTGCTGTAGTCCTTCAGCAAATCTCTGCTTTTGTGCTTCTTTTACAGTCCATTTCTTCCCCCTCACTACTTCATTTCAGACATGAGGAAGGAGAGGGGAGAGGGGAAATAAAAGCAAAAAAAACATATCTGGAAAATGCATTCAGTGATCAGTCAAATCTGAGCAGGAAGCCTTCTGGAAGAGGGGCAGACTGGAAAGTGAGGATCACCTCTTATGAATCATAGGTCAAATCTCATAAAGACAGATAAGGGCTGCATCTGCTCCATTGTCATTGTGTTTCATGGGTGTAAATGCTGAGAAAAATGTTCAGGCTGGCTTAATCACACTCCTCTGCAGGAAGAATCACTGAGAAAGGGACATTGTGACAATGTGGATACCCATCCTTCATAACTTTGAGTGTCACAAGGGCAAGATAGCCATGCTGAAGATCTCAACTCAACAATCAGAGGCCTTTACATACTATTATGCCACACTTTTGTAAGGGATAGGAAGCATGACAGCAACTCACTATTACATCTGCCACTTCCCAGCCTCTCTCATGCTCATTGTTGTACATTTTATCCAAGTAAAGAGGAAGAAAGAAGGCAAGAACAAATGGTTGATTTGACTTCTTCTCAATGCACAGATATTTGTTCAAAAAGATCTGAGTGTAAAGAATACAGTAAATACCTTCTTTTTCCCTATTGTACTTCAGCCTTGTTTCATTTCCATCTCTAGTATGGCGTGGAAGTTCCCTAGATCTCCTTTCAGAGGAGAACTTTTCCTCATAAGAACAGGCTGTTCATAAATAGCAGAACAAAAGCCCACCATATTCAGGTTTAGTAGAGGCTGGTTTAGATCCTGTTAGAGCAGGTTTCTATCCCAAAAGCTGAAAATACGTGAACACAGCAACAAGGTGGCTCTTCTCAAACTATGAAGAAGGAAACCTGCTGGCGTTAGTTCAAAATAATGTCTCAGACCAGAATTTCTTTAAGCCTTAACCATGAAATTATTTCATCTGTAAATTAAACCTTTTCTTACCACTTTACCTTTCCTGGCAACTGTTTACATGCAGCACACAACATTGCTGATAAAAGAATGGAACAGTTCCTGGAACAAAAATTTTCAGTGCATTCTCTCCTGAAAACCCTGAAGTATTTATTGCCCTTACATTCAGCAGGGAGGAGTCAAGCTGCAAGAGAACGAGCTGTTCATGTAATGCTTCTCCTTAATGTTTTATTGGCTAAAATAGAATTCCCCATTTTTCCTTCTCCCTTCCTCATCACTCAACACAGCTTCTTAGGAGCCAAATCACTCAATACAGCAAACTCATACCATCCCTAACACCTCCTTCCTTTCTCTTCACACATTTAAACCTTCACCTTCCTATCACCTCATGAGAACAATTTTTAAAATTTTACTATAGGTTTTGAGAGCGATGAAACAAACCTGCCATCACGTTTTGCTCCGACAGACTCTTAAATCTTCCAGGTCTTTTCCTTTCATAAGCTAATTTTATATTGTGGATTTACAAGCACTTTATTTTAGCTCTCCCATTACCATCATCTATCACGATGCACAGATTCAAGGAGACCTTCACTGGCTTCACTGCAGCTCTGTAGCTGTTTGTATTCACCCTTAATGAAGTCAAATTTCAGGATCAGAGACTTCAAAAACTGTTGGTCAGGAAGCTGCGTAGTGGTTTCCATGGAAGACTTTTCTACCATCTTCTTGCTTCTCTAGAACCAAAAGATGGATTTACCACTAAAATAGAATAGAAATTCACTGCATTTCAGGAAAGCCCTGAAAGGGCAACTTGTGCTTTCCTGAGTAATTAGGAGATAAGACAGTTTTGTAATGTCTGCTGAACAACTGATGACTATCAGAATTGTTAAGACAATTTTTGTCTTTGTTTCCAGGACTACTGAACTAAATAAACTGTTTCACTTGTGCTGAGGAAGAGAGAAGGGGGGGAAAAAGAGAATGGTAAGGTAAGATTTTTCACCGACAATTTGTTTTCTGCGCATAACTTAGAAGACATAAATGAAGATGAAAAGTGCTGTCATTAAGAATTAGAATGAGTGGGTTTCTTGGCAGAACCAAAGAAAAAAGAGCATTAATGTGCTGACCAATAAAATACATGGGTACTAGTCAAATCACAATAAAATGCGTTCGCCAAAAAGTAATAGATGTGGATAGAAAAAAAAAATCCATGCTTTTTGATTTTTAACATCACTCTCTTCAGCCAAGACCATGCTGTCCTTCATCTTTTCAATGGCTGAGGAATCTAATTTGTGAGTAACAATGGCTACAAAGTAACTGCAGATACATGAGAAACATAAATATGAAACAATAATTTACATTTTCCTAGAAGGAAAAATTCACAATGAATCTGACACAAGAAAGAAAGTAAGGAGCTGGTTTAAATTACATGTGACTACAATGAAAGAAAACCATCCTTAATTGGACTGTTATCTGTGCCTTCAACACAGTGGTACCTGTTATCATTCTTATAAAATAGTGTCTGGAAGCCTTTCCTTTACAAACCTGTTTTTCAGGTATATGCAACTCTGCTCTTAAGTGGGATGAGAGCCAACAATAGATTTAATTTTCATTTGGTAAAAATACATTCTCTGAATTTTTTTTTTTTATTTTATCTCAAGGGCTTTGTCTCTGGCCATAGAGATCAGGGCTATAAGATGTAGCGAAGTCATCTATTTTGCCTCAGCGTTGCTGTGTTCATGTCCAGAGAATGGCCTGGTGTCAGAAGTCACAGTTAGTTGAACATTGCAGGTGCAGGTGGTTGCAAGTACTCTAACCTTTTGTGCATCCTTCTGAGGGAAGCATAGTCTGAAATGAAGCAGTGGCAGTATTTTGAAGGCAAGTGCAATAGAAGGAGGGTAATTTGTTTGGAAAGGTGGGGATAGCACTGCCTATAATTTCACAAAGCATACTTTGAGAAAGGAAGAGCTGCGTGCCTTAAGGTGCTAAACATGATCAGCATGTTCCATTCTGCACACCTGGACATGCTTGCAAAACACAGGACATGTGTCCATCCAGGCTGGAAAGAAGGAGCCCTCTGCTGCAGGGTGGAATGGGTTCCTTTGTGCAAGTCAGCACAAGTCCCCAACCCTTGAGGTGGATTTGAAGGTAGAGAGCTTCTAGACACAAGCTATTGCCAGGTGTTGCCTGTTCCTCGGAGTGTGGACTGATCTCCACTGTTCATTCCCCTTGTCTGTTTCCTTCCTAAGATTCACGCCTTTCTGATTGCAGGTCATGTGCTTATGCAGCTAAAGGTAGCTGGGAGGCTGCTGAGCTGAGCTGAGCTGAGCTGAGCTGAGCTGAGCTGAGCTGGTAGGCTAAGTGGAGCAGTAAAAGTCATTCACCCTTGTGGTGCTGTGTTCCCCCCACTTTTCCCCTGCCCCTAGCCCTGGCCACTCCCTCCAGTTCTCCCTATTGGTTCCAGTACCCCAACTCCGCCCATGTGCCGCCCCTGGGCCCTGAGATCATTTGTACACGTGCCTTTCCCACCTCCCTCCTCCCCATATAAACCCCCAAGTTCCCCGACCATGTGGTTCTGTCTGCCTCTGGGGACTGGATAGATGATGTGTAACAATAAAAGTTCCTTTGAGGCCCACGTGGAGAAACCCTTCTCACCTCCTTTACTGTTACCATGTTGCGGGGCCCTCCGGAAGGACTAGGGAAGAGCGGAACTACTGTTCTATCCTAAGCAGCCTCGCAGCACTTTCCAAAAAGGCTGCACCTTGCTAAACCAAACCAAGCAACGCAACGCACAGTCAGTGAGTTGATTTCTAGTCCTTCAAATAATGCACTCCAAGAAGACTTTGCCAGTTACTTCCACTGGAAGCCAGCCATGGGTCTCTTACTTTTTCTGTGTTTGAGTGGCTG
>VXAD01004661.1:1072509-1087070 GCA_013399195.1 Dicrurus megarhynchus | reverse complement strand
TTTTCTTTCTTTTCTCTTTTTTTCCTTCTCTTGTGCTTTCTTGTCTTTCTCACTTTCCCCCGTTCTCCGTTTCTCTTTTTGCCACTTTCTCCTCTTCTTCCTCTTTGCCCTTCCCTTCCCTTCCCTTCCCTTCTNCAGAGCGGCTGCGGCCGGGCCGGCGGCCCCCAACCAGCTGTGCGGTGCAGACGAGATGCGGGTGGGATATTAAAGCAGCTTTTGAATAGTAATTCAGGTTCTATGGGAATCCGGGCAGATGACAGGAGCTCGATTTGGTATTCGTATTGTTAATCGCGAGCGTCAGCCCAGATCGGATTCAAACACGTTTTGTGCTCGTTAAAAATTCCAGTGTAGGGGCTGAGATTTTCTTTCTTTTTAGCCCAACTTCAATTGGAGGCTAAGCTTGCCGCATAAAGTATTCAAAGTCTGTCTAAAGTTGCCTTTTAACCGTATTCCCCTTCTCCCGCAACCCCCACCGTATCTCTTGGTTCTTTCGGTTGACATGGTGCAAATAAAAGTCAGTAAACTTGTTGCTGAATTGCAATGTTTCGGTGTACCTTATAAATTCATACCTTTTCTCCCTCGATCGCCTCAGAATGAGCCCCTGCCTCAATTCGATTTTCCTTGCTGTTGGGCACATTTAGGAGAAAGTCTATTTGTGAAGTTCATTTCTAGGCAAATGTATTCAAGAGCTGATTGGGATGAATAGGACCGTGTGTCAGCCGCCCCTAATTGGGATTAAAGCACTTCGGACCATATGCAGAGAGTGACAGAAATTCTCAGGTTTCATTGTGCTCAGACTTCCACCCGCCTGGACACTCCTCCTGGAAAAGGGGGATTTATAAAGATTTCAGGGAGAAACTGAGCAAATAAAGGAGACTCAGAAAATGACCGGTCTAATGTCTCTCTGCGGGGCTGCCAGCGTGGCAACTGCCGGGGACAAGGACTGGCAGTGGTGGGCAGAGAGCCCTGGACGCGGGTTTACCTTCAGAGGGAAGGGCTGCAAGCCTCAGGTTTCTCGTGCCTGGCTTGCTTTCGGGTTTAGAAACCCTGGGGGTTACACGGGAGTGAAAAATCCCACGAGAAAAATCCCTGGGTGATTCTAGCCTAATGAACATGCTCTCAGAGGGGAAGGGAGGCAGGGAGAGGAAATGCGAGTCTCAGGCAGACACCATTGCCTGCCCAGGCCAGGCTGGCATCAGGGAAGTGAGGTTTTTTTTGCCGTCCTGCTGCAGCAGGGATGACTGAGGGCTGCACTCCCTGCTCAGGCCTGCCTGATCTAGTGGAAGATGCCACGGCCCAGACTGGATGATCTTTAAAGGTTCAGTCCAACCCAAACCACTCTGTCAGTCTGTGTGTTTAACCCAAATCTGCTCCACGTCCATATCCACCTATTGCCCTTCCTGTTCGTCCGTCTGTCTGCATGTCAGCCGTGCCCTGGCAGCCCCAGCAGTGCAAAGCATTCTGCTGCTGCTGTGGACTCTGTGCTTGTGAGGCCACAGCGAGAGGCAACCTCCAAAGCTCAGGTCTGGCCTCCACATTGTGACTATCCGGTGTGTGAGGTAGTCTGGATGAGGTAGCCCAAAACGTGGTGAGAAAATTATTAATTAGGTTAGTGATTTCTAAACTCCGCGGTCAGTTACCAGAAAGACCATGTTTAATCCCATCACAGTCAGACAGAAAAGAGTCTGTACCGCTACCAGGGCCTTTGTTTGCAGAGGCTACTTTGTGCCAATGTGATGACGGAGAGCTGGTGACCGCCTGCTGCTCTCACCCTCTCCACTCTCCTCTGAAAAGCAGCCATAGTCCCGACAGGGCGGTTTGGCCCAAAGTACCCGGCTGGAGACACAGCCCGTGTCCCCGCGGCACCCGGCAGAGCTCGGCAACCCCGGGGTGATACAGACACAACTTTGTGTGGTGATGCTGAGCTGGGTGTCCCCTCCGTGCGGGAAATGCCCTGGCACTACCTGTGGACTTGTCCGTGGCGGTGGGAAGGGTCCTGCCCCTGTCACCTGATCACGCTGTTCACTTATACGGGCACCTTCCCGCATCCCATGGGTCTGGCCGGGTGGCGAGAGGGAATGGGGAGTGCCCCGTGAGTCTCCTGGGCATAGTGCCCCATTTCCAGCGTTGAACAGGGCTTGATATGCGACATGCGAGGCTCGGCTGGCCTGGAAAGCAGCGCTATGACTCTTAACAGCAGATACTACTGAAGTCTCAGGTCAAGGACTGAAGTCCGTTCTCTGGGGTGGGTTTGCCCCTGCATACCGCTCCTGGAAAGTGGAAGATCTGGTTTAGAGGAGATTGACAGATCCCTCTGCTCCCAGTCTCCACCCGCACCGTCGGGTGCCCGACGTTCGTATTTCTGCAAGACAAAGAGCGGCGGGCACGGTGGTGCGTGGCGGTGTGCGGGGATGGGGCACAGCAGTCGGGCCGGGTGGCGGCCGCTGAGCCCGGGAGAAGCCCCTTACATAATTTCGAAGCAGTTACGGTTGACTAAGGGCCGGAGGAAAAGGGAAAAGCCCAGCCCTGACATGCCTCCGCCCCGAGACGGCTACGATATTTAAATAAAAAAGGAAAGGGCATCCCCGCGCCAGCCGGCAGCGCTGCCCCAGCTTGCGGAGCGGGGGACGGGGCGGGTTTGCCAGCACAGCCCCAGCCCGGCCGGGGCGCCCCGTGTTTGCTCCTGCCGAGCCAAACCTTGGCCCCTGCCCGAAGAGAAAAACGCGGCCCAGGGCCAGGGCGAGGGAAGAGGCGCTCGGCCTCCGGCTGCCCGGTACTCCCGAGGTGCCTGCGGAAGAGATGTCCAGGAGGCCCCACTGCCCGGAGGCTGCTCCTCCGGTTACAGGCAGAGCTGCGCGCAGCTGCCTACAGCTACAGCATCCGTAAGTGTCGCAGGCACCTCAGAGGCAGCAAAGATGCAGGTTTGCCTGTGAGTCCGTACACACGCACCCGAGTATGTTTATGTGTAAACATACACAGAGATTTATTCAGAAATGGATATGCTGGAGTCACTGTGATCCTTTTTTTCCATGGTTTTCGTGATAGGAGTGCAGGGATGAAGGCCCTTCCTCTCCTTCCTGGCCGTCCCTGAGAGACAGGGCTGTTATTTATTGAAAAGCATGTGGAAGAGCCAAAAGTTACAGAACGTATACAGGACCAATGCCTTAGGAAACATCTACAAAAGTCTGCGTGGCGCCGAGTTGTTCCTGCGCTCTGGGGAGCAGCAGGGTGAGGAAACAGAGGGTGCTTCCCTCCCTCCCCGTCCTCCAGCATCAAATATCCCCCGAAATCCAATTCATGGAGCTATATTCTGATCTGAGCTCTCTCTGAGTCGGGCTTTGTAAAGACAGCGGTTGTTAACACTTAAATCAGGTTCCCTCCACCTCTAGGCAGGCGAGCTAGCATTGACTTTTTATTTCAGCCTAGGCTTTAATTGTTTGGGGTTTTTAAATATACAGTGGGAGTACCCTTCTCTGAGCATTTCCACAGACAGTCTCTATCCGTTCTGACAGCTTGATAGATTCCAGCCAGACCCTGAATCTCTTCCAGGGATGAAATTGTGCAGCGACAGGGGAAGCCAAAGCACGCAGGCAGAGAGCCCATTCCGCAGAGCTCCCCTCCTCATCCTCAGAGGACTTCTCTGCCGTGCTCAGCTCGGCTCAAGGCGAAAAAAGAATTATGCAGGCTGTAAATTTGTTGCATTTTCCTGAGGAGCTTGGGGAGCGGGTAGGGGGGGGTGCGGAAGGAGTAGGGTGGATTAATCTATTTTAAAATCAACTCTGTGATTACAGAAGAATTGCAGCTGTAAAACAAGGCACTTAATTTCTGTAAATCTTCTCCTCGAGGGGCAGAGTTAGAGTACGGTAACAGCAACGACACAACTGGAGCTTTTTCCGTAGGTGGATGCCAAAGACCTCGGGAGAAGCAAGTGCCATCAGTGCCGGGACAGGAGCGGGGAGCCGGGTGCGGCGGAGAAAAGGCACCATGCCCGCTCCCGCGGCGGGTGCCCTCGGTTCGGGAGTCGGGGGCTACAAACGGTGGTGGTTTCGCCTGTTGGGCTCCCGCCGAACCCAGCGCTTGAGCTGAGGAGAGGCAGGGGAAATAAATCACTGGCACGGAAGGGAGAAAGGGATGAAAAAATGGTAGCTGCTGGAAGGAAGATCTCTCAGTGCAGCGGCACCAGGGAGCAGAGCAGAGCTTGCTGGCTGGCTGGTAACTGTGTAAATGCAGAAAGAGATCGGTTTTGCCAGGGAGCAGGAGAAAGGGCTATAAGAGAGCTGACTTCCTAATGAGCGCATATAATGTTGTTAAGGGTTTCAGCGTTTTATGCTGAAGATACGACTTTTCAAGATACGACTATCAGCAAGAAGAAAAAAATAGAACTTTAGCAAAAAAATGCAGCCATCGGAAACTGTTCGTTACACTCTGGTAAACATTCCCTCATGGTAAAATTGTTGGTGGGGGCGGGAAGCAGAGCAAGAAAATGCATCTTCTAGTATGTGCAGCTCTCTAATTAATGAATTTGACAAACTGAAAGGTCTTTCTCTGGTCCCTGTGACTTGATTTTTTTTTCTTTTACTTTTTCTTTCTTTTTTTTTCTTTTTTTTTTNNTTTTTTTTTTTTTTTTTTTTTGAGCCCAATAAAAATATGCGATACGAGAAAGTATTTGATTTACATATGCTGAATACCGCAGGTTAAACCCACGTTATCTAGGGCTTATCAAATACATCACTAAGAACAGCTCTTTTTCTTCTGTTTATTTTGCCATCGTATATTCCGACACTGAAATATGCATCATTTTTGACAGACTCGGAGTTATAAGACCAAAGAAACTTGTAGGTGTCATCTGTCAAAAACAATTTTTCATAACAGCCTGCAGATGTAATGTTGTTCTTTCTATTCATTGTTTGTGCTATTAAAATAAAATCTAAATAAAATTATTCAGTATTTTTTGCCCAATTGCCTGTGGACCGCTGCCCTCAGCTTCTCCAGTGTCATCATCTTTCAGTCTAAATATTCAAATATGCATTTAGAAGAAGAAGACAGATTAACCTCAAAGTTTCTGTCTCACTCTGCGTCTCTCAAACGGAAAAACAAGGGCACACTTCGGGCAAACACATACAGAAGGGTTAGCCCTTCCACAGCCAGGAGGGAAAAATCTTATTTATCTTTGAATATTTCTGTCACAGCTTGGTATTTGGTGTGGGGGTCTTTTTAATAAGCTGACCTCCCTAAATTATTTGTGGAATGAACCCTTAAAATCGGATTTGACTCAAGCTTTGCTCATCTCAAAATACAGAGTCGAACTAACCCTTTTTGTGTTATTGCTTTTAAAGCTGCGTTAGGATGCCCACCGTATAGGTATTCTGCCTGAGAAAGGACTTGCCGCTATTGTTGCTAAACCCGTATCCCGAGGTATTTGAAGAAAAATAGACGTCGACCGTGCACATTCAATTACCGCTGAGAAAATGTTTTCAACAGTCCGTGTCAGCCAGAGCAGCCCCCCGTGCTTTAGGGCTCATCCCCAGGTACAGGAACTGCTTTCGGATGAGTGTGGGATTGGACCTTCTGCAAACGCAAGCCCTCATAGAAGGAATACTTGACTTCCAGTCATCCCTTACGAGCCTTCGGGCAGCCCCCGAGGTGGCCGCACCTCCAGGTACCGAGCTGCCAACGCCGCACCACGCTGTCCGCACCCGCTGGCACTGTGGCTTGCGGGCTAAGTCCGCTGCCCTGTCCGATCTGTGGAAAACCCGGCAACTCCGGACAGCTTTTATTTGAGAAAGGACAGCCCCTTCTACAGTCTGTGTGCCCCGTAGCCGGTGTGCTGAGATTTTCCGGTACTTAACCTTGCAAAGAAAAAAAGTATTTTTTCCGAATTTGGGAAGATCAAAAATACGCTTGACCCCTGGGATGAGCTCCCAGGACAGGAAATAATCTGGATTTTCATCACAGCCCACCTTGAAGCTGTCACCCCGCCCCGTTGTGCCAGTGGTCAAAGCGAGCTCCGCTCTCCGTGTCTCTCAATTCCTATAAATATCAACCTTACCGGCGCTCCCCCCTCAGTCGGTCCGTGGGAGGAGAAGCCGGCCGGAGCCGCGGGGCCCGCAGCGCAGCCGCGCAGATTGCGCGGAGAGACTGCGGGATGCTGTCGGGGGGCAGGCTGCGGTATCCCTGTCCCGCGGCCCCGCCGGGCCGGCCCCAGAGGTGGCTTGTGTTGGAGGCCGTTTGAACCTGGGCCGAGAAGACGGCAGTGTCCCAAACTCCCTTTGGGAGCCAGCAAAACCGGCTGGGAAATATGTGCAAATGATATATATGTGTGTTTCTCATATATGAAACCTATCCAAGGGAATAGAGACACGGAATTATATAACGGGGCAGGGATATATTTTGTCTCTTCGGTTGTATAGTTTTTCCTTACTTATATAGATCCAGAAAACCCCTCTGAGTTTCTGGCTCGGAGAGAAACCGTTCATTACCAGATAGAGCACGGCAGCGAAGCCTGCCCTTGTAAAAACGTCTCTCAAGCGTGATCCGGCGAAGACGCAACTAATTAACTCGCTTCTCTGTTTTCCGCTCATTTCTCTCCTCTTATGTCAGAGGCTTGTTGGGGAAGGGGGGGTTTCTCCTCGGGCCAGGCTCCGCCGTGCTCACCAGGAGCCGCAACCCCCTCCCGCCTGCCGGGTTGCTTCAAGGTTACCCGATACCTTCGTGAAGTCTGCAGAAAATCCGGCTCCCGAGGTCCCATGGGACTGAGTCAAGCAAGAAAATAAGTGTTCCTCATTTTATTTCAGTTAATAAAAGCGACACAACTGCTGCAATGGCAGGAGGCTCGGGCTGAAGGCAGAGGAGCTGCTCTCCAGGGAGAAATGCAGGTTTTCGAGTGAAAACCTGGAGGAATAGTGAGAAAGGAAGGAGAGGTCCTGAGGAAGTGGGAAAAGCCCCTGTGCAAGCCTGGGGTGGCAAAGGAGCATCCCCGGTGTTTTGCAGGAGGGTGGGCTGGAAGCCACTTCCATTTCACAGCAGTATCATTTCCTTTGGAAGGCCCAAGAGCTCAGTGCAAAAATCTACACCCTTGGGGCAGGCTCGCTTTCTCCTTCTCTTCTCGACAAGCCATTCTCCATCATTTATCATCAGTCCTGGCTAACTGGAGAGGTCCCAGACAACTGAGGGTTGGCCAGTGTGATGCCCACCTACAAGAAAGGTCATAAGGAGGATACGGGGAACTACAGGCCTGTCAGCCTGGCCTCGGGGCCGGGGAAAGTTATGAAACAGATTATCTTGCATGCAATCGCTTGGCACATACAGGACAACCAGGGCATCAGGCCCAGTCAGCATGCATTTAGGAAAGGCAGGTCCTGCCTGACCAACCTGACCTTCTCCTATGACCAGGTGACCCATCTACTGGATGAGCGAAAAGCTGTGGATGTTGTCTACCTGGACTTCAGTAAAGATTTCGATACTGCCTCCCACAGCATTCTCCTGGAGAAGCTGGCAGCCCATGGCTTAGACAGGTGAACCCTTTGATGGGTTAAAAACTGGCTGGCTGGCTGGGCCCAGGGAGTGGTGGTGAATGGTGTTGCATCCAGTTGGTGGACAGTCAGTAGAAGGGTCTACCCCAGGCTCAGTTTTGGGGCCAGCCCTATTTAATATTTTTATCAAGGATTTGGACAAGGGGATCAAGTGTACCTTCAGTAAGTTTGTGGATGACACTAAACTGGGTGAGAGTGTTGATCTCCTGGAGAGTAGGAAGACTTTGCACAAAGATTTGGATAGGCTGGATTGATGGGCCAAGGCCAACTCTCTGGAGTGCAATAAGGCAAAGTGCTGGGCCCTGTACTTGGGTCACAAAAACCCCAAGCAGTGCTGTAGCCTGGGGGCAGAGTAGCTGGAAAGCTGCCCAGTGAAAAAGGACCTGGGGGTGCTCGTCAACAGCTGGATGAACACAAGCCAAGAATGTGCCTAGGTGGCCAAGAAGGCCAATGGCATCCTGGCCTGTATCAGCAATAGTGTGGCCAGCAGGACTTGGGAAGTGATTGTCCCCCTGTACTTGGCACTGATATGGCCATACCTCAAATCCTTGTTCAGTTCTGGGCCCCTCATTACAAGAAGGACATTGAGGTGTTGGGGTGTGTCCAGAGAGGGGCAACAGAGCTCCTCATATGAGGAGCAGTTGAGGGAGCTGGGGTTGTCCAGTCTGGTGAAAAGGAGGTTCAGAAGAGACCTTATCACTCTCTACAGCTACCTGAAAAGTGGTAGAAGCAAGGTGGGAATTGATCTCTTCTTTCAGGCAACTAATGACAGGGTAAAGGTAAATGGCCTCAAGCTGCTCTAGGAGAGGTTCAGGTTGGACATCAAAAAGAATTGTTTCATTGAAAGGGTGATTAAGCATTGGAACAGGCTGCCCAGGGAAGTGGTGGAGTCATCATCTCTGGAACTGTTCAAGAAACAACTGGATGTGGCAGTTTGTGCTATGGTTTTGTTGACATGATGGTGTTTGGTCAAAGGTTGGACTCAATGATCTTGGAGGTCTTTTCCAACCTTAATGATTCTATGATTCTATGAAAAGTTGTTTAAGGTGCAGAGAGGTCCCCTGAGGCACCTAGGGATGCAGGTACGGTAGAGAGGTCTCCTGTCCTGGCTGGGCAGTAGCTGTGGTCAGCCTCCTGACTTCTCAGGAAGCCTTTAATTGCCTTTAATTGCTTAATCCTTGTTTAACTGAATGTTTGGGAAGAGGTGAGAGAGAGGCAAACTCTCCCTGTGAGGTGCAGGCTACCTAAGAGACTCTCAGTCCACTATTCATGTCCCAGCAGGGGTCCCCAATGGAGTGACCCTGGCAACTTGGTCTTTCCTGGAGGCAAAGCCCTCCCTGATGGGACACATGCCCCATGTGAATGGGTGTCTGGCTGGCAGGTTGATCTGTGTGGCTCCCAGGGTTTGAAGGACAGCCTGAATAACCATCTTAGCCTGGGCAGGGTGTGCTGCTCAGGATCCAGACCCACAGGCTATTCCCTGAACGGAAAACCTGAACCATCGGAGTGGAGGATGCATTTCAAGCTGACCAGAGGAGGAAAAAAATCAAACCAACATAACATTGATATGATACTCCATCCTGCATATGTTCCTGCTGCATGTTTTACTGAGAGGAGGTGGGGTTAAATGCCAGAGTATCTGTGACCCAGAAAGGAAAACCCTTTGAAATAACAGGCTACTATGTGGGAATGCTGATGATTTTAAAAAATTACTTTAAGCAAAGGTCAGTAGGAGGTGACTGAATCATCAAGAGGTTCTCACAACAGAGCTGATGGTTTTAATAACACTTCCGTCTCTTGTTATTTATCCTCATGTTGTATACCAAACCCTCATTATTCTAAAGTCTTTCCCTCATCTAATGAAATTATACCAAATGTCTACTACGTAAAATATTAAATGGCTGCTTCTGCAGGAGTCTGCTTTGTGTGTGTGCAGTGGGAGAGCAAGTGAGTGTCATGGTGCTTCAAATAAAAATTTCTCCAATACAAATCCTTTGCTCCTGAAATTGTCATTCAAGAATAGCAGGATCCTTATGTTCAGACACATGCATTACTGAGCAGCTGAATTTTTATTTCATATGTATAAACATTATTTGTGGCTACTTCCTGCTGGTTTGACACAAGGTCACATCCAGGGTCCCTACTCCTCCAATCCACCTCGCTTGTTGCAAAATATAGCCTAAAAGACCACCATTATTGGGAAAAATATCAGACAACTGTCACATTACCTAACTTAGCGAAATCATAACAAAGGCTTCCATTAGAAGTGACATAACATAAGCTGGAAGGGGTTTTCAATTCCACTTACACTTCTTTTCCCTGTTCCTTCCCTGAAATGTCTCGCATTCTCAGCATGTTTTGTGGAAGCTTGATTAAAATCAGGAAATCTGGTTTTGTACCACTCATTCATTTCCTGAGGGGATATTAAACAGCAGAGGGCAAACAAGAATGCTTATTGTCAGATCTGTGAAAAGATACGTACTGTTTTCAGTTATTAGATGAATATGTAGATGTGAAAAACCTGAGAGTATCAGTAAAGACTGTTTTTGTGTGCATCTAAGGGAAAGAGATAAAGAAAATACTGTATTGCCAATTGCGGAGGAGGACCCATGAACAAAAAAACTGACCATGTATCATACTATTTATCATGCTATTTAGAAGATGTGGATTGGAAGAAGCATTTATTTTGGGGAGAAAAAATCTATCCAACTATGCTGTGTATATTTATATCTAGCAATGTACTACTAAGCATATTCAATATGTTTGTGACGGTTTTTATCAGGGGGGCAGAGGGGGAAGAAATCAGCAAGAGCTGACAGATAATCTCATCTCACAAATACGACAAAGTATAATTTTACCTGCAGGTTCTTGGCTGCAATTTTTTCATCCTATATCTGGATGTCCCTCAGAGCAGCAGCCAGGTCTGAGGCTGAGCAGGAGACATCAGCACACACAGCAGCAGTGCACATCTGTTTCATGAAATCTTCGTTTGCTTGTTTTGACACAAACACACAGAGAAGACATGGTAAATAAAGCGATACTCCACACAGCTCCTGGAAAAGAAAGGTTCAAAAGCAATGTCAAGGGGAAAACACTCTGCCCTGTCTGCCCCCTGCCAAGCCCCTGCCCAAGAAAGCATCTCCCAGCTGGGCCTCCAGGGAGATGGAGCTGCAGTGGCATCCACACATGGCAATCAGCCCCCCTGCACTGTGGGTCCACACCAGCTGCAGGACTCCTGGCCTAGCAACGGGCATCCCCAGCATGCCCCAGTCTAGAGGAACCTTTGTCTTTTTGCCCAAGGGATGCTGCAGGGCTGAGAATGACCCCCCAAAGCACTGGGAGCCCCCTGGGTGCCATTCTGCAGGGAGGATCTCCAGCATGGCAGGGTGACCCCTTGTAGGGCACCAGGAGGGTGGCTGAGCAGGGCAATGTGTACCCCAAGGAGTCTTTGTTTCTCTCTGGTTTTGGGTCTGTGGAGTAGGGAGAGTTTCCTTCTCCACAGCTCTGGTACTGGCATGGTCTGCTGCAGTGCTGTGAAACAGGGTCATGCAATATGAGGTCTGTCCCACTGGGAAAAAGACAGTCTGGGAGTGGAGCTGGCAAGAATCCGTGGTGCCAAGTGCTCCCATTCCAGCAGTGTTAGACAGCCCCTCTGGTAACAGATACAGGACAAGCAGAGCTGTTTCCCATGCCCAGTGTGCAGTGGAGCAATGGTATTTATCATAGTTATGGTAAATCTCCTGCTCAGTCCCTACTAATTATTTCCTGCCATGCTGCAGTGAAAAATCATAGAATTGTTGAGGTTGGAAAAGACCTTTGAGATCATCAAGTTAACCCAGCACTGCCAAGTCCACCACTAAACCATGTCCCCAGGTGCCACATCCACATATCTTTTAAATACTTCTAGGGATAGTAAGTCCACCACTTCCATGGGAAGCCTGTTCCAACACTTGATACCCCTTTTGGTAAAGAAAGTTTATCTAAAACTTCCCTGCTGCAACTTGAGGCCATTTCCTCTTGTCCTATCTTTTGTTTGTTGGGAGAAGAAACTGACACCACCTGGTTACAACCTCCTTTCAGGGAAGCTGTAGAGTGATAAGGTCTTCCCTGGGCCTCCTTTTGTCCAGGCTAAACAACTCCAGCTCCCTCAGCTGTTCCTCATAACACTTGTGCTCTAGACCCTTCACCAGCTCTGTTGCTCTTCTTTGGACAAGTTGCAGCACCTCAGTGTCCCAGAACTGAACGAAGAACTCGAATATTCTGCACTGAACACTGCAGCCTCTCCAGTGCCAAGCACAGGGGATGATCACTGCCCTGGTCCTGCTGGCCACACTATTTCTGATATAAGCCAGGATGCCATTGGCCTTCTTGGCCAACTGGGCACACAGCTGGTTCATGTTCATCCAGCTGTTGACTGTGCAGAAGCCCAAATCACCATCATGAGGTAACAAAACACAGGTATTAAATCAGAGCAAGAAAAAGGCTGGAGTCAGGTAGAGAAAGATGGTGGAAACAAAAGAGATGGTCACTTGATAACCAGAAGCATGAGGTTTGCTGCTATTTTGGTTGCTCTAGTATGTTCAGTGAGGCAATGACAGGCTTCTCTGTTATATAGAAACCTCTCTCTCTCTCTCTCTCTCTCTCTCTCTCTCTCTCCTGACTCTTTGGTGCTGTGCTATGCTGTGTGTGATGCCGTTGTGGGTGGCTGTGATCCAGGGCATTTGCTGACAATCTGGTTCACCTCTGTGACATTGACACAGCAGAGTAAGTTCCTTCTCCCATACCCTGCAAAGTCTGGATGGCTTTTTGGAGAAAGGTGTCAGGTCAGAGAGCCTCCACAGACTCCCCACAAAACCCAGCCCGTGGTTTCCATCATGTCTCCTTGCAGTGAGAAAAGTAAAAGGTATGCAAAATATTTTTTCTTTACCTCCCTCCTCCACATTCCTACGTATAAACAGGGTGTCAAACCTAGATTCTCTCTGGCATGTCAGAATGGTGTCTCATTTTGCCAGCAAAGGTATTTAGAAACACCACTGTCTCCATCTGTCCTGGTTCCAGCCAGGACAGGGTTAATTTTTGCTGTAGCCAGGAGAGGCCAGTGCCAGGACCTAGAGGTTATTCTATACCACCTCATGTAATTTTCCAGGGACAGATCAGGGAAAAGGCTAGCTTGCAGGCCAGGATAGCATTGTGGAGGGAGAAGTCAGGCATTGTTGGGGGTTTCCACAGGGTGAGCAATAATTTTTCTTTTCTTGTACACTCTGACATTAGTATTGCTGCTGTTACTGTTCATTTTTTAATCTCATTGCTGTTTCCAGTAAATTGTTATTCTCTCAATCCATGATCTTTACCTTTTGTGCCTCCAACTCTGCTCTTCAGCCACCCATAGGGGATGGACAAGGGGATGGGGAAGTGTGCAAGTCATGTGGGGTCTGGAGTAGTTTCAGTGTGAACACGACATTTGAGAGTATAATTTCTAAACCATGACACCATTTTACCCTGTGCATCTTCCCTCTCTGCTTCATAGTTCCTAGTGAAACTCCAGTATCCTAGCTACACCGCCAGCAACAGATCACTGCAGAGTCCTGTGGGACTGTGTCTGAAAAGCCTGGAGTTTCACCTTTATAACATTCTTGGTTAATCAGCAAATTAGGAGACTTCTCTGGAAAGCTGAGGCAATAAAGTGCAAACCCTAATGATTTAGATAGCAGCTTTAACGCAAAAGAGCTTGGATGATATATTGACTCATATTGAAACAAAAAGGTCCCTTTTTCTGCATCCATGTCATACACCAGCTCTATGTGCCAGGTCCCTGAGAGCATATTCAACCCTAGCTGTCCCTTCCCACCCCCATGGGCTCCCCTCACCTTGCCCAGACCCCCTTCTCAGGCCCCCAAGGCCATCAGGCACTGCTGCATGCTGCCAAATGGCATTACTGAACCCCCACCTCCATGTGGAGTGGGGTGTTAGCCAGCGTGTGATACGAGTGTGGACACTTGACCTCCAACCACATCAGTCCCAGCAGCCTTGCCCAGGGTCCTTGGTCAGTGGCTGTACACTCCCAGCCACACCAAATGCCAGGCAGGCTTGCTCACCTGGGAGGTGACGACGAGGTCCATTTTTATTAATCTTGCTGCAAAACTCAGGTGTACTTGCCCTAGCAACATCGCTGCTTGAAGAAATGAACCCCCCTCTCCGTGCTGACCCTGCCAGGAGCACTGCATCCCGCGGCAGCACAGGTACAGGCACCCACAGCTCCTGCCTTGGTTCAACCTCCCCGTGGCCTGATCCATCTCAGATGATTGGTACATCCTAGTGCACGATATTGATTCCTCTCACTACATGTGTTGATATGTCTCAGATCCCACTCAGAAGCTGAGAGCCACCACAGGAAAGAGCATGGAAAGAAAGCAGGCCCATGTACTTCCTATTTGTATTTTAAATTTATAATTTTTATATAATTATTAAGAAAATACCTCAAGAGGGTCTCTCCGATGAGGAAAATTCCAGCCCGGAGCAAGCTGAGCCATGAAAACTTGGGAACAGGTAAGTTAAAGGGAAATTTAGGTGAGGTGGAGACAGTACAAGACAAGTAAGCTCTGGACCTTCCTGGGTGCTTATAACTGGGACCTTAATGGGAGAAACAGCGGTTTTACACTGACAGAGGGCAGCTTTAGACTGGATATAAGGAAGAAATTCTTTCCCTGTGAGGGTGGTGAGGCACTGGAACAGGTTGCCCAGAGAAGTTGTGGCTGCCCCATCCCTGGCAGTGTTCAAGGCCCTGTTGGACGGTGCACTATGCGACCTGGCCTAGTGGAAGGTGTCCCTGCGCTTGGCGGGGGGCTGCACTGGGAGGTTTTGGGAGGTGCCTCCCGGCGCACCCCGGGCCGTGTCCCTGTGCCAGCCAGGCGGGCTGCGGGGGCCGGCGGGGCGGGCGGAACCCGCGCGCGGGGGAACGGTTCCCAGTGCCGCGTGTTGCCGGCCGGCGGCGGCGGCGGCGGCCGCCTCCTCCTTCCTGCTGCCGGCGCG